>VRYO01001589.1:6938754-6972333 GCA_009812075.1 Sialia sialis
TCTTTTTATTCAACCTTGTATATTTCACCAAAAATAAAACGTGTTTTTCAGAAGCAGCAGAAGGGTTTGTTGTTTGTACCAAAAGCTCTCTTCTCCAGAACCTCCTCTGAGGCATGAATCACATCTCAGAGCAGGACTCCACACTCACTGCTGACCAGCCCATGTCCATCCTCAAGTTATCCCTCCTCAATTCCCAGAGAACAAACATCAGCCAGGTCTCCCTTGGACCAACCCAAGGAAGCAGGGGTGAGATTTGGAATTAATTTCTCAACAAAAGCAGGGATGACAGCACAGTGTTCACTGGGACACTTGTCCATGCCAGGGTCAGGGAGGGGCTTTCACACACCCTGGCCCATGGCAGCTCTCCCCTCCCCCTCTCATCCAAATATTTCCTCATGTTCCAGCTGCATCCTTCTGCTAGTAAAACTACAGGGTCCCTTCCAAAATTTCTATTTTGATGAAACAGTGCTTTGTAATTTTGTAAATTTTTTGTATTTTTTTTTCAGAAACTTTCTCTCAGGTTAATTGGCAATTTTATCAGATGCTGCCATCCTAAGAACAGCAACCTCTAAGGTCAGGCCATGACAGCCACCACTTGCCACCATTTCTGACACTTACCAGGAATCCAATAAAGAGCTAAGGAACACGTCTAAGTGAGCTTTGGGTGTGACCTAACCAAAGCACCATTAACCACTGCTTCACTGAGAGCACTTCCTTCCTACAATCCCAATTCCATTCCACAAGTGTTATGGCATTTCATTTCCTCAAAAATGGCAATTCTGACTCTAGACAGAAAATGAGCAATCTCTGCTGATGGCCTTGTCAGTCTCTTGCTGTTCGATCACCTTGCAGATTCCAAACCACAGCTGAGACATCATCATTTTGCACAAATAAAGGTGCCATAAATTGGCAGTAAAACTAAAGTGTGACAGAAACTTCGCTGCTCTGTCCACTGCTGTGTGAGTGCTTCAGTGACACAGTGCAGATTCCAGCTTTAATAGGACACTGTCACAGTTATTGGTCAATTACCCTTGTTCAAACTAAGAAGCTGGAGGTTTATGGTATACACTAGACTGCAATTTTCCAGACTATTGCAGAGGAGATAAGTGTTCTGACTCCATGATGGAGCGTGGAGTCAATGTGGCCATGCTACCTTCAGAGGGACATCCTCCAAACACTCCCAGATGGCACCAGGCAGAGCACCCTTAAACCTGGGACCTTGAGATTCACCATCTGTGCTCCTGCTGCCAGGAGAACACAGGACTCACTGAAGTTGCACGTTCTGACATCCCCCAGTGCCAGGTCCTCAGGACATAGGGCTGGCAGCTCTGGCAGGACAGGGACACAAACCCCTGATCTCAAACACCCACCCTTCAATTGGTGACCTTCCCATGGCAGCACCTCACCCTGCACCTCAGAGCACACACAAACAGGAATCAAACCCACACAGGTGCCAGTTCCCAGCTCAGAGCTGCATCACCCACAGGTGCCAGTTCCCAGCTCAGAGCTGTATCAATGCAGGCACCAGTCACCATTTCAGAGCTGTGCCTGTCCTGCTGAGTCACCAGCAGGGGATGACAGATGCAACCCAGTTCTATAAAAACCCTTCTGACTCACTCCAACTCTGACAGGCTTTTGATGAGAAAACCACTATTTCCAAGATCAGCTTTAACATCACCAAGAAGTATTCAAACACAAATAGTAACAAGAGAAAATCTACACACACTTACAAATTTCAAGTGTGAGAGAAGAGTTTGGGCTCAGAACTGTTTGCATACGTTCAAAGGGTAAGTACCTCAGTCTGAAATAACCTCATGTAAAACTGCAGTCAGTCTCAAAAGCAGGACTGTGGCTATGGAATGAGGCTGTGCTGATGCTGACAGAGTTCCATTCTGCGGCAGGGAGGCTGTGCTGACCCCTGGATGTGCCTGGTATCAGTGATGCCTGCAGTTCTCTGTCACAGCCTGGGCTCTGCTCACCACCAGCCAGGGAGGGCAGCAGTGACTGAGGGACAGAGGTGACACTGACCACATGGCCTGGCTCTCAGGGGGAGGCACAGGGACACAAGTGTGGCACCTCCTGTGGCAAAGACAAACAGGACACAACAATGGGCACCACCAACACATTCGGTGCAGTTAGCTCTGTAATCACAACTATTTGATTACTCAACTAATTAGCGACAGGTAACATGGAAGGCTTCAGATGTTCCCAGACAAATGCAAAGATACAAAACCTAATTAACCAGCAAGCATTATGCTAAGTACAGACAAACAGGCCAGATATGCAGGATATGCCCGCGCTGCCAGATAACACAGGAACTCTGACCAAACCTCAGAGCTGATCCTGGGTACCCTGAGCTGCCAGATAACACAGGAACCCTGATGAAACCTCAGAGCTATCCTGGGTACCCTGAAGTCCCAGGGACTCACAGGAACCCTGTTAAACCCTGGAGCTGATCCTGGCCACCCTGAAATCCCAGGGACTCACAGGAACCCTGTTAAACTCTGGAGCTAATCCTGGCTACCCTGAGCTCCCAGTGAGAGACACCATCCTGTGGAGAACATTCAGGCTTACTGTGCTGGATTCCAGTTCTACTCTGATTAAAAAACCTCAAGGCTTTGACAAAAATGTACTTTAATCCACCTGGTTTTTAAATGGAATAACTATTTTAATGCACCCATAGGGAGAAGGAAAGAGATTTCATAACAATTTCACATTAAAATGTTGTGATTTTAGGCACCATTCATTTATGGCTCTCTCATTTATCTCTGTGTACATCCCAACATCCTCAGAGAGCAAATCATTGTTTACATCAGGGTTTGCATTAAAGAGGTTTTCAAAACCATGGATTAAAACCAGGTGTCCCTGTGATTTCCACAGCTGTATGAAACAGGTGGATAAAAGCCTATGGGTTCCCTGCACTGGAAGCAGTGACAGGACCCTGCTGGGAGAAAGCTTCAGCATCCCACAGCCCAGATGTGCAGCTGCCATGGCCAGCAGGGCTCATTCTCATCTCTCAGCTCAATCAAACGTGGATTTCCTCAGTCCCAAACCAGTTGGAAACACTTTAAAGATCCAGTTCTCATCACTGCCACATGGAAATTAATTACATTGCTGTGTTTCTATGGTGACTGGTAATGTAAAGTAATTAAGTATGAGGAATAATGATGAGAAAACAACTTCCTCTTTTTAAGGATTAGGGCTCACAAATTGATTCAATCCAGCTATTTTTAGTGCACATAACCTTTGCAGGGAATATTAGAAAATTATGAGTAAATTAAACTAAATTGTTTTAAAAAGCCTTCACATTGATCAGGAGGCTGTTTGTTGCTGATGTGAAAATTAAAAACCACAGTAATTTCACAATTATAAGCCTCACATCAGGGTAGCTGGGTAGACCACGGGATTTTTCCATATATAACCCGCACCCGAATATAAGCGGCTTTTTTTTTTCCCCTAAGTAAGGATTCATGTGCAACAAAGTAACGATTTAGTAACAGAATCGCCCGAGGGTTTTGCTGTCAAGCTGCTCAATTTGCAAACAGTTTCCACAGACCAACGAAGCCTTTGAACGCAGCCCCATGCGCCCCCCATGCCGTGGGTCCCGGCACTCCCGGCGCTGGCTGCCGCGGTTCCCTGCCTGCTCGGCGGCAGCGGCGGCTCCCCTCGCTGCACAAAGCCAGTGGCTCCCTGACTCCCCTCCTCGCTGGGCGCTTGAAGCCGGCCGGCCGCCCGCTGCCTCCTCGCCGCGCGAAACCGGCTCCAGCTCCCTGCCTGAGGCGGCGCAGGAGAGCGGCCCCGCAGGGCGGCTGGGGGGCACGCGGCACTGCACGGCAGTGCTCCCCCCACTGCCCCGCCCGCCCCACGAAGCCTGCTCCCCACCTGCCCCCCGCCCGCCTGGCCATGGCTCCACGGCAGCTCCCTGGCCGGCTGCAGCTCCATGGCACTTCTCTCCCCGGCCGGCTCGCACTTCCGGTCTGGCATTTCGCCAGAAATTGGCCATAAATAAGGCGCACCTGATGATTAGCCGCACTACTGTCATAGGCTGGAATATTCAATGAAAAGGGTGCGGCTTATAATCGTGAAATTACTGTAATCTTTCCCAAATTTATCCCTGGATTAATATGAATTCTGTAACACTGCTCTAAGTGCTGCCTGCTGGCTCTGTGGTGGCTGAGACTGGGGACAAGCTCAGGAGCATGAGCCCTGCAGCAGCTCTGCAGGGTTTGGGTCAAACTCAATTCCTGGCTGCAAGGGCTCGGCTAGAGGAGCTCTGGGCCAGCAGCTGCAAAGGGAGCTCAGGATAGACACAGCTGGAACACCTGGAGCACTCTGAGATCAACATCTGCAAAGAGAGCTCAGTACAGACACAGCTGGAGCACTCTGAGACAAACATCTGCAAATACTGCTCAGTACAGACAGCTGGAACACCTGGAGCACTCTGAGGGCAACACCTGCAAATACTGCTCACTACAAACACAGCTGGAACATCCGTAAATACTGCTCAGTACAGACAGCAGGAACATATGGAGCACTCAGAAACATCTGCAAAGGAAGCTCAGCACAGACACAGCTGGAACACCTGGAGCACTCAGAAACATCTGCAAAGGAAGCGCACTGCGGCCACAGCAGGCACATCTGGAACACACAGCTCACTGCTGCCACAGTTGGCACATCTGGAACACAGCTCACTGCATCCACAGCTGGAACACCTGGAGCACACTGAGCTCACTAAAGACAGCTGAACAGACCTGGGCAACATCTGGAGCACACAGCTCACTGCAGCCACAGCTGGCACACACAGGAGGAGGACAGGAACCCATGCACCCTGAGACATTTTGCTGCAAGTCCAGAACTAAGCAGGACAAGAGGCAGAAATTCTCTCCTGCACTGCTCCAGCAATACAACATCTAGAAACTAATACATCTACACTGCACTTCAACTTACTCTGCTCTTGCTACTGAAAATGTCATTTGTGGTGTTAGCAGTGGTTGTAGAAACACAAACTCTTGGCTTCACTGGAAAAAAGCAGAAATACCCATTCTCCACCCCATAAAAGCACCAGACTCTCTCAGCTTTGTAAGAATCATGCCCAGGTTCTGAATCCTCTGTTCATTCCTGCAAGTATCTCATGACATTTCCAGTGCGTGTGATCAAACTGCATCAAAGGCATCCCAAAGGACCCAGCTGCAGCTGGGAGTGTGCTGCAATGCTGGGAGTCCCAAAGGCAAGGAGGGCAGAGCCATCCCTGCATCCCAGACATGTCACAGCCAGAGCACTGAGACAGACTGCAGGAATGCTTCCCATGCAAGGAAGCTCTTCACACAGCAGGGAGCACATCCTTCTCAGCAAAGGAAATGAAATTCAGAACTCACCAGAAAACCAGCGTTTCCAGAAAAGAGATCCCCACGTCAGAGGCACCGACCACCACAATCCTGGTGTTGATGCACACCTTGGACTGCAACACCAACCTGCGACTGATGAGGTTCAGAGAATATTTCAGCTGGAAAAAAAACATGTAACACACAGACAAGCATTAAAAACCAGCCAGAGCCTGCCAGGAATCAAACTCTCAGTGATTATCACCTTGCATTCCCACAAAACTTCCTCTGCCTCCCTGACAGGACAACTCCATTTCTCTGTGCCCAGCACCAGGTCAGTAGCACTGAAATGTGAGGATTACCTGCATGTTTAACAAGTCAGAAAACGACAGGAGCTGCACGCTCCTGAGCACCATGCTCTGCAATCCCTGCAAGAGAGCACAAAGCACTGCCTGTGCCATCACCCACTGCCATACATCAAACAACAACTTGCTTTTCATATTGCTAAGGCCATTTTACATCTCCTAGAGCACTTTTTACTCTTGCTGGTTTATTTATGGAAATGATTTTACCTGTGAATAATTAGGAACTTCTGGTTTGAGTGGTTCTGTATGTTTAATGGAGAAGTCCCTCTGCAAAATTCTCCTTCTCTTTTCTTAGTCACAGAGCACTACCTGGCAAACCAGGCTGCAAAAAAGGAGATCAACCCCACTGGGAACAGAGCTCCACTCCCAAACCTCACTGCCACGTTGAGAGTTACTGATTGCAGCTTCCACACCCCTTCATGCACATCAATCATAAATAAACTCCACGTGGGGTTTTTCCACGTGTCTCCAGGTCTCACTACCTAATAGAGACACTCAGGCAGCTAAGAGACAAGAGATACTATTGAGTTTGACAGGATATTTTTGTTTGCTTGTTTTCACCTTGACTATATTTAGCTTTCAAGTTTCTGATGAAAGCCAAGGAAACGTTTTCCATCTCAGTACAACACATTCTGCATTTTCCCTGCTGCTCTGGGTTGCCTCCATTCCCATTTACCAGAATGGGAACTGAGGTCCAGAGCTGCACTGGGAACACCAGCACACAATGGAGCCACTTTTGTTATTTGTCAGACACTTTCCTATCAATTCCTGCTTGGGAAGGAAGCAATCTAAGGCTGCTAACAGGTTCTCCTCAACTCCAAACAGGAGACAGCACTAATAACATTAAGTCCTCTAAATCCCTGCTATGGAAGCACATTACAAACACATTCTGTATACAGCAGCTGACAGAGTAACTCACTAGGTGAGTAGTGAGCACGTTCTTTGAGAGCGGCAGTAATTCCACGGCCTTCTCAATGCAGCCCAGGCACTCTGAGATCCCCAAGAGATCTTTGATGCCACGTCTTGCCCTGGTGAAGCTGCACAGCCCAGGTTCCAGCACAGCCACAGCACCCTGTTGAGCTCACCAAAGCACTTCCAATCCCTTCAGGAAGCACCAGAGATCAATTCCCTGCCCAATGCACGAGTGCACAGCAAGGCATTCAGAATGCAGCACAATTCAATGTCACCTCTGGTCACACAACGTTATTTTTTACTGCCAGACAAATGTTCTCTGAACTGCAGTTCACAGCAGTGCAACGATGACATCCAGTGGTGAGCCAGGCTCAGCTCAAGGGCTGGACTGTCCTGGGAAAATTCCAGAAGATGTCTCCAGAACTGTGCCAGCCCCGAGGGGCTGCTGGGGGCAGCCAGCACAGCCCCCAGAACAGAACACCTGGGCAGGGACAGAGCCAGGGTGACACAGGACAGTCCAACAGAGAGCCTCCAACATCCCATCCAGAGCCAGGGCTCCTGAGAGGGTCGAACACTCCTCACACAAGACCTGCCAGCAAAAAGGGTTTAACCATAAATTAAATCACACAGGCTGTCTGCAACACTTCCACATGTCAGAAACTGGAAAAGCCCTTGGTATTTCCCTTGGAGTGAAATCTTCAGAGGAGATTTTAGGAAAGAGAAGAGCCAGAAGAGCATTACAGACATCCCTGACTACTCAAATCACACTCTGCATTTCTAGCACACAGCAAGGGGTTGTATCCAGCATTACAGACATCCCTCACTACTCAAATCACACTTTGGCTCCATTTCCAGGACACAGTCACTCACAGGAGCTGTTCTCTGCCAGTGCTCACACTGGAGCTCCCCCAGTGCCACAAAGCCTGGAGGACTCTGTGCCTCCACCTCAGCACTCACACTCCAAACTGGCACACAGCAATTCTCACAGGCTGGCTTTGCTGCTCACACACTCTGGCCACTTGCTAGAAAAGCAAGAACTTCTGGAGGAAAAATGATTCAGTGATGTTGGTGTTGAAATGCAGCTATTAATAAATGAACAAAATGGTAAAAAACATGAAAGTAAACTACTTTTAATGGAACTAATCAATGAACACAGGCAGGAATGCCAGCAGCAGACAGCACAAACCCAACAAGGCTCAAGGCAGTGCCAAGCTCAAACACCTCCTGCTGCTGTGCTGGTTGATTTAATGCCCTGCAGCAATTCCAGTGGGAATACAACT
This sequence comes from Sialia sialis, assembly GCA_009812075.1. Lineage (NCBI taxonomy): Eukaryota > Metazoa > Chordata > Aves > Passeriformes > Turdidae > Sialia > Sialia sialis. Next base: position 6,946,633 of record VRYO01001589.1, read on the forward strand.
TCCCTGGGAAGAGTTGTGTCTAATTCATGAAATGGCTTCTGTATCAGAGGCACAAAGGCAGCCTATGAGCAGAACATAACCTGATTTGTCCCCACACAATGGCCCCAGCAGCAGCAGCTGGCATGCTCCAGAAATCACCTTTGTACAGCTCAGAGCATTGAACAGCCCTGGGGAGCAAGGAATGAGGGGCACTGGTGCTAAAACACACCTATGTTAACAAAATGTCAGCACAAACAGCTACCTGTGCTCCCCAGAGCATCAGACATTAACTAATGCAAGGTAAAAAGCATTCATTGCACTGGTACATGTAAGCAAAGCACATGCAAGCCCAGAAAAGAGAATTTGCTCTGGTTATCCCATGATTATTGGGGGTCCTGGCACCCCTGTGTCCCATCTGGGGGCAGAGGGAGGGCAGAGCTGGCAGCAGTGGCGGACCTGTGGCATCAGCCAGGGGCTGTTAGAGCACAGGCACAGGCAGTGCCACCACTGGTGGCCCTTTGGCATCAGCCAGGGCCTGTTCCAGCACAGGCACAGGCAGTGCCACCACTGGTGGCTTCTGGCATCAGCCAGGGGCTGTTCCAGCACAGGCAGTGTCACCACTCTGAGCCTTCAAACCAGAGCTGGCTCAAACAGCCAGCCCCAGCTGCAGCCCCAGGCACTGACCCCACACACCCTGCAGGAGCCAGGGCTCTCACTGCTCATCTCACAGCACAACAGGGACACGGCAGCACTAACCTGTGGCACCCACAGCTCACACATGTCACAGCACAACAGGGACAGAGCATTAACTCATGGCACCCACAGCTCACACATGTCACAGCACAACAAGGACAAGGCAGCACTAATCCATGGCACCCACAGCTCACACACCCTTCCACCCCAAGCATCAAAGGAACAAGATTTATGAAATTTTGTTCAGATCTCAGCAAACACACTTCTCTCTGCACTTCCCAGCCCAGCTTCCCTGTTTGCACACACTGCCTTGGGGATGGATTCATGGGACATTTACTCACCACCTCACATTGTGTGTTGATGGTACAAACTCACCTCCAGAATATTTTGAGGCTCCTTTGAGTTCTGTTTTTAAACACTGCACCCTGGGCTAGCTGCAGGTTTTCCATACACATTTCTAATAATTGTTCTACAATAGGTCAGGGTTTATAGCAAACATCAGCTTCATTCTAACAAACCAAACCATGGAAACTGAACAGCCAGAAACGTAAAACCAGAAGTTTGGACAGAGAATTTCAGCATGCTAGGAAGCAAAGAGCACTGGAGAGCCTGTCCCAGTAAGACTCAATTAGCAGAGCTGCTAGAGAGGAGTGCTGAGCTCAGCCACAGGCAGGCAAACAGAAAGTGAGCAAACAGAGCTGTTTCCATTTCAAGCTCCATTTCAACCACGAGTTAAAAAAAGAAATATCAATGTTTGCCGAGGTGATATGTACAAAACTGGAAAATGCACGCTTCTCTAGCCTGCATTAGGAATTGTTCTCTAAATAATAGCTGCATTCCAAAAAGCCTCTTAGAAATCTCTGCAAACATGTTTGCAAAAGCTGTTTCCAAGCATTCACAGATTGATACAAACACCAGAAGGAAAAGAAAACAGAAAAAGAACCAGTGATAAAGAGTGCAGCCTTAATCGTTCAGTCTTTGCCCAAGAACCCTTCATAATAAAACGTCGCCTTCACAGGATATTTTCACCCCCAGATCCCCAAGGCTTTTATGAATGAAGTCACTATTACTCCACCATTGTTATTACATTATTGCACACTACTATTACACCATTATTATTATATTATTACACCATTATTATGCTGTGTGGTTAATGCTGGTCTCTAGAAAAAGCCCCCTCTATATTCACAACCAATCATTCCAGTGCCTGTGGCTCCACACAAAACCAGGGATCTCCTGTAACTGCAGCCAGTCCAGAGGGGAGCAGAGCAGGGACACATCCATTTAACCAGGGATCTCTTGTAACTGCAGCCAGCCCAGGAGAGAGCAGAGCAGGGACACATCCATTCCATCTCCTCACAGAACCAGTTATTACCATGGCAAAACGCTGCTCCTCTTCCCTCTGACCACTGACACTGGGATCCCCAGGACAGAGAGGTACAAAATTCAAAGCTTGGCAAAACCAGAATAACAATCATAACGTTTGATACTGAAAATAATGAACTCGAGGTAACAAATCACAGCCCAGGATTATAAGGGGAGATTGAGAGAGAGAAGCACATTTTAGAGAAAGCAGATCTAGTTCTATATGTTATAATAGCAAACACTCCCCTTCTGTTTGCTCCTCACAAGCTGGAATTACCAAAGCAACAAACAGCTCAGGACAAGCTGGAAGCCAAGCCTGAGCTGTTGGTGAACACAAGTGCCCATTTCTGTTTACAAATGTCATTGACACCTGCACAGCACCACCAGCAGAGAGGTCACCTCACTCTGAACTCACGCTTGCAGAGTGGCAAACATTGCTGCTCCTGATGCCATATGTGCCTCCCTCCACGGTGACACTCAGCCTTCCAAATAAACCCCAGTGACACTTCCAGTGAGGAAATTCATTCTCAGCCTCACTGAGAACTGTTTGTGTGCAATAAACCCATCACTTCCAGCAGCCAAGGGGAACAACAATAAATAATGGATTTGCACCCATGCACATAGTATACAAGCATTAAAAATTCATCACTCAAGCACATGAGCATCTTACAACAGTTACTGCTTGAAAAATTAATCCTGCTTCCCTGGTTAAGTGAAAATTATCCCCACCAAGCCTTTGTTTGCAACCCCAATGTCCCACACAAACTGCAGCATGAAGGAACTCTGCTGTTTCACCTTTGACACCTGAGTATTAATACTTCAAATGCAGGAATTCTCCTGCCCTTCCTCTCTGGGCTCTCTGCTGGATTTGCTCTTTATCTCAGGAGAGCCTAATGATGAAAATGAACCCCAAAACACCTTCCATGTTTCAGCCACACTCAGCACATCCCAGCACTTCAGCTGCACACAAACAGAACTGAACTGCCAGAATGAACCCCCAGGTGCTACAGGTATTGTACCAAGGCAAGCACTCTGCACTCCTGGCTGCAAGGCACAGTGAGGGGCAAAGCAGCAGAGAGCTCCCCTGAGTTATCCAGGCACTGCTAGCCCAGGAGCAGAGCTGGAACTGGGCTGTCCCTGCACACCAGGACAGGCAATGGTAGTGCCCAGGACAGGCACACACTGCAGAGCAGAGTTGGCTGTTCCTGTGTCCCTATACACCTGGACGGGGAATGGCCACACTCCAAAGCACAGGCTCTGCTGCCCCACAGCCTTTGTCTCTTTGCCCATGGAAGGTGACAAAGCACAGTTTGCAGTCCCAGCTGCAGGCAGAAGCTGAGAGCTTTGTTAGCTCACAATGGATTGTTGGGTGGCAGCCTCTGTCAACAGCCCATGGTTTAAAATTGGATTTTCACTTGTTTTCATTTAACTACAGCTGAGGTAAATTCTCAGGCTGTACCTGGAGTGGCTGGCACAGACAGCAGGGCTGTGAACAGTCAGTCCATCAGCTCTGAGCCCCTCCTGCTTCTCTGCTGCACACAATAAGGGAAAGGCTCAGCCTGGCCACCAGGGAAAGCTCACACAGCTGGAAATGAACTGGTGAACACCAAAAGTCACAGAGTGAGTAAAGAAAGAGCCCCAGGAGTCTGGAGGGGACACCACCACCTAGGGATGAATTTTCTATACAAATACTCACAGATCAGTTCCATTTCTGGTTTTTAAACAAGTTTTCCTACAGGAGAGAGTCTGTCAAATTCAAAAATGGTTGTTGTTTCTGGTTCTACCTGACAGCTAATTTCTTCTTTTCACAAAACACCGCAAATATAAACTCTTTGAATTTTTTTTGCAATTTTATAACAAAACAATAATAATAATAATAAACCATCCTAGAACAGAGAATCACCCAGGATGGCTCCTACAGGACACGACTGGTGAACACAAGTAATTGAAGTTGTGAACACACATTTCAATGGAACAAGTTCTAGGATAAGCTGAAAGCAAGGAAGCATTTTCCTGTCAGCTTCTTGTTTTAATTACTATTTTAAATTGCTCTCTACTCACAGCCTTTAGCATGGGCAGCATGCTGGAACCAGACACAAACAAAACACCTCCACACTGCACTGGGAACTGCTGAGTCTGCAGTGCCTTGTTCTCCATTTTGTATTTGAACCTCACACAGAACTCACTACATGTATAAAATACTTCATGGGCTTCTGTCACTGTTCTGTCTTTTTATGAGCTGGAGCAGAAAAAAACCAATTCTGAACTGTGCAACAAAGACTGACAGCCTGAATGCAGCCATGAAACAAAAATATAATAAACCAAATAGCATGAAGAAGGATAAAAGGGCAAAACCAAGGAAATAATTCAACAGATGTGTGACATTTTTGTTCTTCATGTGGATCAGTTATTCCTGTTAATTCTATCACCTGTTCTTCCCTTCCATTGATCATTACATGAAGCAGATGGAGAACAGAATGCTCCAGATGGTGGGAAAGCAAACAAGTTTATGAATTGTTTATTTATGAAGAAATAATTTAAAAATATTTCATTATCAATAGTTTTCTACCGCACCAATGCTGCCATGCACCGTGAGGACAGCAGCACTGATCAGAAATTCAAGATTCTGTTGTTGGTGTACCATGACTGCAGTGATGACAGACCAAAATAAAAATAATCTAAACTGTTTTAAACTGAGGGAATTTGCAGGAGGACACAAGGTTTAACATCTCCTGTTTTGTGCCTTCTCAGCCCAGTCTCACCCAATGTACCCAAATCTCTTCAGCACAGCAATGGGAGTGTGGCAGGAACAGACACAAAACCAGCACCAAACAAACACACCTCCAGTGTCAGAGCATCAGAAGTGAGGGAGAATGCCCAATCCCCCAGGAAATGGAGCCGCTGCTGGGGGTGACTGAGGCACAGATGAAGCAGCAGAGCTGTGGTTCCAAAGAACATGTGACAGCCTTAAACCTTAAAGCATTCCTGAAAAGGATGGCAGTGGGGAGCAGCTCCTCAGCCTGCATTTCCCTGGAGTCAAGTCAGTAGTAAGGCACAACCACACCAAAAACCTGGCTGAAACCAGAACCAAGGAAGTGTCACAAGGCCTGGAGAACAGAACAAGGGCAGAACTGCGGCTACATGGGGTGTGGCACACAGGTGATAGTGGCTGTGGGGTGTAGGTGAGTTCCTGGAACACAGGAGCACCCCTCTCCAGGATCTGTGCTTCCTTTAAACCACAACCCACAGCTCCCACATGGGGACATACACACATCTCCCACTCCCTGCAGGTCAGGAGCCCATGGCAGGGTGACACCTGGCACTCCCCCTGGGTGGCTTTTCCTGACACCACACAAGGACAGAGAGAGCTGACAGGGACAAGAACAAGTCCCACATGGTGCTCACCTGTCTGCAGGAAATCCCCTCTCCAGCACAGACACACCCATCTGCACCGGCAGTGCTGGCAACGAGCTGAGAGCTGCTGTGCTTTACACTGTTGGCTTCTCTCCTGGCTTTGGGACTGGAAAAGGCAGTGGAAAAGGGCCTGTGTGCCCTGGGTGTGAGTCTGGGAGAGAACTCCCTCTGGGGTCTGAGTCTGGGAGGGAATTCCCTGTGAGGTCTGAGCAGGCTGGAATGTACTGGGGAGACAAAGACTGGGGGAACCCCAGAACCCCAGGGCTCCCAGCCACACTCACTGCCACTCCTCAGACACCCCACCCAAAGCAGGAGCCGTGCAGGGCCCCCACAGAAGAGCTGAGCTGCTCAGGCCCTGCTCTCCCTGGGGAACAAGGCACTCCGCAGCTGGGAAAGGAGAGGAGAGCTCCAGAAGGGCTGGAACAAGAGCAAGGCAGCTGAAAGAGCCAGAGATGAGAGGCAGATGTTGATTTGGTGAGTGCTGGATATCAAGGGGCATCTTGTGGGTATCAAAGCAAGAACATCACCACAATTATCTCCTTTACAAGCAGCAGATACTCCAGCAACCAATTAGGGCAGGCAAGCAATAGAATTTTACATTTCTGAAATCAACCAGCATTTAAAATGCTCATCAGGTAGTTCATGCGACAGATCCTGCCACCACTGCAGAGCACTCCACAGCAGCAGCGACAGTGACACCCTGCCCTGCAGCTTATGGGACAAAGAGCACAGAGTCACCTCTGATGTGACAGTGACACCCTGCCCTGCAGCTCCTGGGACAAAGAGGGCACAGAGTCACCTCTGCAGGAGTTGCTTTAACTGGAGAGGGCAGAGCCCCTGGATTTAAACCAGCCTGGGGAGCTGGGACAGAGACAGGGATGAAGAAATGAGGAGAGGTCTGCAGTGCTGGGAGTCCCTGCTCATTTAAAACCAGAACAGAGATGATGAGCAGACATCTCCTTGCTCTGCAGTGCTGGCCTCAGACATCTCCCATCAACTCCCACTCCGGACTCCTTGCCTTTCACCTTCCTCCCTCTCTGCTCCACACGTTGCTCACAACATTCATCTCCCAGCTCCTGTTTCCCTCACTTGCCAGCCCGTTCCATCCTCTAACCCAAAATGTTTCCCCTTGTCCCCTTTATCTCACCAGGTGACTCTCCCCAGCCCTTCTGTTCTGCAGAGCCAGCACTGATCTCCTGGCTGGCATAGGTTCTGTGCCTCACAGACTGCTCCTCACAGTTCACTGCAGAAGCCTTGGAGTCACCACAGAATGGCAGAGAGAACACTGTGCCTACTGATTCTATAAACTCATAAAACACACCTCAGGTTATTTGTGAATTCACTATGGGATTATCCATGGGACTCAATCTTCCTTCAGGAGGAATCTGAGCAGCAAGGCCGAGTGCCCTGGCCTGGCTGCAGCCCCAGGTCTAACAGCAGCACCCCCCACCCAAAGCTCAGCTCTGAGGCAGCTGCTCCCTGTGTCACACACTTCGCACAGCGCCCAAAGGTCACTGCACTCACTCACACCAGAGTCACTCGAGCTTTCCATGGTTTCAGGTTCTGGGACTTTCAGCAGCAGCAGCACACCAGCTCTATCCTCAAGTTAGCAGGCAGCACGCAGCCCCAGATGTCCATCCTGACAGAGCACAGCCTGTCCAAAATCCGTAACTCATGCACGGATACTCACGCAGGGGCTGGCCTTGAGCTGGGCTTTTCCAGTGCAACTTCTGAGCAAAACTTTAACGCTGTTTATTGAACAGAAATGTGAATCTGAGATTTAAAACCATGGTGACATTACTGACAGAGAAACTCAGAAAAGCTCAGGAAGAACACGAGCAGACAAAAGATTTGCAAATCTTCCAAACACAGGAATCCTGTGATTTTCCAGCTGACACAATAACACCAAGACGAGCTCTTTAGAGGGGTGAGTCACTCTCTGAAAGGTTCTGAATAAGCAGAAGCTTCAAGCAAAGCACCAGAGCTCATTCTGCAGAGCACAGAAAGGCAGGATGAGAGCGTGGACAAAGCCCAACCCAGACCAGCAGCAGAGCCCTGCACGGGATTTCGCTCTGCCAGCTGCTGCCTAATCCAGAGTCTGAGGTGCCAAACCTACTAAGTGGAAAAGCACAACTCTAGAACATGACACAGAAATTGATTGCAGCCACACAGAAGTGACAGACAGACACAAAGCACCCTAACTATGTTTCCCGATGAAATAACTGCTACTGAGAGAACCCACCACTAATTGCGTTTTCCTAACACAGCAGCCTCACTGCCTACTCTTGTGGGGAACCAGCTAACCAGCAAACTTAAGTAACTTAGAAAAAGGAAAGAGAAGAGTGCTCAAGGTAATTTAAAAATAAAAACAACTTTAAAAACTAAGAGACTTGTCAATTAGAAGTCTAGTCAGACACAGGGGAAGCGCGCCTTGTCAAATTCGACCGTGGGAAAAAAACGCACCTAAAAACATCGACTGTGGGGAAAAAACGCGCCTAAAAACCTCGACTGTGGGGAAAAAAGCCCACGCCTCATCAATTTTGACCGTGGGAAAAAATTGCGCCTAAAACCTCGGCTGTGGGGAAAAAAACGCGCCTAAAACCTCGACCGTGGGAAAAAAATGCACCTAAAAACCTCGAGCGTGGGAAAAAATATGCGCCTAAAGTTGATTGTTGGAAAAAAACATGCCTAAAGCTCAACCTTGGGGAAAAAAAACCGCTCGTCAATTTCGACCGTGGGAAAAAATCGCGCCTAAAACCTCAACCGTGGGAACAAAACGCACCTCGCCTTGTCAGTTTCGGGCGCGGAAATGTGGCGCTTCGTCAGTTTTGGGCGCGGAAACGCGGTGCCTCGTCAGTTTCAGCTCATCAGCACCATCACCACACTGCCAGCCCATGAACACCATCACTGCACTGCCAGCCCATCTGGCCGCCCTGCGCACGCTGGCTCCGTGCCTGGTGCCTGCTGTCGCTGCTGTCACGCACCTGATCCATGCAGACCTGCTCCAGCGGAGCGATGGCGCCCAGCTCGCACAGAGGATACACAATCTGGCGTCTGGGCCGCACGGGAGCCATGGAATGAAGGGCAGATGTCAGGGAATGGGCACAGGGCCGCTGGAGCTGAAAGACAGCAATCCATATTTCAACACACAATGTCCGAGCGGCGCAGCGCAGATGGCTGCTGCACGGCTCTGCAAACACACCATTCTTAGCTCTGCTGGATAAATCCGGGACAAAAATAAGCAAATAAATAAACATCCTCGGAGCAGAGGAACGAATTGCAGATAATTCCTGACACTAATGAAGATAATTATGAGAGTAATTACATTACTATCTCAGTGGGGATGACAGATAAACAAGTGGTTTGGTTGATGGCATTTTTCAGCACTGTATTTTCCCCAGGAGGATATTTTTCTCCACAGCAATCGTGAATCAGCTTGATTTGACCTCATTAAGTTGTGCTATCTGCTCACTGCTAACCTTTGCTCACCTGGCAAGGAACCGAGATATATTTATACAGAAATTCCATACCCAGTTCAATGTCTGCTTCATGCCAGTGATAAATGTTAATGAACTGGCAGAAATTTGAAATGAACAAAACCCTGAAGCTGATCTGAGCAGCCTGGATCATTAGAAATTGCTCTATCTGTCCATTACAGCAGGACTGGCTCTGGCACAACTTACAACATGAAAGGGAAGAGGAGAATGACAGGAAATACAGAACCAACATTAATGCAAACTAAATTACACTCAAGTGCCATTCCATGCACACATTAAAAACTTGAGGTTACTGTGTTGAGAACTAAGTAAAACATCACACTTGCACTAATTAGATAATGATCACAGATCAGCTAAAGTAACTCCAAGTGACTCTGTAGCCTGGACACAGTCTCAACTGGAATCACTGGTACAATTCAGTTTCTCTTCCATCCAGTGCCATTAAACTGCATTTCTGTGAGTGCCTCTTCAGAACCTGAGAGCCCAATGCTAGGCAGGGATGTTGGTTCCTCATGGGAACACTCAGAGCTCCACAACGTGCACAGGAAAACATCCTGCTGCAAATGGACCCAAGTGTGACCTGTGCAGAGGGCACCACAATGGGCAGTGGTGGTTCCACAAACACTCAAGTGACAGGGACAGAACCCATCCCAGTCCCCATGTGAACCCCGGGGACAGAACCCATCCCAGTCCCCATGTGAACCCCGGGGCTGTCCCATCCCAGTCAGGCAGGAAGAACAGAAAGCACAGTTTGCTGCAGATTGACAAGAAAAATCCCTGTTTGCAGTCATTCGTGGAAGCAATAAAGAGAGAAAATGTGGCAATATTTAAAACTGAAATAATGACTCTCTCTTTACCTTGCCCTCCACATACTCTGGAAAAACAGGGTAGTAAAGAGCAGATTTGTGACCCAAGCGAAGAATCTCCTTCAGGAAGTATTTGGTGTAGTGATGAACTACAGGATTCAGGACAAAGTGGCAGAGATGTCCATGCTCCTCTTGCTGGTGGTGATGAAAAAGAATGAAGTCCTCAATGTTGTAATGTGAGCGAATATACTCAGTGTCCTGGAAGATGGGGAATCTGTGAGTCAGCAGTGACCAGCAGCTACCTGGACAAGATTTTAGCCAATCCCAACCCCTGAGTCACCGTCTATTGATCCAGAACCTCCATTTGAACACTGAAATGCAGTTCTTTGAGAGCTGGCCTCAACTGAAGTGCAGCTACTGAACAGATTTTCCTCCAAAATGTTTTCACCAGCAAAAGCTGTCCTTGCAGCTTGCCCTTATTCAGCAGGAATGCACAGCCCATCCTTTGCCTATGCCTGGTACAGGATCACAGACACACAGGGCAAGGGAAACCTCCCCTGGTTTTCTGTGTCCAAGGCACAGAAGCTCAGGCTGCCCCTCTCACCAAACTGACAAAGGGAATTGCACAGAGCACAGCAAGGCTGGGTGGAAAATGCCCTCTGACAAGGCACCCCTATTAAAGTGATAAGCTGAGATTTTTGCACATTTATTCACTCAATCTCCTCTTAGCTCTTAATATAAGAGAACTACTCTCAGAAACAGGAGTAACTGTTCTATCGCAAAAACTAACGTTAGAACTGCTGAACAACCTCAAATCCACCTTGTCAGTCCTAGCAGAATGCCAGAAGTGAGATTTGGAGAATATTTGCTCTTCAGTAATCATGTGCAATGTCCTTCTTTACTCCATCAGGGAACAGGCTTTTGTTTTCAAGTGCATGATTCACAATCACTTAGACTCTACTGTTGGAGAACCAAGTTATGGAAGCACATCTAAAAGAAGAATTACTGCTCTCTGTAGGATTTGTGGCAAAGCTGCTTATTGACTTGGAAAGGAGGAGACAAAGAGGAGATTAAACACCTATTTACAGGGAGAATGCCTTGATGCTAGAGCACCAACAAAAGCACAGGAGGAAAACTTTCAGGACAGAGCAGCAGCTTCTGCAAAGTACCAGGATCATTTTTTACCTCTGTGTGTCAATCATGATCTATGAGCAGAGAAATAATCCAGTGGGCATGGGCCAGAGAGCAAGGGAGCTTCTCAAGCACCATTCCATAGGCACAAAACTCAGCCTTAGGGTGAGGCCCAGGCAGCACAGAGTTTGTGGAACACAAACTGAATTTACCATTTCATCCCTGGTGACAGCAACTCCAACTATTTGATCCAGGACTTCTGCTACAAAAGCCTGCACTGGCATCCCCTCCTGCAAAGCAAAGGCAACAGAAGCACATTTCAGTTTCAATGGAAGCTCTTTCTAATGTGACAGTGTGACACACCAGAGTCACAGACAGAACACCTGGATCCCCATGCAACCCCTCAGCACATCCCAGTGTAACCAGCCTGCTCCCCCAGTACACCCCAGTGTAACCAGCCTGCTCCCAGTTTGAGGCAGGTGTGTCCAGGTGTGTGGCTGCACTCTGCAGCACACAGACCCTTCCTCACTGTCCCTTCAGTCTGGGCACAGCTGCTGCTTTGTGCTGCCAGCTCAGCCACTGCCTCACCCTGGGCCAAGTCCTGATCTCAGGTCAGAACTGAGCACACATTAACAAATACTCACTGGCTCCCTGCGAGCCTCAGTGAAGATCCTGGAGTCATCCCACATCCTTTCATTCAAGCTGAGAGTTTCAACCAGCGTTTTTATACCCTTTAGGTCACTGGTCACTGCTTTTCTTACATTAAATGACCTGAAAAAAGCCAAAAAGAATTAAAGTTGACTCTCTGACAAAATAAAGACAACTGCAGAGATTAAGACGACAACCCCTTCACAAGTCCCAAACACACCACTCAGAAATTGTAACTGATTGATAAATGACACTTATTCCAAGGCAGATATCAACTTATTGCATGGTAATAGAAAAGATCAGAGCAGCTACTTGAGACAAGCCCCACATCCTGCTTTATCTGCTATCAAACACAATCTATAACCCCAGCTCTCAATTGGCTTCAAGTGAGTTAAAGCCAGCAATAAAGGGAGCCAAAGAACCATAAAATGAATGTGGAATGGAGCTCAACACTGAGGCACATGGAGAAAACAGCAACATGAAAACAGGGAAAGGCAAGAAAAAATTAGAAAAGGACAGAGAAATAAAACTGAGCCAGCTATCACAGTACAAAGAAAAGCAGGAACATCAGCTTCTCCAAGAACAAATTCCTGATTGGTGTGTTGGGCCTTGGTGCCTCCAGCAGTAACACATGAGGATGAACCTTCATGACTGCAATGACTGTGCTCAGTGTGAAGGGCAAGTGAGCAGTGACACAGCAATGGTACCAGAATGTGCGCCACACCTGCAGCTCACACCTACACACAGCAGTGACCTGGCACTCGGCTCCTTCACAGACTCTCAGCAAACACCCTCTCACCTGCAGTAAGGTACAAATATTACTTCATAATGACAGCCCACAGCAGCTGAGCAGCTCTCCCAGTGCCTGCCCAAGGCAGCAACCCCATCCTGGTTCCTCACAGCTCATGCAACCAACACTTGTGAGTGCTGCTCAAGAAGCTGAATGACAGCTTCAGTTCCAAGAACTGAGCTCTTTCAGCCACAGACAAAGTTGTGATTCATGTAGTATTCCCATCCCTCTAGCTCTCAATTTAAAAGTGCACGTGCTGCTCTTCAGCGTCAGTCACACTGAGAGGCATCTTGTGGAAGATGGGTTTAATGAACTGCACTGGTACTTTAAAAAAGACAAGTTGACCAAGATGCTGGTACATTATACATTCCTAGCTGAATTCCCGGCCCATTTCTGAGGGCTCCAAAGCACACATCTGGGTACTAAATGACAAAGGAATCCTGACCTAAGGCAGCATCAGCTGAGCTCCTGCAGCCTTTGACACCTTTCACCATGGATGGAAAGACCCAACAGTGAGGGCTGGCACTCCCTGGGTGTGCCCTGTGCCCACAGCGATCTGCATCTCCAACAGGACAAAGATGGGACAAGTTGGAACTGCCTTGTTTTAAAAACAAGCAGATTCACCAGCTCCACTGGGGGTGGGGAACAGGAGGAAGGACCATCCAAGGTCTGTCCTCTTTTCTCTCCCAGCAATGAATTAACTCATTCTAGGTGCTCAAGTCCTTTGACTGCTCAGAGACAAGGGTGCTATCATTGTTATTATTATGCTTTTTAGTGAAAATTGAGGAAAGGAGCCATTAAGAACCTCAGCCTATGCCTTGCCATCTGTTATTTTTTTTCTCCTTCACTGTTAAGTAGCAGACTCACAGTTCCATTTGCTGCACTCTTGCTTTTTGTGTACTTAACACTTTTTCTTATTCCTTTTACTCCCTGTACTAATCAGGAGCTCATTTTGTGCCTGCGCCTCTTCTGACTTTGCCCTTTCAGGTCTTCATATTCTCCTCTTAGCCTGTTTTTCTTTCAGTCACACATTTTTGAAAGACACAGGTGCAAGTACAATGTGTTGATCTTTCACTTTCACAGGTTTTGGTTATTTCCAAGAGACTATCTGCTGTTGCACCCTGTGGGTTTTGCTCTGCAAACTTTGCACAAGCTTACTCTGGTTTCTCCCAAAGCTTTTCTCATCCTGAACCTCAATGAGCAGCTATTTTTCCTTACTTTCCTGCAAGGCTGCAGAGGGATTTCGAAAATGCTACTGATGACCTTATTTTGTTTTCATTAAAGCACTGGTGTCATTTGGAATATGCGCAATGTAATCAGGATGGTAACTTGCTTTTAAAGAGCCTTGATAACAACTTGAATTTTGCCCAAAATTGCAAGAGGACATCTGCCTGCCAGTCCTACTGATGGATTCCTGAGCAGCTGGGCCTGAGATTAGCAGGAATTTCTGCAGCAGCTCTCTCCAGCCAGCTGGACTTGTACTCAGGACCCAGGAGCAGAAGTTTCATCCCAGGGCACAAAGCTTCTGCCTGGCTCCAAGAGTAGCTGGCCAGCTCCTGCATGGAGTATTTGTGAACCACCAAGGGTTATTAGCTATGCAATTAAACCTAGAACTATTTTGTTAAAGCCACGCAGTATTTTGGCACATTAGGACCAAAACCAAAACAAGAAAATCTGTAACTATGCCACAATTTAAGCTCAGTTTGGGCCAGCACAGGCTTGATATACACACAAACCTTTGGGAAACTCATTCCACATAACAGAAATCACAGCAAGAAAAGCTTGGTGCTCCAGATCACTGATATCTCAGCCTACAGAAATGCTCAGAGCATCACAGAAACCGAAGGCATGAAATAAATGATTCATCACCAAAAGGGAAACAACAGTGACGCAGGACAACAATGACACAGGACTCAACAGTATTCCTGCTGTCACCTGCATGTCCCAGAAACAGTTCTCTCAGGAGAGCTCCAGCATATTTCCAAGAATTAAACCCACACCAGGCTATCGGTGCCGTGCCACAACACTGACCCACATCCCAAGGCCAAACACAGCACCATGTCTCTGTGCTGGCCTTAGACCACAGCCAGGGACCTTGAGGCTGCTCCTCTGTACCCATGTCCACCCTCCCTACTTCAGTACTGTACACACAAATCCCAAGTGACTCCTCTCCCTGTGCTGGGTGTCACAGATGACCCTCCCCACAATGCTGCAGGTGTCCCCAGAACCCAGCAGGGCTGTGTGAGGCAGCACTCACGTGAGCAGTCCTGCTCGGTGGAACACGTACAGCTCCTGTCCGAGCTGGGAAGGGCAGGAAGGGACAGCCCGGACAAAGCTCTGCAGCAGGGGCAGCTCCGGGATGTGAGGTGGCACCAGCATCACACACAGGTCTCTGTCCTGAAACACATGGGCAGGATGAAAGAGTTCTGAGCCTTACACAGAGCCCTCTGAGGGGACACAGCTCACACTGCACACCTCCCAGAGCCCTCTGAGGTGCACACAGCTCACACTGCACACCTCCCAGAGCCCTCTGAGGGGACACAGCTCACACTGCAGACCTCCCAGAGCCCTCTGAGGGGACACAGCTCACACTGCAGACCTCCCAGAGCCCTCTGACGCACACACAGCTCACACTGCACACCTCCCAGAGCCCTCTGAGGTGCACACAGCTCACCTCCCAGAGCCCTCTGAGGAAACAGCTCACACTGCACACCTCCCATCACAGCCCTGCCTGGGCAGCACCAAGGAGCTGACAGCTCAGAAATTACTTCACTTGGAGCAAATTATGAGTGAACCTTCCTGACTCCATCTGGGGATTCCATCCTGACATGCTGTTTCAAAGACCGACATCATGGGATGGATGAGTTATGTAAATTTGAAATGCTCTCTGGGTCAGCTCTCTCTCAGAACTTCCTTTGATGGTAAGCAGTGGTTTGAAGGTGCTGGGTCTTACGGCCAAGGCAGTGTCCCTGAACCTGTCTCTAAGGCACACTGCCATGCAGTTATTTGTGCCAGGAGTTCACAACACTCTGGTGTGCATTAAGAAAGTCTCGAAGTGGACTTTGCTACCCCAGACAATGATCACATCACATAGGGCATGAGTAGGAAATAGCTCCTGCACTGTGAACCCCCAGTGCCACTCTGCAGGCCAATGCTGTGAATACTGTGCTGATATAGTTGTTAATTTAGGTATGGGTCTGGATCTGCATGTGGTTCTAAAGGAGTTTGCAACATTTATTTTCTAAATCTGCATTTCAGAGAAGTTCCTATGGAACATAATCTAGGGAGACAATTTACAAGAGCACATAGTGCCAGGGAAATGCCTTCACACTGACAGAGTAGGTTTAGATCACGTGGGACAGAAGAATTCTTCCCTGTGAGGGTGAGCAGGCTCTGGCACAGGCTGCTCCATCACTGCAAGTGTCCAAGGCCAGGCTGGACAAGGCTTGGAGGAACCCGGGACAGAGGAAGGTGTCCTGCCTGAGATTCTGGGATAAAGAGGACTTGGGTATGGATTCCATGAAGCCCAGGAGCAGCCAAGGAGGGGAGTAGCTCAGTCCAGGATAATCAGGGACACACTCTTGTGGGCAGTCACTGGAGGAGCAGAGCCACATCCCTGGCTGGAGCTGCACTGCTGTCCCACCACACAAACCCAGCCCAACTTCCATCATACTCACTGGGAAAACACTGAAAGCATACTGCAAAAAATCCAGTGACCTGCAACCAAGAGCAGATATTAAAAAATACAGCACAGCTCAGATAACCTGATAGCCTGTGGTACTGACACCCCTGTGAGCACAGGAACATGGATTCAGAGCTGATCAATCCCAATAGATCATCAATAGCCAACTGCTGGTGTTGCACAGCAAGTTCGGATTTCTAGTGCTGAAAGCATCATCATGAACAAGAACAACCAGGATGTCTGACACAAGACATTAGGCTGCTCACTCAGAGGGCAGGGAAAGGAACAAACAGAACATTGCTCTGATGTTGCTGACTGCAGGGTCTCCAGAAGCCATTCTTGGACTGCCACAGCAGCATCAGTGCAGGTCACAAACTGGTGTTGCTGTGTTCCACTGCATTTTCAGCCACCACTAACGGCTCTGTGACATTGCAATCAGGAAAAGCAGCCTGATGTGCTCTGATAGACTAACAGGAACATCAATACTTAAAATTGGTTTTGAACACTCCTTCCACTTCTCACCCACTGACTTAGAGCTATCCCAGTCCCTTTGCCATGGTGACAGCAAAATGTGACATTTCAGTTAAGAAAGATTTGAGAGATCTCAGCAAAGCCCTGCTGTTCCTCCCATGTGCAAGGATATCAAAGAGCTCAAAACCCAGTTATGCTGACCACACACAATGCATCTTTGGAAGGAATTCATACACATAAATGTCACCTATAAATACTGATAAATCCTCCCCCTCCTTTCAGAACTATAATTAAGCTCCCTTTAATTACCTCTTCAATAACATCACCTAAGAGAGAAATAATTTCTACTTGCAGTACCTGTGCTTGACGGTGAAGTTAAAGCTGCCAAGTACAGATCAGGACTGGGGTATTATATATTCACCTAAATAATACATGGGCTAGTTAATAGAATTGCTAATCAGGGGAAAGGAAAATGCCATTGCAATTCCATTGGATTGTCATTTTCTCTGGCATCCAGGACCTTACTGGCAGCAAGGACCTCAAGGATTAAGGTGGGAGATTTCTCAGGGGGCTTAGGAAAGTATCAGCCATCAGCAGGTAAGGCAGCAGTTCAGTTGCTTCCCATTTCACTCCCAATGCATCACAGCTCTGGGTTTAGGAGATGGAAACATTGGGCAGCTTCAGTAGGTAACAGCTCCCAAGGAGCAAACTCCCCTCAGGCTCAGATGCAATCACAGCCACACTACAAAGCAGCTGCTATTTCTGGGCCATGCTGTGCAAGGCCAGCAGAACTCCCTCAGGACAAGGTTCCAGGCTGCACCAGCATCACCTCCTGCTCTCCTTTACATGTATTTGCTTTGCTAATATTGCTTTTACAGGCAGGTGGATCAAGCAAAGACAAGCCAGAGAAGCATACAAGCAAAATGTTTGAAAACACCAAGATGTACAGACTGAGCAGCTGTGCATGAGGCAAGCTCGGGAGAAGTCTTCAGGCAGGAATGCCATCTCCTCCAGGTACCCATCTTGGAATCCACACTGCTCCACAGATGTCTCCAGGTAAAAAGGACTGGGAGCACACCACTGAATGACAAATGCAGTGAGAAATGTCTTGAACAGAAACAGCAAACAAAGCACAGAGCTCAGAAGGGGGCAAAAAAGGGACAGATCCTTATCCTCAGCAGCAAACTATGAGCAGAGAACTCCACAAAGTCTACAGTGAGATTATTTCCTGACAGAAATCTCTAGCACAGCTCTGAACTGCTGTTTCAGTATAACAGAGCCATTCCAGAGCAAGCCCCTCACCTCAGCAATAATTTAAAATAAAGCTTTCCTGTTCTGCAGTAATTGTCTTGATTTTTTTACACTGGATTGTCCCTCAGTTAACTGCTCTGGAACAGTCTCTCTGCAGTGCAGTTGTACTTATCCCCACATGAGCTGGTCAATGTTTCTGAATACAACAGATTTCTGTGCTGATTCCTGCCTTTCACTAATTGAACTGGCTCTTTACAAACCTGAGCTGTTACTGGGCATGTCACTTGGGAAATAACACCCAAAAGGCAATGTCCTGGCTTTGGTAACTTTGGATATTTGCATTTGCAGCAGCTTCAGCATTGGATTCCCTTGGGTAGGTGCCCTCCTTAATCAGGAAACAGCTCAGTAAACAGAACCAGTTCTGAAGGAATTCTCTTCTTCCTTCTCAATCAAGTTTACTCTTGCACTTCCTTTAAGGCAGAGAGTTCAGAAGTTGCTGCTCACCAATGACTACTACTACAAGTAGCCAGATGTTTTTTCAACCTGCACCACGTATGATCAGCTCATTATCAAGTCCTTACTCCTGAGCCTGCTGTCTGCAGACATGACAGGGATTTGAAAGCAAGGAAGATTCTGAGTGTGCTCAGCTGCTTCATTTGTTCTCTATCTTCCTTTCTACCACCAGATGGAAAAGGAAAAAAGCTCCTGGAGAAGTTTCCGCTGATGTGGTTGAATACAGGTTTGCTCTTCAGGTGTGGAGAGAAACTTTGGAGGAAAAAAGTCTAAACCCCATTTATAGTGCTATTCTAATCCACCAGGATCTAAGAACACAAGGTCAGCAGCAGCAATTGTGTTAAGAGCAAATCCCTCTGTCCCTGCCAGAGGATTCTAGAAAACAGAAAAACTCCCACCTAAGCACTGCAGGTGCTGTCACTTTTTGATTTGTCCTGACAACATAACCTTGGAAATGGTTATTAATGGGAAAGCAGTGACTCACCTAGTCTCATACTTTTCATCAATACAGAGCAGACGGATGAGGAAAACGTTGGAAGCTCCTCTGTACACAGGCTGCAAATCCCCGTCCTCAGTGTCCAGGAGAGGAGCTGCAGAGCCTGTGCTGCTGCCATCACCTGCCAGCAGGTCAGGTTGGGAAACTGCCAGGGCTTTGTCCTTCTGCAACAAGAACAGACAAGGGCTCACTTACAACACTTCAAAGTGTTCTCATTAGCTAAGCCCCATCCTTCTCTCTGTGAGCCTTTGTTCCCACCCTGGCTCACAGGGAGCTGGATGGGCAAACTCACCCTGAGGAGTAACTGTGAGCCCTCCTCCCTGCAAACCGGCCAGAGCAGCTCCTGAGCTGTGCCACTGCAGAGCACATGTGGGTATAGAGCAGAGGGGCAGGAGGGGAACTCAGCAGCTCCTGAGCTGTGCCCCATGGCAGAGCAGAACTCAGCAGTGTTTGCTTGTGCTCATCTCTGCCAGCCGTGCACCAGCTCAGAGCCATCAGTACTGCTGCCAGCCCTGCTCTGCATCAGCTCAGAGCCATCAGCACTGCTGGCTGCAGCAGCAGCACCTGCACAGCTGCACCCCCAGCAGCATCACCTGCACTGCTGCCTCTGCACCAGGAACATGCTCCAGGTTCTGAGAAGAAACAGGCTCTGGCTGTTCACTTGCTTGGCTGCTCTCATCATCATCTAAGTAAAAGAGAAAGTGCAATATAAGTATGTTAGCTTTACCCTCAGAAGCAAAGCAATAGCTGGAGTGGGCCAGGCTGCCCCTATCAAAAGGTTACATTTTAACAGCCACAATTAAAACAGACCCTCCTACAGCCACTCAGCTAGAGCTTCAGTAGACTGCTGCATTTCAAAGCAAAAAAAAAATATCCAGCGAGCTGGTTGTAAAATAAGACCTGAACAAGATATTTGGAAGCAATCCCTAACTTGTGTGTATCCCCCCAAGTCACATCTTTACTCTATCTGAACTGACAAACAGCACTCAGTGCATTGACTGACACTTAAACCCCTGTGCTGCTAACTTCCTTTCTGGTGATCACAAGGACAAGCAAGGGCTCTTGCTTCTCAGATGACTTCTCCTGAAATAACTGCAATTCAGGTAAAATCCCAGTCACACCAGAGCTCTTATCAGTGTAGTAAGAGAATGAAACGGGGATTATAATTCCTTTATCAATTTTACACAAACTCTCCAGGTCTAGGCGCTGCTGCATAAAGCACAACAAGGACACCATTGCATTTGGATGATGCAGTAACATCAAGTCAAGGTTTCTGAGCTCCAAGAAAAACACAAAATAAGCTTCAGAAAACAACAGAATTAATCCTTTTCCCTCTCAACTTCACATAAGCTATGGTCACAGACAGAAGCATTTCTTCACACATTAATGGGCATGGTTGAAAATAATTTAGCCAGAAATACTTAGAAAGAAATCTTATCTCAAAATCTGTTTTTCTGTCAATAAGAGTGCAGATGCAACATGCGGGGAGTAGGATTCCTGGGATCTCTGGGGTATCACAGATGTGAGCCTGCACAGAAATGATCAAATGTCCTCTTGATTAACCAGCTCCACTGCTTATTACCAACAGCCTTGCAGGTGTCAGAAGTTAATTAGTACTAGTCTCTTGCTGTCATGTAAATATTGCTATGTTGTTTCTGACTTGATACTCAAATGCAAATCCTAACTGGCTCCACCACCCCCTCCTGTCAGACGTGGCTGCATTGCTGTTCACAGACACTCACACGAGCAATGTGAACTGCAGTGCTGTCACTGAATCAAGTAAAAACCACAAACACAGCAAATTAAAATAATTCCCTGATTGCTGGGTTGTTAGCTGAGGTACAGTCAGCAGGACCAAGAAGCCAGT
Source organism: Sialia sialis (assembly GCA_009812075.1). NCBI lineage: Eukaryota > Metazoa > Chordata > Aves > Passeriformes > Turdidae > Sialia > Sialia sialis. The sequence goes on from VRYO01001589.1 coordinate 6,967,236, forward strand.
TCACCATGAGGCCTGATGAAAAGCCCTTGAATCATTCTTACTGCATCATGTTTTCTAGCAACTAATTCATGACACCATATAGAGCAACAACCAAATTACTGTAATTACCCTGGCACCTAAGTGCCATATCGGTACAGACTGTTGGATACTCTTTCATTATTATTCACCATTACATTTTGAAAGGAAAAAAAAAAGTAAATCTGTGGTCTGTACTTAAAAGCTAAAGAGCTTGAAAAAATAACCTTTTCATATGCAGGAACATAAAATTACAAAGGAATGCAGCTTGCATTTTAAAATGCTTCAGATGGCACAAAACCAAGTGCAGAGGTGCTGCTGCTGTCAGGTCACTGCAGTGCTCTGCCCTGGCTGCAGGGCACTGTGCAGCAGGCAAGTTGTGAATGCAGGCACTGCAGCAGCCCCATGGAACAGGCACAAATGCAAAGCACATGGGACTGACACAATACATCCCAACACAGGCTGGCCCTCATGCTGGGAAGGCTCAGCCATGGATTACTGGCATGCAACTCTACTATCCTAAAATGTGCAAAGCTACAGGAAAATTTTAACTGCTCTTCCATAATCACAGAACTCATGCTCCTGAGCAGTGAAGACACAACTTTGCCAGCAGGTTTCTAGTGGCTCTCTCTAGGAACAGCACCAGAGTCAGCCTCTCATCTTACAATACTCAACTTTCTCCTCATGGCTCCAAGATCACTCATGATTTGCACTCAAGCTACCCAAAAGTTTACAAATAATTGTTTTTCCTCAGAGCTGCCCCTGTTATTCTAAATAAAGGGATACTACCACTTTGAGAAGTCTTACCTGAAGGCAACTCACAGGACTACAACTACCATCAAAATTCATGAAGTAAATTTTTTAAACGAAGAGAGAAAATAAAGCAGATAGATTCACAGGACTGCTAACGGTGCTGCTTAAAACATTTCCAAGAAGCACTCAGGTGCCAGATTCTCCAGAAACTGAACAGCAGCTCATGATAAGTTTTAACACTTAGAACAAGATAAAAACCATGTAACAGCTGTACTGTTAAACCATGTAACCACACAGTCACTGAGCAACTCAAGCAGCACAGAATTTGCCCCAAACACAGACCTAGAGCTGGCAGACCCTGCAGAAGGGACACTTGAACAGGACCAGCCCTGGGCTGGGGAAGGAAGGAGTCCTGGTGTCACCTTGGCCAAGTCCTGCTCAAGCAGGGCCACCCAGAGCAGAGCAGCCAGGACTGGCTGTGGCTCCTGAGTGATGTCTGTCCCTCCTCAGCACCACTGCTCCTCCTGCCCATGTGTCACCTTGTCTGACCCAACACCCCAGGAGCTGCAGCAGGGCAGGAGAAACAGGCAGCTTGCTCCACCTCCTGTGTGCAAGATGCTTCCTGCAGGGGAGGGGAAGTCCATACGAGCAGCTCTGAGACCTGGTTCTGTCCCGTTTCTGTTCTGAGACTGCAGCTTCCAGGAAGCAGCTGCTGACAGCCCTGCAGCTCCCTGGCCACTTCTTGCGCCTGCAGCTTCATATTCAGAAAAGCAGATGCATAACAACCTAATGGTGGAGGGGTTTTATTCCACTGCTAATAATTATCAGATAGCAAAATGTTGCCCTTCTACACAAAAAGCCCTTTGACACTGAAAAATAAAGACAACTAAATGATTGACATGACACTTGTGTTCACAAACAGGTGACACATTTGTGCTGCTGGTCTTTATCACTGGCAGGAAGGTGGCTTGCACATGTGCTGCTGCATTGGGCCCAGTATAAAAGGGGAATAAAGAGACAGTCCCTGTGCCCAAAATCTCATCACCCAGGAGACTGCAAACAGAGAGCAGATGCTGAAGCACAAGGGAAAAAGATGACACGAGTCAACAGGACAACATAACAGGCACAGTTAGCCAGCTGCTCAGCTACTGCCAGAGCTCAGCTCACACCAGATTTTACAGCCACATCTTCCTGTAACAGCACAGCTGTACCTGAGACAGTAAACCCAGACAGCTTTCTGAAACATTTACCCCACAAGTGGCACAGGCAGCTCCCCACAAGCAACAATCACTTCTGAGTCACAGACCAAGGCAAACAAAATTCCCCTCCTCAGTTAAACACCAGTCATCGTGCTTCCAAAGCAGGTGTGTTAATTTGTGTTTCCTTGCTATAAACCTATATATCCTTGCCCACGTCCTACAGAACCTACTCTGAAGCTGGACACAAAAACACCTTGAATTTATTTAGCACTTTAGAACACAGATACCTCCTTGAATGCTTGGCGTCCATGGCATCTTGGGAATATCCTCAGGATGTGGTTTACAGAGCCCATGGAAAGGCCTTAAGTCAAAACACTCTTGATACAAGGAAATGTTCACATCAGAACATAAGCTCATGAACCCCACTGCAATGCCACCAACCTGGAAGATAAGCACCATGTCACATGAACCTGTCTAGGACGGGAAAAACTAAACCAAAAATTCCTGTAACATTAACTTTTATGTTCCATCTCCTACAGTACATAATGGAACACTTCAGTAAAAGGAACTATTTCCGCACAAGTTAAAGACCCTCATTTATTTTCTCCTTGTAATGAAGGTATTAGGACCTCTACAGTAGATGCTCTAATTGTTTTTTTTTAGCTATGACTTGCAAGAGTATTAGTTTTATATATGGGGCAAATAATGGCCTGGAGTACCACTAAAACATTTCTTATGGCAGATACACAACACTCCCAAAACCATCATTTTGTTTAAAGTTACAGTCAGCTGAAACAGAAGCTGCATTCAGCTAACTGTAATAGCTGACTCATTACTGGGCATTCACTTGGACCCAAACTGGGCTCAAACTGAAGAGTGTGTTTTATTGTCCTAAGCAATTAACAACTCAAGAAATAAATTACGCATAATATAAGGAGTACCTAATGCAGTATGCATTTTTTGCAGCGTTTATAAGGCCCAAATATTTCTGTGTTCTGAAAAAATTCAGGAGCTAGTCTGAAAATCCAAATGCGCTGGCAAACATCAAAGTGGTGGGATCCCTGCTCTGCTGGCACCCACAGTACTCTGGGTGCTGGAGTTGTCAGCAAGACACACACTGGGAGGAATGGATGCTGAACAGCTTCTGGTTTTAACCTGACACAAGAAGGATGCTTTTAAATTTTTAGTAGTGTATACAACTTTCTGGTGAAACACTATCAAAACACATCTTCTTTCCACCTCAATACACATAATGCAAGCATTTCTAAACCTAATGAAAATTCAAAGGCTGGATTTGTACAGCTGTTTTATCAGGCCATCAGCACTCCAATAAAGCCCTGAAAAACGTGTGTCCTCGAATTTTGTGCCCTCAAACAACAAGTGATTGTTTGTTTGCCTTGTTTGCATAACCAGCCAGACGGGGGCGCCGCGGTTGCCTGGCTGCTGTGTCATTGCAGCCCGAGGCTCAGCAGAGGCTGATTAACCAATCCATCCACCATATGTGCACGAGGAGGCTGCCAGCTTCCCTCTCCACAGGGAAGGTTGGCATCCAGCACAGACTGCATGGAGCTGCTCCCCAGCGCTGTGGCAGTGACAGCTCAGATCAAACAGGGCCTGGAGGAGCTCTAGGTGGAGTCTGGATGTGCCACTGCAATGGCTTATTCACAGCCACAGCCCTGTGCCCTCACACAGCCCTGGTGCCATGTACCCCTGCAATGGCTGATTCAACACCAAAGCCCTGTGCAATGTGCCCTCACACAGCTATGGGTGTGCCCCTGCAATGGCTCATCCACAGCCCTGTGCCCTCACACTAATGCTGCACTGCTCCCATTTGGCTCCCAATGGCACTGATGACATGTTCCAATCTTACCAAACCATGTGCTGCAAAAAGCAGATTTCAGGAATTAAGGAGGTTCCATTGCCTATCAGCGTGCACCATTACCAACACATGAAAATCCTAACAGCAATTTCCAGCAGGATAACTATTCCCACGCCATTCTTGTTTAAATTAATTCCTGGATCTGTTTTCATTTCAGCAAAAATCCATTTGAGCCAAGAGAAAGAAAGATTATCTACAGGACTTGAAACTGTGAAAGGATTTCTGACTAGTCATTTTCATGTGCAATATTAGCCCTCACTGGGAATGAAAACAGGTCACCTACAATGTAAATGTCTAGAATGACAACACGGCTTCATCAAGATGGTCTGTCCAAATTAGTTGAAATTAATCTGCCCAAGAACTGGGCATTTCTGCTTCATTTCTGAACTGGAAGCATCAGTCCTGAGGACAGACCAAACTCCACTGAGAAGGGCTATAGAGGATGAACTCTACCTTGGACAGGTGGGCTGCTGGTTTTATTCCCTGAGCTAGAGTGAGCTGTCAGCCAGGACATCACTAAGGCTAGGATTAGACAAACCCAGAGCTCATGGCACACTGACCTCACAAACAGCTGCCTGATTTTCTTCACCTTCACGTTCTATGAGATCAACAAGGACATGTTCACCGTAGGTTTCCTTCAGAGTCTCACTCTGAGGTGTCCAGATCAGCATGAGATCATCATAATCTTCCATCCTACAAAAGAGATCAGGTAATGTCCTAAGGCTCTGCCATTAATAGGCCCTGATACTTCTCTTCTACTCTCTTAACATTTGGAAAAATATTACAAATACTCGGTCCAAAGCCTGCACCCACAAATCACTTCCCCTAGGACACATGCCCAGTGCACAACACAGTGAGTCTCAGCACCAGAGACACAACCACACCCAAAAGGCAGCAGAACCCACCAAAACCTGCACTGCCAGTGGAGATGCCTCTCTTCCCTAAGAGAATATATGGGAATCCCAACTGAAAATCCTCCTGCCTCAGTCTCCTATGACCGTTGTGGAACACTCATACAGCTCACAAGCTACATGGATTTTTATTTAAACAGGCAATGGACTCTTTCCCACTAGACTGCTGTTTATAGCCAGGATTAATGTAATTCTGAATAAGGAAATGCAGCACTTTCACCAGAACAGTGGTAGAATTCATCAGTCACCCATGCTGACACTATAGCATTGAAGGCAGGTGGCAAACCAGCTCTAACACTCAACTGCTAGCAGTAACATGAAGCCACTTGTACAGTAGTTTC
>VRYO01001589.1:6973333-7009573 GCA_009812075.1 Sialia sialis
CCACGCGGTCTCTGCCGCCCCCTGGCGGCCACGCCGGGCACAGGCAGAGTTCTTTCTGCTTGGGACGCACAGCACAAACCTGCTCCTGCATGGGATGCACAAGCCTCCTCCTGCACGGAAACCGAGACCAGCACGCAGCAGTTCCCTCACTTTTCAGGGATGCACAAACCTGCATCTGCAGGGACAACCAGGAACTTGAGAGCTTCCCTGGGTTTTGGGGAAAGCTCCTTTTCTGTTCCAGGGTCCCACCGCTCAGGTAGGGAAGTGCCTGTTTGGGATACCTGTAAGTTGGAGATCATTTTTCTGCACAGGCAGGAACCCAGAAACAATAAACATTCTCAGTGCCTCTCTACAGGTTTCTGGATTTGGAAAGAGCCTTAAAGAAAACACAGCTGGACAGAAGAGGTTCTGTTTCTCATTGTATCAAACACTGTCCAAGTTCCCCAGCACACAGAGGTGCTCAGGAGGTCTCTGGATTCTCTGGCTGCTCCTGTACACAGAAAGGATGTAACCTCTAGTAACACTGCCTCTGTAACCAAGGCTAGGGACTCCATGGATTCTGAGCTTGTGCCTGCTTTTTTCCTCCCCTCAACTAAAATCTGGCTTCAACAATGAAAACTCTAAAAACCTCACAGTCACTCACTGTTTATCCCTCAGACCAAAAAGATTACCCTTACCTCCTTCACAGCAAGTATCCCAAGGGAAAACACACAGTGAGGTTTGCTATGATCACAACATCACACCTCAGCACAATTAATTAGTACAGCAAATCTGTTAATAAGCTATCAAAGCTCAAATGAAGAAGGCTAACAGAACGAGACCTAATTGAGCCCTGTTATTCGTGGGGCCCATAACAGACACACACCTCCTCCAAATAGAAGGCTGTGCCTTTGAGTGCCCTGTGTCACCGCTCTGTGGGACACAGGACAAGGCTATGCACAGAGGGGCACATGGTAGCTGCTGCAGACTCACCCTGTGACAGTCACGGGGACCCTGCACACAGAGGGGCACATGGCAGTTCCTGCACACCCAGCCTGTGACAAGTCACTGGGACTCTGCACACACCCATTCCTCTCCCTGCACTCTACACTGTAGGAACATAACCATTTTAACTTTATTCTGCTTTTAGCATCTCCCACTAGTACCATGTACCACAGCCTTTAAGAAAGAAAAGAAACATCCAAACCCCAGGAAGTTTTCCAATGTAAAAATGGCACAAAACTCCTCTACTGCGAGCACAAGCAGAGCTGCCAATCCAACCCTTGCCAATAGGGCACAAACCCAGGAATGGCAGGATGGAGACAGGACACTGGAGTTGAGCAGGCTGCATTGTGGCACTGCTGCCATCTCACATGACAGATGCCAAAGGGACAGTTCCAGAACACTGCTGGGCAGGTGGCTGTGACCACAGGCACAGGGAGTGTCCAAGGGCTCCAATAACTGTTGCTGTGGATGCCAGTGGAGCACAGAGGTGAATGCACAGCTCCTTCTGCAAACACAAATGAGCCTTACCCCTTATCCACTGACAACACCAAAGGATCAATTTCATATCACCACTCTGTAATTTCACAGGAAAATCACTTTCCCAGTTAATTTTCTAATAATAAAGCTAAAGCAATTTTCACTTTTTATACCAAAACCCAAGACGGTAGCTCTTATCAGGAATATTGTTATGGCCTAAGTGACATTTCCAGTCATGCAAAAGAACATTTCTATTGACAATATCCAATGGCCATGAAAAAAAACCCACCCTAGTTTAAACTGAAAAACAAAAAAAAGACAAGCATGATAGTCAGAACCAAGACATGGAAATACTTTAAATCTCCAGTCATTAACTCACCTATTGACACCTCCTCTGTACTGAAGTCCATTCACTCAGTGATAGGTGGTAGACAACTCAAAAGAAACTCAGAAAGCCTAACAACTGTACACTGAGCTAGTAAGAAAGTTTTTTAACATACTGAAATATCCAGAGCTACAGCAGGAGGATGTGAAGTGGCAAAGGTCAGGTCTCAGGCCTTTTTCTTAAAATGCTCAGAAGTCGAGCAACAGGAGGAACACAGGCTGCAGACTCATGTCTCAAAGACTACTGCAAGTAGGGATTCTCTGGTCTTACTTATCTTAGGCAACAGGCATTCCTACTCAAGCTTTGCTTGACTGTTCAGCATGAGACAAAGAGAAAATTAAAAACAAGTTGGAAAAGGCTTTAAGAAACCTGGAAACCACATTCCTAAAATACGCAGTGCTCTTATTCAGCCAGCTGATCACAGAATAAACATCACTGACACAAACCAGCCTTCCTACATAGAGGACTAAGGTTCAAAAAAAAAAAATCCATCTTGTGATGAAATATAACTAAACCAGTACAATCCTAGAACCACCAATTTTGCTTATCACAGAAAACCAGAGCAGTCAAGCTAAGCTACTGGTGCTGCAAACCCAAGAAGGAAAATGCTCCAGGCTTCCCCGGGCAGCAGTGCTCAGGGAAGCAGGAGCTGCATCACCTCACTTGGCACACGTTACCTGGCCTGGCGCACATACAGCCGTAGGTGATACTGATGCCTGGCACACATTACCTTGAGGGACTGTGTCCCCTCGCCTGGCACACCTTACCTGGCCTGAGGTACATACAGCCGTGGGTGACACTGGTGCCTGGCACACACACAGCCGCGGGTGATACTGATGCCTGGCACACGTTACCTCGAGAGGCTGTGGTACCTTGCCTGGCACACGTTACCTGGCCTGGCGCACGTACAGCCGCGGGTGACACCGGTGCCTGGGGCACACCAGCAAGGTGAAACGTCTCTCTATGCGTGAGTCTGGAGCAGGCACCATCCTTTCAAAGACATTCCCCAAGTCCAGCTCGGAGTGACTAAAACCTGTCAGGGCAACAGAGAAACTTCATTATGCAAGCTTTAAATTAGCAGCAAAACTGTCTGAGGAAAATTGAGTTTCAAACATAAACCAGATAGTAAAATGCTTCAAGTCTGTTACATTAGGCAATGAAGCTGAAAGGCCAGCAGTGTAAACATGTGAGAATCATCACCAAAGCCATTTAATTAATCCAGCATTCAAATCTGAATAAGCTTCAAAGCAATCAGAAACTGGTGGAATGCAATCCCTATAAAAATAAAACAGCCAATTCTCTATGCCTCTGGAGAAACTCTGCCAGGACTCCCAGTGCTTGAAGGAAAGCTGATGTTGGCTGCCAGGGTGGATTTGACAAAACCCTCAATTCAAGCCCTGTTTTCTGTAGCTGACACACCACTACAGTCTCTCAATGACTTGGAAGCAATATGCCCAAGAGCTGGCAGGTCAGCAAAGTTCCAGCTCCCTCCTCAGCTCCATTAAGTGCATGCTTGGCTTATTGGTGTCAATTCAGGACCAAAATCCAGGTCTGGTGCTGTTCTCTGACTAACATGTGCATTCCCCACCTTTGTACCTCTGTTCTAGAAGAAATAATCAGATTCCTTCCATGCAGCCCCTCTGAGCCTCACCAGAGTCTCCTCTTCCAATCTGTACTGGCTTGGCTAACTGAGAGAAAGGGCCCCATCTCAAATCTCTTGGCTCTGTTCAACCAGAAATCTCCACAATCTTGGAGGGATTGATTTTTGAGATGTCCTGTTTCTGGCAAATTCAAAGACTGCAGGGAATGGACAGATTGCTGAATGGCTGCTGGACTGAGCATGGAACACCGGTACCTCATGCACCTGGGATCTTCACATGAAGATATTTTTTAGATTACATTTTCCACATGTCTAGAAACTAATAATCATTATCAGTATCAAAAAAAACACCACAATGAGCTCATAGCACATATTAATTAGGTTTGCAATTTCTCTCAATTCAAGACTAAACAGTATTAACTTCTTACCTAAGCTCTCCTCAGATGGTACAAAGAGAAGTATAAACTGCAGTTCTGGTAGTAAGATGAAAGCACTCCTGGACAAACAACAAACAGCCTTTCATCACTACACCCAGCAATGACAGCAGCTAGTTTTGTAATGTATACATTTTTTTCCTCCAGTGTCTCTAACCTCCCTTCATAAGTCAGCAAGGCTCAACAATTAAAACATTTCTGACAAACAATATAACGTGAAATTAATCTTGGTAATTTTGACTGTTTTTTCCTACCTTATTGCTTTCAAATTTCCCCATCTTTACATTTCAAACATGTTTTTATAGCAGTTTACCAGGTGAAATACCAGGCCTTTGCTGGCAGATCTGATGTGGCACCGGGATGAGATGGCTTTACTTGACAAAGGTGACTTGGCAGCAGCAGAGGGCAGATGCTTCACTGCACAAAGCTGCACAGAGACTCACCTGACAATCTCTTGGGAACATCCAGCTGCATATTCCTCCTTTGCCACAAAGAGATGCATAAAGAGCGTGTTCAAAGGCTATGGAACGAGGAGGCAGAGTCACACACCGGCAGCTCACTTTATCCCATCAGCCATTAGTGCATACACCTCTCCAACACACACCATCCTCCCTCAGGGAGCACCAAAACACACATGGCCTCAAAGCATGTGAGGGTCAAGCCATGTGCTCAAAGTGCTGCACAGCATCTGCTGCTTCTGCAACACTTGCTTTCTAATCAGTTTCGTTTGACTGCAACATACACTGTACATTTCATACTAAGCAATATTCACTCTCAACTAACAGCACGCAACCACATTTAACACTCAACATGTGTCGGACAAAGATACTCTTTTCAGGTTCAAAAAACCCCTCACATGCTCTGCATAATCCTAAGGTAGTAAGAAAACTGACAAATTTGAAGATGACATCATTAGACAGAAACACCAGGCAGAAGCAGGGCAGACTAACAGACACCCCCAGTGAACACAAACCCCTGTGCTGGAATGGCAAGGGCTATTCAATCAGCTGTTCCCGGGCATCTTAATTACAACTGCTGGGGCAGTGAACGTCTGCCCGTAGATAAAAATACTTAAAATGGAAAACCTGAGATCTTCTGAATAGTATAACAGTCTATTAAAATGCCATAGCTAGAGGAACCAATAAACTTCAGCAATTTAAGAGCAAGAATGATTTCAATAGAGGCTGCAGTACATAGACCAGCAGCAGGGGAACAAGCTGCTGTAGAAAACATCTAAAGACATCCCTAAAAACCAGGCTGTTTTTTAGAGACAAAGGGAAGAAATAAAACAAAATATGTCACTGCTGAGGTCTGAGAGGACACCAAGTAAAGCAAACTTGGACTGGAACCGTTTCTGAATAGTGCTGGAACCAGCCAGTCCAGTAAAGCACCTTCACTCACTCCTTTCTGCACAAGTCAACTCCCACTCCAGACGCTGAAATTATTTCTGTGCTCCAGGAAAAAGTCAACTAGACTTGACAGAAATTTCTGTTCAGATGATCTCAGTTTTGAAAAGCACACCTGCATGGATTTAACCTGCAGTTTACCAATGACAGCTCATCAAGTTACATCCCAGAAAACATTCAGAGCTTCTATCAGTGCAAAGCATAACACAGTCTTTACAATTAAAGTACATTCCAGAAAAATAAGAGCTCTGCTGCCTGTTTCAATAGAGTTTTCATGTCTTTTCTCTGCAGGCCCCATGACCAGGTCCTGAAGATAGCGGAGGGAGGTGAGAGCCCAGCAGAAGCCCCAAAGCAGCTGCAGCTGTGCCTGCCCACAAAGCGCCACTTAAGGGACAAGCAAAGGGAGTCATAGGACCTCTTGTACATCAAGAGACAAACAAGGCAATCACAGGTGCTATTGTTCACTGCAAGGGGAAGCGCTGATGGTGCTCCCTTTAGCAGCACACATTTTCAAACCCTGGTTTTGTCAGTTCACCTCCAAGCCATTGCTCCTCATCACAGAACACCCTGGAGAGCTGATAACAAAATGCCCAGAGATAACTGCAGCACTGCCAACACCTTATGGAGCATGCTGCCCACCCTGTGAGTTCTTGGGGTTTAACATTTCCTTTTTTCCCAACAACCCCACAGTCTGTTCCCAGCTGGACTCAGTGACAGGGGAACATTGGAGGGCTAAACTTGCAAGGGCCTGTTTCTAGTCCATAGATCCTACCAGACACTCCTGAGCTCACCAAGGAGCCCATGTGAAAGGCACCAGCACACAAAGCAAAAGCAGCAGTGTCCCCAGCAGCACCAAACCAGCCCCCTGCAGAACTGAGCTGCCCATGCCAGCACAGGGGTTTCACAAGGAATCCAGCACCTTCTGCATCCTGAGTGCTCAAACTCACTGGAAACAGACTGCAGATGCCCACACGGGCATCCCATAGCCGAGCCCTAAATGCAAACCCAACTACAATCACACCGTTACTTACAGTGCACTTATTATCAGGGTAGTTTTTCTGCAGCAATGGTTCCCATTCAGCCTGATCAGTGATATTCCAATTGGGATAGTCCAGAAAGGCAGCGTGGGCAAAAACCTCATTCTTCTCATTGCACAGTGTCAAAGCAAGATTGGATAATTCCCTAGGAAAACAATTTCAGGGTTCCCAGGATCAGGCCTCAATAAAACTTCATCATCCACATGCTGACTTGGTACTGTTGCTTCAGTCCCACATATTTGTGTTCTAACATTATAAAAACTCATGTGGATTTTCAAATCCTCAATCATACTAGTAAATTTGCAAGACTTCAACATTTCCTTCCATTTGTATGTTTCTCCACACATCTTTTTCCCCCAAAACAGCTGTTATCTGAGATTTTTGCTATTTAGGGGAAAAACAAGTGACCCACCAGCACCTGTGTGTCACACAGCTTGTCTGCTGATAGTTTTATCAGGGGCTATTCAACAGCATTCCTTCTGAGCTTTTACAAAAGGAACCTAGTACAGAATGAAACCTTGTCAGGTTTAATTCATGTGACATAAATGCATGTAACAGACACGAAAGTAAATTTTTTCCTTTTTTAGAAACGGCACAATAAGTCATTAAGCCATACCACGACTCAGTGGTTTCTGCCTCTTTAGGTGCAGTTGCCTGGAAGGCGATGAGCCAGCACACCGTGACTTACAGCAGGTAAGTGACATCGATCCTGCCAAAGAGCTCTTCTCTGTCAGGGCTGAGGAGGGCGATGATGTCTGGGACATGGTGTGGCTCTGTTCTTCTGGCAGTGACCACCTCGGTTTTTCCCTTCCAGGAGGTGACAGTGGCCATGCCGGGCTGCACTGAGAACCAAGGAAAGCACTGCTGCAGCCATCCCTGTGGGTTTGGTGCCTAGTTGCAGCACACCTCCACACACACATAGTGCCAGTACAGCACACCTGAAATGCGGCACACAATCAATCCTACTAATTGATCCCACAGAAGAAATCAACCGCTTTAACAGGCTACAGCTGTATCCAATTTATTCATTTGCACACTAACCAGCTCATCACCGACAACCGCAAACTCCAAGCTTGCAGTGGCATGCTCAGCTGCGGGCAGTCAGGGGAAACTAAGCTGCAAACCACCAGGGCAACGATTAAACAGCACCTTCAGCTGAATTCAATGGATTGGGTCCAAAACTGCCCACTGAGTCCCTTTCGAGGCCAACAGCAGGGCTTAAATTTCAGAACGAATTCACAGTGCTGTGGCTATTTAAAGTTCTACTGCTTTCCTATGCAGAATTAAAATAAAAACTCTATTAAAATAAAAGTGTGGATTTTTTGTGGTTCTGCATTGACAAAACGTGCCAGGCACAAGTTCAGAACACACGGGGCAGCAGCTCCTCAAAGCACCCGTGCCATCCCCTCTGCAGCACCTTCAGCTGTGTCACTGCCCACTACTGCAGCCTGCAATCAGCAACGGCAAACACTGCAAGAAAGCAAAAGAAATAAAACTATTTCTCACAGATATGTGCAAAATATAGCAGAGCTAACTAAAAAAATAAATTTTAAAATAGTCTAAACGAACACAGCTAGAGCAACAGAGCAATTTCATCAGTGCCCAAACACAACAGCTGCTTCTGACAGTTGCTGCAAACGCGATGCTCATCAGGCACTGCATTCCCAAACTAAAATGGAAAACAGAAAGAAACGCCAAGTTTCGCACCTTTGAAATAAAGTTACAGTGTTTGTCTTTCACAGACAAACAAAACGTTCCAGCGCGGGCACTGAAATGAACCTGAATGAACACATCCCCTGCAAACACGTCACTTTAAACACGAAAATTTACACCAACTTTAACATCGCCTGAGCTCAGCCTAAGGTCACTTCACTGAGGAAAACCATTCGCCACATTTTCACAGGCACAGTTGAACAACTTAACGCAAAAAACAAAATACACCCTCCATCCCCAGCAGCTCCCCTGAACACTCCCACAGCCTGCAGGGAGCGAAAGCCGCGCTTAAAAATAAAAATGTTCCGTTTTCGTGAGAAAACGCGCTGTTCCGTAACAACTCTGCATTTCGGCCCACAGCACCCAGAGACACCCAGCAGAACGAGCAGAGGAACGCGGTCCCGTCCCGAACCGGGAGCGGCTCCCTCCCCACACAGACCTCCCGAATCGGGAGCGGCTCCCTCCCTCCTCCCCACACAAACCTTTCTGGAAGCACAAATACCATCCCACGAATTGTTTTGGTGTTTGTGGCCCGAAACGCACCGAACGCGCACGTACCTGGTGAGTAGCGCTGTGAGGTGCTATGGGCGGCTCCTGAGGGGCGCTCCCGGTGGGACCGGGCCAGGGGCTGGACACATGGACAGGACACCCGCACTGACCACGGACACACCACACCAGCCTCACGGAACCTAGGCACCAGCGAGCCCCCCTCAAGTGCGCGAGCGGCTCCCCCATAAGGGCGCGACCGATCCCCCTCAGGCGCGCGAGCGGTCCCCCCTCAGGTGCGCAAGCCAAGCCCCTGCACGCGCACGGACCCGCGCCACCCCAGCCACCAGGCACTCACCTGCCCTGTCCCCAGCGCAGGGCGGACCGCCCCAAGGAGAGGACAGGCGGGACGGATGGAGCCGATGAGCACACGGGCGAGACAGACCGAGCGGACTGTCCCACGAACGGAACGGACGGTCCCACGGAAGATCCCACGGACGGAACGGACGGAGCCACTGCCGCCGCTCGGGCACGCGTCTCCGTTGCCGTGGTAACGCCGCTGGGGCGGGGCTGCATGAGCTCAGGGGTGGCGGGGCGGGGCCTGCGCGCGCGGCGGCGGCGGCGGCAAGATGGCGTCTACGGCGGCCGGGAAGCAGCGCATACCCAAAGTGGCCAAGGTGGGTGACGGGGACCCCTCGGGATACCCATGGCATCCCTCAATCCTCTCTGGATCCCCCCTCGCCTCGGGCTGGTGGGTTCCGGGGGGGCTTGGTGCGTCCCGGGGGGGTCCGGCCCGGCCCGCGGCGGGCACCGCGCGTAGGAGGCCGGGGGAAAAGGGGAAGGGACTGTGTAGGTGCTGCCTGAGGGAACGGGGCCGTGTGGGTGCTGCCTCAGGGAACCGGACCGAGCCCCCTTTGTGCTTGGCTTGCAGGTGAAGAACAAGGCACCCGCCGAGGTTCAGATCACCGCGGAGCAGCTGCTCAGAGAGGCTAAGGAGAGGGAGCTCGAGCTTCTCCCGCCGCCTCCGCAGCAGAAGATCACAGATGTCGAAGAGTTAAACGACTATAAACTCCGGAAGAGGAAGGTAGAGTAAAAAAACCACAAAACAACAGGTTTAATCTCGATACTCGCATAAAGCACTAACATTCCACTGCTTTTAACTTAAACAAAATGTAGTCCATGTTCCCTGTGGACTTTCCAGGTGGACAGCAGTTCTTTAAAACCCCTTTTTCGTGCTACCCTGTGGCAGAACCTGTAATTTACATGTAATGTACGTGTAATGTACATGTAATGTAATTTGCATGTAATGTAATGTGTTGCTTGACAAAATCTGGTAGCAAGCAGGATCTCCCCAGTGCCCACATTCAAAACATTGAAACAGTAATTAACTACACAATTAATAGTTGTTTTCTTCATTACCACCAGTATCTGGCCAGCCACTATAAAAGAACATGAAAAAAGTAAATAACATTGTAGTAATGCTGAATTGTGAATATTTTAAAATAATTGCTTTGCTTATGCAGTTTTACCCATGGTTTTGCTTGACTTTTTGATTTGAAAATGCCTAAACAAAGCAAACATGTTCCCAATGGTTATATTATAATAATATAGCATAATAATTATTATATAATAATATAATAATTATAATAATATTTCATATGCCATTTTTTTACATGTATAGTCTGCAGGAGGATTTACAGATGTCCTTTTCTCCCCAGACTTTTGAAGATAACATCAGGAAGAACAGGACTGTTATCAGTAACTGGATCAAGTACGCACAATGGGAGGAAAGCCTGAAGGAGATCCAGAGGTGAGGATGGTGCAGGCGTCTCTCAGGAGCATTTTTGGGCACACACCAGGGTCTGGGTGGCGCATCTGAGCCGGGTTGTGCTGGTGTTTTGCAGAGCCCGTTCCATCTACGAGCGTGCCCTGGACGTGGACTACAGGAACGTCACGCTGTGGCTGAAGTATGCCGAGATGGAGATGAAGAACCGCCAGGTCAACCACGCCCGCAACATCTGGGACCGGGCCATCACCACCCTGCCCAGGGTCAACCAGTTCTGGTATGGCAGGGCGGGGAGCACCTGCTGCCCCACAGGACACAGCATTCAGCTGTGGGTCATGCACCTTATCCTGCTTGTCCAAACCTTCAGGCTAGGCTGAAAAAAATGGAGTAGGGCTGAAGTTTTGGGAAGGTTTTGTGCTTTTTGAGTGGCAGGAGCCTTGGGAGAGAAGGGTGTTTATGTGTACTGCTGTCCCTGCAGGGGTGGGAGGAATCAGGAGGGAAGCTCAGGGATGCTCCTAGGAAGCACTGAGAAATCCCTGGATGTTCACCCTGTGATGCAGAAACTCTCCTTTGCCCAGGTACAAGTACACGTACATGGAGGAGATGCTGGGGAACGTGGCTGGCTCACGCCAGGTGTTTGAGCGCTGGATGGAGTGGCAGCCCGAGGAGCAAGCCTGGCATTCCTATATCAACTTTGAGCTCAGATACAAGGAGGTGGACAGAGCACGAAGCATTTACGAGAGATATATCTTTTTCACAGCTCTGTGACTCCTGCCCATTCTTTATTTCCTTCCCAAATATTCTGTGTCCAGCAATGTCCCTGTGCTCCTTTTTGCTGTGGTGTGCTGGGAATGAGCCAGCAGGATGTTTAGGGAAGGCCTCCAGACTCAGTGCAGTGGCTGCAGGTCCTGCCACAGCAGTGCTGTTTAACTGCAGTGCTCATGCACCCAGCTCTTCTGTAGCCATGCTTTGTTTGAGGTTTCTCTTCAGATCTCCCCTGACCCTTGTCCCTTTTCGAGTTGTCAGCGAGGCACAAAGCCTTTGCATGCAGCTGTCAGTGCCTCCTGCCCAGCTGCATTTCTGGATCCATCCTGGGAGGTTTGGTGTTGTTTCCTTAGCCAGAGCTGCACTCGTTCTGGTGCACCCTGAGGTGAAGAACTGGATCAAGTACGCGCGCTTCGAGGAGAAGCACAGCTACTTTGCCCACGCCAGGAAGGTGTACGAAAGGGCCGTGGAGTTCTTCGGGGAGGAGCACATGGACGAGCACTTGTACGTGGCGTTTGCCAAGTTTGAGGAGAATCAGAAAGAGGTGAGAGATCTTGAGTGTGATCTAGGTCACGCCAAGGCTTCTCCTTGAATGTCACTGCTTAAGGCATTTAATTTTCACGGCTTAAGGCTTTTTAACTTTCACAGCTTAAGGCATTTAACTGTCACTGCTTAAGGCATTTAACTTTCACTGCAATATCTACAGTTCCCAGTGCCTCATGATTGTAGTCTGAGCTTTTGCTCACCTCTACTTGACTTTTGGTGACATCAATAAAACGTTCTCTAAGGGAGATCTGCCAAGCCCAAGACGAGCAGCGTTGGCTCAAACCTGTATCCTCAGACTGGAGAGGTTCTGAGAGGTCAGAGGCCTGCATGATTAAAATCTGGATTGGTCCAGATGTTTTTCACAGTCTCTAAGGTTCCCAGGCTGTTAAGAAATTGTGTGAACCCCAAAGCACAACCTCTTAAATTTGTTTCAATATTCTAAACCTGTAAATGAGTAAGAGATGATGGGGGCTGGCATTTTCAGGTTTCATTTTTCCCCCTCAAACTTTACTCTTCAGGGAGATCTGTTTTAGTCCTTTTTTTAAAATAGTCACTTACATTGGGATGTCCCACAATTCTAAATTCTATTAAATACTGCCAAAAGCTCATTGAAAAACTGTGAGGGAGGACAGAAAGTGCTTTGTAGATATTTTTAAAATTATATTTAATATTTTCAGTTTGAACGAGTGCGAGTTATCTACAAGTATGCCTTGGATAGAATTCCAAAGCAGGATGCCCAGAATCTCTTCAAGAATTACACCATCTTTGAGAAGAAGTTTGGAGACAGGAGGGGCATCGAGGACATCATTGTCAGCAAGAGGAGATTCCAGTATGAGGAGGAGGTGAAGGTACGTGGGACAGGTCCCCTCCAGGTGGGACAGGTCCCCTCCAGGTGGGACAGGTGCCCTCCAGGCTCCCTGTGCAGCCAGCTGGTGCTTCAGGAACAGGAGCACTTTGTGATTACAAGGCTGATGTGTCAGTCCAAACAAACACCAAGGGAATGCTCATTTCAGAGCCAGAATTCCATTCCTGGGGAAGAGAATGATACCTGCATTCATTGCTTTTTGTGTTTCTGCTTTCTAATCCAGATTGTGCAGGCAGGTTTTGGATTGAAGTCAAGCTTTGGTACACTTAGGGATAATGCAGTTTAGCTTGTAGTCAGTACTTAAATTAGGGAATAGCCATTCCAGGACACAGTGCACACTGCAGCAGGTCAGTTCTAACCCCAAAGCTCTGCCATAAGCATCGACAGGACTGACTGTTAATATTGCAGTGATCCATTTTAACGGGGAGGCTCTGCCTGAGTACAGGAAGAGGCTGTGTTCATGGCAGTGGCTGCATTTTGTCTGTGTTGTCTCTGGCAGGCCAACCCCCACAACTACGACGCGTGGTTCGATTACCTGCGGCTGCTGGAGAGCGACGCGGAGGCAGCAGCCGTGCGCGAGGTGTACGAGAGAGCCATCGCCAATGTGCCCCCCCTGCAGGAGAAGCGCCACTGGAAGAGGTACATCTACCTCTGGATCAACTATGCCCTCTATGAGGAGCTAGAGGCAAAGGCAAGTGCTGCCAGCACCGAGTGAATGGCTGCTGGGGGTTCATGATGTTCTGTGTTACTGCTTTGTGTGACCTGCTGCAGGATTCACTGAAAAACCAGAGCTGGGTATTCTGTTACTGCTTTGTGGACCTGCTGCAGGGTTCACTGGAAAACCAGAGCTGGGTGTTCTGTGTTACTGCTTTGTGTGACATGCTGCAGGATTCACAGGAAAAACCAGAGCTGGCTATTCTGTGTTACTGCTTTGTGTGACATGCTGCAGGATTCACTGCCCAAGCAGAGAGAATTTTTTCCCTCCTGTGCATAAGGGAGGGAAAAAACCAAACTTGTTTTACCTCAATTCATTCAGAAGCACACTGAGTGTGCAGGAGTGGCTGTTCCTGGTGGTCCCAGCTGAAGTGCCCATGGCAGAGTGTTACCTGAACTCCAGAAATAGTTTTATAGGTAACAAGAACGGTTTGTGAAGCACCATGTTGTTGCTCTAGTGCCTTTGAGGCTGTGCAAGTATTTGTTCTGTTTCCAGCCGTGAAACATGAGAGCTGCTCTGAGTACAGAGCACTTGTTCAGTGTCTGGTAAAGGAAATTTTTCCTCCTACCACTGGGACACTCCTTGTTTTATTGTGGGTTCCCAGCACTGAACCTGGCTTTGATAAGCTGAGTGTTGCTGATTCAGAAGCTCCCACCGTTGAATTGTGCTCACTAAGTAGATAAGCATTGCTGATTCTCAGCAGCTTGACTTAGATGTGCTATGCAGTTTCGCAGTCACTGCAGGATTCAAACAGTGACTAATGCTGCCTGTTGTTGCAGGATGCAGAGAGAACCAGGCAGGTGTACCAGGCCTGCCTTGAGCTCCTGCCCCACAAGAAGGTATGTATGGCTGCTCCAGCAGTTGGCTTGGGTTTTGGGTTAAAGTGCCCTAGACTGATCCTTTAGTTCCCTTCCTGCCCCAGTATTCAGGGCTGTAAGCAGCTCCAAACAGCTTGCTAGTGGGCTCATGAAAGCTTTGCTTAAAACTTCAAATATCCCTTCCAGTTTCTCCAAACGTCCAGCTTCCAGAATGGATGAGGAGGCTTTCAAGGCAGAGTGCAAGATGTCTGTGATGCCCATCACAGAGGAAACTGCAGAGCAGGCCCTGGTGGCAGCATTCCCTCATACACCAGGCATGAGGGTTTTTCCAATGTTTGCAAATTGCTGAGGGATTGCTAAGTGGACTAGAAGAAGATGAAACTACACATAATCAGAAAATAGGGAAGGCCACTTAGATTTTGTTTGCTTGCATTCCTCTTCAGGCAGGGTCATTTGCAGCTGCTCACAGTTCAGTCCAAACTGGATTATCACCTTTTACAGCATCCCCATCTCCATGGTCACCCCTGGGGACAAGTTACCACCTTTTACAGCATCCTCATCTCCGTGGTCACCCCTGGGGACAAGTTATCATCTTTTACAGCATCCCTGCCTCCATGGTCACCCCTGGCCCAGCTTTCAGAGCTGTCTTCCCCATCACAATCCCTCTTCAAGGCTAATCGATTGGGGTTTTGTGAGGGTTTTTCTTAAAGTTTGAACTTTAACTAAAATATCCCTGGGACCAAAGCCTTGGAATGAAAATCCTTTGTCATTTATTGTGTCATTTTGTTTGTTCTTTGTCATTTATTGTGTCAGGTTATTAAGAGCTGATTGACTATTAATTGACTTAGCAGTAGTTGATGTTTTTTCAAATGATGATTGGTTAAAAAACTATTTTCTCCTGTTTAAAAGACTTCTGGCCGTTTTTCCTTTCACTCCAATGTTGTCCTGTCCTAGAGGCTGTTTCAGATAATGAGCTCTAAACCTTTCAGCAGGAGAACACTGAGATCCAATGAGATTTCCTGCAGTAGCAGTCATATCTTGTGGGACAGAATACTTCTTTTTTAAAGCAGTGTGTACAGTATTATCTACTGACTTCCCAGCCTAAACAGCACTTTGTTCTCTTTCTTCCAGTTTACATTTGCCAAGATGTGGCTGCTGTATGCCCAGTTTGAAATTCGTCAGAAGAACCTCCCCCTGGCCAGAAGGGCTTTAGTAAGTTTGTCAGAGCCATAATTGACTCCACTAACTAATAGCAACACAGGAATGGCATTAAAAGATCTTAAATTGTCCTTTTCAAATCGCTGATTTAATCCACTTAAAATAAAGCAGCAGAGAAGTCTGCAGGGGCCAGCATTTACTGTCGTGTGTGATTTAAAAAGACATGCAGCTCCTTGTGCTGAATTAGCCCAGGGCAGAAACACAAAGCTCTGTGAATGCAGGGCACCCACAGCAGCTTAGTGGTCTTAGCAGTTCTGAGTGCTGCTGATGGCTCACAGTGATACTTGTTCTAACAATAGCTTTTACAGAGCACTGGAGATGAGGGAATGGCAGCTTTGATCTAGGAAATGAGGAGCTGCCAAACTGTGCCAGGCCCAGCTGCTGACAGGAGCAATCTCAGGGGCTCCAGGCTGGCTCAGGAGCTGCCCAGAGAGTTCACCCTGAGAATGTCAGCACTCCAGGGACAGCAGGGTGTGACGAGGCAGCAAGGAATGGTTTCTTTTCAAATGAAAACCAGGTATTTTCCAGATATTCTTAGTCAGCTCAGGGATAGCATCAGGCATTTTGACAGATAGCCAGTGTGGGTAGCAGTTGAGCTGGTTTGACTTTCAGGAGCAAACTGCTAGGGTTTCCACCCAAACAGTGATGGAGAGGGACTGAGCATATCCTGAAATACCAGTGGCATCTGCAGAGCTGCAGGGCCAGAGTGGTGACCAAACTGGTAATCCCAAGTGCTGGTTTCTTCCATTTTTCATAAATTCCAAGGTACTAAATGTGTAGGAGCACTGTGCAGAACTGTGGGAAGGGAATTCCATCTCACATTGCCTCACATCGGCTTGAGGGAGCAGAAGCCACATGGCTTAGAAACAATACTTGTCTGTAGAAGTGACACCAGGACTGAGGTCACTCCAGCCTGCCTCAGGTGTGCCCATTCCTAACTCTTGTTTTTGGACATGCCCAAACTGAGAATCCAGAATTGGTTCAGGACAGATTTCTTCAGAGACTGAGGCATATCAGAAAGAAAATCCTGCTCTGTGCTAGGAGGAGCAGTGAGGTTTGTTTGGTGTCATTTGTTCCAGGAGGTGTTTGGGAAGTGCTTACCTGGCACAGAGTGGGACTGTGCTCCCTCCAGGTGCTCCCTGATGAGCCAGTTCCACTCACAGTGCTTGGGGAACCCACATGATGTACAACAATGACAAGTGATGGATGTTTTCTGCTTCCCTTTGTGTTTATGGACGTCCCATTTTTTCTGCAAGCACTGCTTGAATTTACTGCTGGCCCTGAACAAGCTGAATAAACAGTGCAAAAAGCGAGTTGTAGTTTCAACACTTGGAAAATCAAGTGGGGGTTTTATTTTCCTGCAAGATCACTAAAGGTTTGTTGTTGTTTGTTTGTTTTTTTACACAACAGGGGACTTCCATAGGTAAATGTCCCAAAAACAAATTGTTCAAAGGTTACATCGAGCTGGAGCTGCAGCTGCGTGAGTTCGACCGCTGCCGGAAGCTGTATGAGAAGTTCCTGGAGTTTGCACCAGAGAACTGCACGTCCTGGATCAAGTTTGCTGAGCTGGAGACCATCCTCGGGGACATCGACCGTGCCCGGGCCATATACGAGCTGGCCATCGGGCAGCCCCGGCTGGACATGCCCGAGGTGTTTGTTCTCAGGGAAATGTCAACCTCTCCATCCCCTTCCCCTCCTGGAGTGCTCAGAGTCAGCATGGTGAGAGGCTTCTGTGTTGCAGGTGCTCTGGAAGTCCTACATTGACTTTGAGATTGAGCAGGAGGAGTATGAGAAGACCAGGAGCCTTTACCGGCGGCTCCTGCAGCGCACCCAGCATGTCAAGGTGTGTGTGGCACCAGGACGCAGGGACAGCCTGGGCTGCCAGGGCTCACTCTGCCCAGGGCCAGGCCTGTGCCTGGGCTCTGCAGGGGGAGGGAAGCTCCTGAACTCCGTACAACAGGTCTATCTCAGGTGAAAGAAGCTTTTCCAAGCAGCTTTGGGGTTGCTAAAATACTGCAAGGAAAAGTGATTTCCCAGTGCTGCTTGTGCCTAAACTCACACAGATTTCTCATGGCTTGAAACAGCCACAAGAAACTGAGCCTTGTGTGGATGTTGTGTCCTGCTGGGTGGACCAAAGGTGTTTTGTGTCCCCCCAGGTGTGGATCAGCCTGGCGCAGTGTGAGCTCTCGGCAGGCCAGGAGCAGTGGCTGGGCTGTGCTGTGCCATGCCCTGGTGGCAGAGCAGAGGCTGCAGCAGGTTTTCTGTGCCCCCAGGTGTGGATCAGCCTGGCACAGTTTGAGCTCTCAGCAGGCCAGGAGCAGGGACTGGAACTGTACCGTGCCCTGGTGGCACAGCAGAGGCTGCAGCCCTGTTTGTCCCCCCAGGTGTGGATCAGCCTGGTGCAGTTCGAGCTCTTGGCAGGCCAGGAGCAGTGGCTGGGGCTGTGCTGGGTTGGGCTGGACTGGGCTGGGCTGTGCAGTGCAGTGCTGTGCCATGCCCTGGTGGCACAGCAGAGGCTGCAGCCCTGTTTCTGTGCCCCCAGGTGTGGATCAGCCTGGCGCAGTTCGAGCTCTCGGCAGGCCAGGAGCAGCGGCTGCCGCGCTGCCGCCAGGTCTATGAGGAGGCCAACAAGGCCATGCGCAGCTGCGAGGAGAAGGAGGAGAGGGTGATGCTGCTCGAGGCCTGGAGGAGCTTCGAGGAGGAGTTTGGCACCGCTGCCACCAAGGACAGGATAGACAAACTGATGCCTGAGAAGATCAAGAAGAGGAGGAAGCTGCAGGCCGAGGATGGGGTGAGAAGGGATGACGGGCAGGGGGAGCAAACACGCGTTAACATGCCAGTTCAGCTCTTAACATGCCAATTCAACTCTTCATGGGGTTTTTCTCTCCAGTCTGATGCTGGATGGGAGGAGTACTACGATTACATTTTCCCAGAAGACACTGCCAACCAGCCCAACCTCAAACTCCTGGCCATGGCCAAGCTTTGGAAGAAGCAGCAGCAGGAGAGTGAAGCTGCAGCCATGGATCCTGACAAGGACATTGATGAGAGCCAGACTTAACCCCTTGCCTTTTCCCTGCCCTGTCCTGGGCCCTTGTACAGTATTTTCATTATTGATAAATAAATGTGTTTGGAGTTTTAGTATTGCTGGTTTTGTGTGGAAGACAAGCGTGTGGGTTCAGTTCCCTTTAGCAGTGCTGAGGGGTGTCCCTCAGCTGGAGGACAGGTCCTGGGAGCATGCAGGGGTCTGCAGCTGTCACCAGTGACAGGAGAACTGGGAGAACTGGGACTGACTTCTCTTTGAGCACCAGGCCCTGCCCAAGGCTCATCCCTGAGGAACTGTCCAACCATTCTGTTCAATGCAACAGTATTCTGAGAATAGTTGGGAAAAAAACCTCAGTTGACCACAAGCTGGTCAACTTCCTATTCAGGGATGCTTTTATCTCAGAAAACTGTAAGGGGAGAAAGTACCAGAAGTGAAATAGTCTGAAATCTACATTGTAAATCTCATTTCTATTTTCCCTCAATCCCCCCTGCTGCTCTGCCCCATTGCTTTTCACACTTTCTTTGGATGTTTCCTTGTCCTGCTCCCTATCTCTGCTCTTTCATTTCATTTCATTTCATTGAAGTTGTTACATTTATTCTGGGGTTCAGGATGCATTTATTCTGGGGTTTGGGATGCATTTATTCTGGGGTCTGGGATGCATTTATTCTGGGGTTCAGGATGCATTTATTCTGGGGTTTGGGATGCATTTATTCTGGGGTTCAGGGTGCCTTTATTCTGGGGTTTGGGATGCATTTATTCTGGGGTTCAGGGTGCCTTTATTCTGGGGTTTGGGATGCATTTATTCTGGGGTTCAGGATGCATTTATTCTAGGACAGCCATTTCAAACCACATTTGTTCATGGAATTGCTTGTTTAGCAGAGGGCTGGCTCCATCTCTGAGTAAGGAATAAACAGAGCTTGTGTGGCACAAGTTAAACTGTGTGTCCCTGTCCCTGCTGCTCTATTGGGCTCTGGAAATCAGTTCAAGGCTGCAGGCTGCCCTGGGGTTTCAGGGAGCACATTTTTGATTTCCTGACTCTGTTCTGTGCACTACCTTTGGTGAAGCTGCCTTCTCACCCGTTTTGACAAGAATTACCTTTCCTCGTGAAGGATTTAAAGTGTTTGTGTTGTTCCCTTCTGTAGATAGCATCAGTCAATAAAATGCTGCACTTGAAAAAGATAAAGGCTTGTCTGCTGGAAGCTGTGTGCTGTTAGTGCAGGGTTTATCTGCTGCTACAAGAGCTCAGGAGGGAGATAAATCCGAAGAACATCCCTGGAAACAAGGGTTCCAGGTGTGCAGGGAAAGAGGAGGGTGCAGGACTCACACCAGCTGTAATCTTCCCTTGAGCAGAAATGGGAATTCTGAGCTGTTCCATGGCAATGTGGGGAAATGGGCTGGACATATGAAGGGACAAATTCAGGTAAATGGGTTGGAGTAGTGCCCTCGTTGTGGCTGGGGGGGAATTCTCAAGAAGAAATCCTCCACAGAGGGTGGATCAGGGATTTCTCTCTGCTCCTGGCTGTGATACAGAAAATGTGATGCTGTATGAATGGTCTCCCAGCAGTGGGTTCAGAGAATGCCTTTGGGAGTCAGGGGTTTCCACTTGGAAAATGCAGATTTTCTTGGAGAAATAAGGAGCTAATTGGTGGGATCTGGAGCCAGAGGCTGCAGGAAAATGCAAATTTTCATGGAAAATGAGCTGTGGGGTGGGATCTGGATCTGCAGGGAAATGCAGATTTTCATGGAGAAATGAGGAGCTGTGGGGTGGGATCTGGATCTGCAGGAAATGTCTCTGCTCTCCCTGTGAATGCCCATGCTGTGCCCAGGATGGTTTTTTATTTTTCCTCTTTGGGGGAGGCTGGGAGTGCTGGAATCTGTTTTGTGAGAAGTTTGTGCCCAGAGAAGCAGCCAGTAAGAAGGGAAGAGGGAGAGGCTGGTGAGGTTTCTCAGGAAGGTGACGTGGTGACATCTGAAGAGAACATAAACCTTTGAGAGCATTATGGATAAGTGTGGAACTCAAACTGGGAATGTTCTGTGCCTTTTTCATGTCCCTGCCAGGACATTAAAACCAACATCAGTGAGTGCTGCTCTCCCTCAGGGCCCTTAGGCTGAGCTCAGAGTCTGAGGGTTCTCCAGAGGAACCATTTTATTTATTTCTAACACATTTTCCATTGGGTTGGACTGACGTGAGTGGTGTCCAGATGCTCCCAGAATCTAAATTTTGGGACATATGGAGATGAGTGAGGGTGTGCTCAGTCTGTAGGGAGGCTTGTGGGACAAACCTGGCTTTTCTTTTGGATGTTGAGGCTGACACTGCTGAGAAGAGTTTGCAGAGGTGTCTGTGGAGCTCTGATCTATAGAAACCAGAGGAGGTTCTGTACAGCTTGGATGTTTTAAAGCATCAGCTTCTGTGCCAGTGTCTGTGGCCAGACAGAGGATCCAAGACAAGCAAATCACCCTTTTATACACTCCTGTCTGCCCCATTTTAATCTTCCTTTCCCAGTGATGTAAATGGCAGCAGACCAATGTTCCCTGTGCACCCCTGCTAAGCTGATTCACTCCAAGTTATCAGACACAAAAGCACTGCAGGGCTGCTTTGTAAATTGAGTTGGATTTTTAATTTTTTTTTTTTTTTTTTTTTTTTTTTTTTTACATCTGTGTTATTCCAAGCTCTTATGTAAACACTTGGAAAGCAATTTCTATATATACTGGGTTTGTTATGAAACTCCCCTGTGCAGTGATGCCAAAGGGATTTAATTTTCTTATCAGTGCTTTTTGGAACAAGTGATCAAGCATTCCTTCTGTGGAGGGCTCGAGGAATCACAGAGTGAAAACCAGTAATAAATGTCAGGAAACAAGGGCAGCTACAAAAATGAGAAGAGGGAAAAAATGGAAATGTTCCTGAGCTACAGAGCTGTTGTGGGGGACTTGCACTGAGTGCCTGAGGATTGCTCCAGTGTGAGTTTGCTCTTTATGGAAATTATTGAACGATGCAATTCATCCATCTGTGCTTCAGCCCTGTGCGCGTGCTATTGATGAGACATCTCATTTAGAGCAGATGTTGTTGGGCTGGCCATTTCAGGCCACTGCTCCCCCAAAAACTCCTGGAATCCTGGAAACTCCTTCAGATAAAAATCGATTTTTGACTGAAGCCGATTGCATTTTGCCATGCATTAATGCTGAATGGAGGTCCCTGAGGGAAATGCAGGCTGAGGCACCAAGTGCTGAGGCTGCTGCAGCAAAGCTCCTGAGCCCCACAGGGCTTTTCTGGTGTTACATCCCCAAAATGCACTGCAGAAATCCAGCCCTGCTTCCACCAGGCTGCTCTGGGCCTGCAGTGAGATCCCTGCGTGCATCCTGAGCTGCTGCACCCGTGCAGCTCCCATGCAGACACGGGCAGCTCCCATGCACAGCTCCGTGCAGCCAGCCCAGCCCTTGGGATGCAGCTGGGTCCTGCCATCCTTCCCCATCCCACAGAGCCCTGGGCTCAGCCTGGGGGTGTCCTGGGCTGTCCTGGGCTGCTCTGGGCTCCCCCGAGCTTAAGGCTCGGTTCTGGGGCATTGCTCTGGACCAGGGGTGATGAGGGGACACTTCCAGCAGCAGCCAAGCTTGGGCCAGCAGCTGATGCAGTTCATCCTGTGCTGGATTTGCACAGAACTGATTCAGTTCAGCACTCTGGGCTGGATTTGCACATCTCTGATTCAGCTCAGCGCCCTGGGCTGGATTTGCACAGCTCTGGGAGCACAAGGTCCAACACATCCTTTGCTTGGTTCTTTGGGAGTCACAGCAAACACACCCCAAGTGGATTTTAGAACTAAATGTCCATGGTTTTACACGTGTCTTTCCAAAATAACCATGCAAGGACATTACACTGCAGTGAGATCTGGGTGGGTTTTGTCCTCTCCTCATTAGGGCTGTGCCTCATCCCAACCTCTGCAGAGCTGGGGGTGCTCCTGGAGTGAGTCTGTGACTCTGCAGAGCCCACCCAGCTCAGCTCCTGCTCACACAATGTCCCACAGTCCCAGCACAACCTCTGCAAACTCACATGTGGAATAATCTCTGCAAACTCACACATGGAACTTGTGGGCAGGAGATAAATCTGCTTGTTCCTTCTCAGGGCTTGTGTGAGTTTCATGTAAAGGTGAAATAAAATGATTCATTTTTAACTTCATTGCTAGTTTAACAGCTGGACTCTTAGATGTCTTTTCCAATTTAAGTGGTTCCCTAACTCAATAATTTTCTGTATTTGAAGAAGGAATACATTGTCCTGTTATCATTTAAAAATGCTGGTCCTTCTACATTTTGCTCCATTTCAGTAATACAAATAATGGCATTAACTTAATTTTGTATTAATTTTCTCATGCATATAATGAAATCCAGTTCCCTTGTTAATCCAGCAATCTAAGCAAACACAGTAGAGCAGCATTACAGGAGAACACTTAATCCCCCTCTTGTTTCTCTCTAATGTGCTTTTGACTTTTTTTAGGGTGAAATGACAGTGTTTCAGTGCAGACAAGGCCAGTTCCAGCTGCCTGCAATTTCAGCACCTGTATGGGCAGGTAACTTGTGCAGCTATGTGTCCTTCCTGAGGAACCAAGGTGGTGTGAAAATGGATAAAAGATTTGTATTAATGATAAAAGCATTGGGGTTTGTATAAACCAAAATACAAAGGTCTGAAGTGAAGCATGGACCCTTGATGGAGGAAAATCATTCTGTTTTAAATCCCCTCTTACGAATATTATGTCTCAAAATAATTTGTATCTACTAGAAGTTTGTGAAGTCAGACTTTCCAATTGTCTGATTGATTTTGCAAAATCAGACTTCCTGCCTTTGTTTCATCAATGCTGCCTGTCTATGAGGACCAGAACTTTTTGATTTCTGCCAGTTTTATCTACCAAGACCAGATGCTTAACTATGGCACTGACTCCTGGAGACTTTCACATGCATGTTTATTCCAAACCTGCCCAGTGCCTGAAGCTCAGCTCTCCCAGTGCTCCAGTTTTTGGGGATGTTGTGTTTCCCAAAGGGTCTGGGATGTTGTGTTTCCCAATGCTGCCCATGTTGTTATTTGGAGAACAAGCACGAATGAGGGTTTGCTGATGTGTTCATAAACTTTCAGGGAGGAAATTCAGGTTTTGAGTCAGCTGTTGCTCCCTCAGCCCCTCTCCTCTGGATTCACTCTCTGCCAGGGGTAAGGGACACTTTTCACTGGACACAGCCCCATCCAAGCTGGCCTTGGACACCTCAGAGATCCAGGCAGCCACAGCTGCTCTGGGCACCTGTGCAGAGCCAAAGGAGATTCTGAGTGCAATGCAAATAATGAATGTGCCAAGGAAAGGCCTAAGAATCCCCAGGCAGGGAAGGGATTGCAGCCCGCCAGGAGAACAGAACAACCCCATCAGTCTGTGGATTTGTTCTGGCTGTGGCCCTTTCCAGCTCCCCCATTTTGGCTGCCCCTCACACCTGGAAATAAAGAGAGGTGGTATGTTCCCAGTGAGCACATTCCCAGAACTCCAGTGAATGTGTTCCCAAAACTGCACTGAGCACATTCCCAAATCTCCAGTGAACACATTCCCAGAAATGCAGTGAACACCTTCCCAAATCTCCAGTAAACACATTCCCAAATCTCCAGTGAGCACATTCCCAAATCTCCAGTGAATACATTCCCAAAACTGCAGTGAGCACAATCCCAAATCCCAAGCTTTTTCAGGACTCGTGTTAAGTGCTGGCAAACATCAGAGTGGCTGCGGGTTGCTGCCATTGAAATGAACATTCTGCGCTGCAGAAATTTGCTGTACTTTTCTTTAAATACTGTTTTTATTGATAGAAAATCCCCCAGGAAAATCTCCCTGGTAGCCAGAGGTTTTATCAGGTGTGCCAGTGGTTTTCATGGGCTCTTGGGACAGAAAATAACCTGACCAGTAAAAAATCCTGGTCAGTGAGTATCCCACAAATGTCCAGCCCTCTGAAGCGTGGGATTTACTGCAGGTAAACCAGAGCAGCTCTTTGAAGAGCTCCATGCCGTGTTCCTGATGCTCCAGTTATTCCTCTTGCCAGACTCTGGAGCAACTCAGCTCCTCGTTGCCTTGCCAAATTCCAGGCTGCCTCCTTTCCCTCCCTCCCTCTTCCCATCACTCTCTCCCTCTTCCCATCACTCCTATCTTGTGTTTTCCTCAGAATAATGGCTGTGAAATCAAGCTGGATTGCAGAGAAATCAAACAGGCTTGCACTGAATGGGGATCCACCCAGCTCTCCAGGGAATTTCTGTGTGCTGGTGGAAGGGCTCCCATCTCCAGGGCAGAGGTTCCCATCCTGTGTAAGGATAGGAAAGATCCAGTAAAAAATTCTGTGTGATGAACAATTTTCCCTGCACAACCAGGGCAATGTGTGGATGAGCTGTTCTTGGCCAGAGCAAGGCAATTCCTGAACTCTCCAGCACTAAAGATTGCTGGTGGAGAGGTTTTGTTTGTGCCACAGTTTTAGTGCCATCCTTGGAGCCATGAAAACTCCTGGACAGCAGAGGGATGTTCCCAGCCTCTCCCACTGGAAAAACTTGGATTTTTCCTGAGGGTTTCACAGACATAAATCTATAATCTGCTTTTGGACTGTTAAATCTCATCTTGAAATGTTAAAATATGCAATTGGAGTGCTAAAATCTGTAATTGGAGTGTTGAAATCTGCACTTGGAGTGCTAAAATCTGCAATTGGAGTATTAAAACCTGATCTTAGATTGCTAAAATCTGCAGTTGGAGTGCTAAAATCTGCTGTTAAAATGTTAAAATCTGCACTTGGAGTGCAAAAATCTGATATTGGACTGTTAAATCTCATCTTGAAATGTTAAAATCTGCTCTTGGAAAGTTAAAATCTGTTCTTAGAATGTTAAAATCTGCACTTGGAGTGCTAAAATCTACCCTTGGAATATTAAAATCTGCTCTCGGAGTGTTAAAATCAGCTCTGGCAGTGTCAGCACAGCTTGGGGAAGGGCAGTTTTTCCTGAGCCTCTGCTCCCAGGACTTTTGGAGCCTTTGCTCAGCCTGGACAGCTCTGAGCTCCAAGCTCGGAGTATCCTGATGTTCGTGTCCTGGTGTTTGTGTTCTGGTGTTTGTTCCCAAGCTCACTGCGTCCTGGTGTTTGTCCCCAAGCTCGCTGTGTCCTGCTGTTCAGGACACTTTGGAATGAGGCTTGTGGCACACTCAAGAGCAAATCCCGTCATTTTTCCCAAACATTTCCCGAACCTTCTCCATCTCCCCAGCCCCCTGAGGAGGCTGTGAGCCTGCAGAGGTCACTGGGGTGAAATGAGGAGCACACACAGCCGTGCTCCCAGCAGTGGAAATGTGTTTTTTTATTTGTGGCAGGGTACAAACACCCATCCTGCCCTTCCTGCCCCATTCCCTTTGATCCCTGTGCTTTTCCAGCCATGCCTACCAGCCATGGAAAATCACACCATATTTTCCTGTACAGACACTGCCTTGGGTCTGGGACAATGGGGGGTGATGGAGCTGCAAGAGGGGATCCTGGAGCTGCAGAAGATTGGCAGGAAAAGAGAAACTGGGAATTTTCTCAGCATCATTCCTGGGGGCAGCCTATGAGTGAGCAGGGGTCAGGTGCTCCTTTTCTGGATCCGTTCTGTAGATTTGAGAGTTTGTCCCCATCCCTGTAAAGCCTGCAGAACATGAGGAATGAGCCCTGCCTGGTGAAACTCCAGCCCTGAAGGCAGCCCCAGGATTTGGGGGGGCTTGAGTCATCATTTGTGCACGGCTGGGTCTGGCAGCTCAGCGCTCAGGAGCTGTGTGCCTGGAGGAGTGACTATAAAAAGTCATGTTTAGATTTCTGCTGCATTCATCATTTATTTGAGAAAATACAGCAGCAAGCGTCTGCTCAGACCCAAATTTGGTAATTGCTCCATTTCTGTGTCCCAGACCAAGGAATCATCCGGGTTCCAATTCCCCCTTCTCCTCCTGACCCACACCAGGGCTGGTTCAGCTCAGAGCCACCCTGAACCCAGGGAAAAGCAGCCCCAGCAATCAGCAGTCACTCCTGGAACTTGGGAATATTTTCCTGGTTTGTTTCGGTCTTTGTTTTGTTTTCCTTGTCTGTGTAAGTGGATTGCTTAAACTGAATTTAACATACTCGGGGTCAACCCTCTCTGATTGAAAGCTGCGTTAATATTATTTAACTTTGGAGATGGCTGGAGGTAAATCAAATTTAGGTCATTTTGCTTCTGAAGAAGAGCATGCATTGAGGGATTGAATGCATTTTAACTAATCCACTTAAAGCCAAGCAGTGACTTAATTTAGATTATTTCTCCTGAGCGAGTCTGTCTAGGTAGCTCACACTGTTCTCCAACCACTCCACTTCCCTGGGCTGGAGCAGAGTTAAATCCACGTACAGTTCACAGTGCTGGCTTCCAGAGGGTGAAATTAAACACCAAATATGTATTTGGGAGCGTGAGGCCATGGATGAGGCTCTGTTTCTCTCCTTTCTGAACAGCCAGCAGAAACACAGCACTTGTCTATTTGGGGTAAATACAGAGCACAGGACAAGAATTGGGAGCAAGTCCAGGGAGTGTCTTTGCTGTCCCTGTTTCAGCACACAGTGCAGCAGCTGGGGGAGGGTCTCAAGGAATTTTTGGGTGCTTAGTTAGGGGTGCAGCTCACCACAAATTGACCCATTTCTGCCTCTTTGCAGCAGGGATTGGCTCTGCTGCTTTTCCAGCTTCTTCACCTGGAATCCCTTGAGTAGGAAAAGCCCTCCAGGAGCATCAGGTCCAGCCGTGCCCCAGGGACTGCCAAAGCCAGCACTGCCCCCGTTTCCCCAAGTGCCACATGGCTTCTGAATGCCTGCAGGGATGGGCACTGTGGCTCTGCAGCCTGTGCATGAACACATTAAATGGGATGTGAGGAATCAGCCTGGGGGTCACGTCCTTCCCTCTTTGGGCTGGGTGTGCTGGCTGCTTCCTGCAGGTCCTGATAACCTCTGAGGAACTGGGATTATCAGCTCCTGCAGGGCTCTGCCCTCTTCCCTGCGGCTGGAAATGCTCACGCTGCATGATGGAAATGTGCTGGCAACAGGCACTCCTGAAAACAGAGCAGACCTTCTGCACTTGGGCATTAATTCCTGAGAGATATTGAAAATACCACTTAATTTTAGGATAAACATTTGAAATAAATGTGGCTGAATTACAGACACATTTATGCCTGAAAACTGGTGTCAATCCAGTTAAACAAATCAGGAATGTGTGTCAGAGTGTGGGGTTTCTGTCATTGTTTAATGTGGGTCAGGCCCTGCCATTTTAGAGTGACAAAGTGCTGCTCCCAAGTGTCACTTGCTGACATCTGAAGCACACTGTATGTCACAGCCTGGGCAAATATTGTGGCTAAATGAGGTGGCATTGATGAGACAGCAAGGAGCTTCTCTTCTCTTCTCTTCTCTTCTCTTCTCTTCTCTTCTCTTCTCTTCTCTTCTCTTCTCTTCTCTTCTCTTCTCTTCTCTTCTCTTCTCTTCTCTTCTCTTCTCTTCTCTTCTCTTCTCTTCTCTTCTCTTCTCTTCTCTTCTCTTCTCTTCTCTTCTCTTCTCTTTTCTCTTCCCTCTTTTGTCTCCCCCAGGATGTTTTCGGGACGCTGTGCTGCTGGTTTGCATTTCGCTGACGCCTCACTAGATGTCTCCAGGAGCAGCCTGCGTGCTGAGATTCGTGGCTGATAAATGCGGGGCTGGATGGGCTGGACCAAGCAGGAGCAGGAGCAGGAGCAGGAGCAGGAGCAGGAGCTGCCCTGTCTGCAGCTGTCCCGGGAACCAGAGCCCATCTCTCAGCATCTCTGCTGCTCAAACTACTCTATCTCCTCCTAATTGGAAACGGAGGAGAGAAATAGTGAGCAGCAAACTCTATCTCTGCTCACAGGAGGGATGATCACAGCTTCCTTCCAGGGACTTTAATTAAGCTGCTGAGGCTGGGCCAGCGAGTTCAGCTCACCCAGCCAAGCAGCAGCATTTCTCCCCCTGGTAATTGAGAATTATCTGGTGGAGCTGCAGCCTTGCACCCCGGTTGCATCAGCTCCTGTGAAGTGCTGATGAGCTGGCTCCAGATGGGCACCCAGAGACAGTGCCAGGGATCTCAGGGATCTGCTCAGGGGCTGCCAGGGCAGGGGGAACAAACAGCACTGGGGGCTCCTGCACCTCTGGCTGCTCCTCTCCTGCGCCTCTGCATGCTCCTCTGGCTGCTCCTCTGGGGACAGCATCCCTCACAGACAGGCTAGGGAGAGGTCCAGGGGTGCAAAAGCATTGCTGGTGATCCAGGATTTATATTACACTTCACAGTCTTTTTTTGTTTTCTCAGACTTTTACGAGCTATGATCTGTGAACTCTGGATATACCAGTGCTGGGATTCACTCTGACACTGCTATTTTCAATATTTACACAGTTATCCATCCTTCTTCATTTCTGAATCTTTTTTGGCTCCGGAAACATCTTCCTGTGGCAAAGGGTCCTCCAGGGCAACTTCAGTGCACGTGATAGGGTTTCATTTGCATTTGTTTTGGATTGTCTACCCTTTAATTTTGCTAAATGTTGCTGTTTTCCAGGGCCAGCAGGCAGGTAGAAGGGCTGCTCTTTGGAGTAGTTGTTACTCCCAGACTTTCCCCAGGGTGGGATGCACACATCCACCAGCCCTGTGCCCACAGAAGGAGGCAGAAAAGGGGACACAGAATATATTTGTAAGCCTGATCATTGATTGGGGAGCAAACAAGCTGCTGCTGAAAGAAAAAAAAAAGGAAAGAGTCATCCCGAGGCATTCAGCAATGAGCTATGCAAGGCACAGCCTCAAACCACAGGAAGCCCTGATATCCCACGAAGTAATAAATATTTTTCTATAAATACCAGCGTTTTTATTGCCTCTTTCATCCAGAAAGAACCCTAGCTGGCGTTCATGCGCTGCACACTCAATTTGGCAATCACTTCTCCTCGCCACCGAAACACGAGGTATTGCCAAAGATTGAGCACAGCAGAGGGTTCAGGGCGGGACAGGCAGCTCCAGAGGGAAGGGCTGTCCTGCTCCATCCTGCCTCTCTGCCTCACACCCCCTGGCCTCGCCTGAAAAAGGGACAAATACACAAATGCCGTGTTTGCTGTGTTTGCTCACGTGTGTGTTTGGGTGTGAATCAAGAAGGGAGGAAAGGAAAGCTTCAGAAAAGTCTGTCTAGGAAAGGGTGCAGACCACAAAAGGAGTGAGGAAGAGGATGCTGCCGCCTTCCTTTGCCCACCAAAGACCCCAAAACCCTCTGGCAGAGGCAGAGACCAGCTCTGTGCCAGCCCAGCTGGTTTCCCAGAGAGCTGGAGCCCTGAGTTCACCACAAGCCTGTGAGAGCAAACACTTCTGCTCAGCTTTCCAGGGAGAGGACAGAGCTGCCAGCCTTCAGGAGGAGGACACAGCTTCATCCAAGGCTGCCACCTTAGGCTGCTTTATCAAGCAAACTTATTTAAATGCTCTTGAATAAAACGGGAAACCACATCAGCTGGGCAGCACCCTGAGCCTGGTGTGTGACTGAGAGGAGGAGGAGGTTTGTCACTGCCAGGAGCTGACCAAGAGCATCACTCCTCCAGCAGGGACATCCCTCTTTCTGAGCATAATCTGCAAGTCCAAACAGAGGAAGGATCTCAGTTTGGTCTGAAGTGCAGAACTTGTGGGCGAAAAGCCAAGCACATGGAGGGCTGTGTGCTCTCCACATCTGGCTGCCATCTCTGCACATCTGGGATTTACACAACTTTCTCCCAGAGTGGTTTTGTGCTGTGGAAAGGACAAAAGTGACTCCTGCTGCCCCTCTGAGACCCAGCTCTTGTGGGCTCTCACAAGGCAGCAAGTGTGGCACACAGGTGCCACAAAACAAACCCCAGCACCGTGCTAGTCACGTCTGCTCTTCAGCAGGTGGTTTTTCCCTGCAGAAGACTCCTGTAGAAGATAAATATAGAGTGTTTCTCTCAGCAGAGCACCCTCCACGGTGATTCCCTGCCTTCTGCTTCCTGCAGCAGCCTGTTCCACCTACACACCAGTTTGTATCTGTGCAGGGAAGGAGGATTCTCCTGGCTCTGCTCCCCAGAAACTGAGATAAACTCATACTCACTACTCCAGTAAGGCATTCACTGACTTGCCTTGTGCTTCAGATAGTCCCAGTCTCCATCCCACAACAGGGAGCTCCCACCTGGTATTTACCAGCAGCCCTGCAATGGGACCAGGGGAGGTTTATTATGTGAGTAATGATTCTGCAGTGATTCTCAGGGCCACGTTTTCAAGAAGCTGCAGACTTCAAAGGGACATTTAAATGTAAAGGGAGCACCTCAGTGCTCCTGGGGGCTGTCACCTCCAAGCCCCTGTCACCCCCAGTGGTTGGGTGCTGTCCCATGGCATCAGTCAGAGCCAGCAGTGGCACAGCCACGCTCTCTCTCCTCAGCTGCAGGGACTTGCTCAAGTGTTTGACAGCGCCACAGGTTCCAGAGTTGTTTACCGTGGGATAAAACCTGCCCTGCCAGGGGGAAGGGAGTGTATCCGACCAGGAAAAAAACACAAACCAAAACAAAACGCTCCTTCCATGGTTACATCCCAGGCCAGTTGTCAACTCCACTCACTGCTGTGTGGGAGCTGGCTCTGCAGGGACACCAGCATTGCTAAAGTCCTGTGTAGGAGCACAAGCAGTAAATGTGTGAGAGCAGAGCTGGGAACTTGGAAATGGTGGAAACCAACACCCTAGTCAAGTTCAGAGCCGGCAGAAATCCTTTCAGGAGAGGGTGGGTGCACATAATTCATTGCTTTATTGAGAAAGGTTGGTAACTACCCACAAACACTGACAGTGATGTTTACTTTCACTTCAGTCTGTGTCCATGGCAGCTCTTGGGGAACTCAGAGGAGCAGAGGAATCCCTTCTGCTCTCCACCTCAACTGAAGGTGTCCCTCCAGCCACAAAGGCAGATCCAGGGTGACCTCCAGCCCCTCCAGGATGATGGTGTGCCTGCACAGCCCTGCGGAGGCAGCTG
Organism: Sialia sialis; assembly: GCA_009812075.1. NCBI lineage: Eukaryota > Metazoa > Chordata > Aves > Passeriformes > Turdidae > Sialia > Sialia sialis. The sequence continues at coordinate 7,004,632 of VRYO01001589.1, forward strand.
TTCCCTGGGTGTGCACAGCACTCCGGGCTCAGCACAGCCCGCAGGCGTTCGTGTCAATATTCCAGCAGCAATTAGGACATGGCAGGGAAGGGGGGATGAGTGTTCTGGCCGTCCCAGGTTCTGGAGCCCGGCTGGAGTGGCTGTGCTGGGCTGTCCTGTGCCTCTGCAGGTGGCACAGCGCCCACAGGTGTGCCAGCAGAGTGATGTCAACCAAGAGGGCGCGCTCAGGACCGGGCTGATGGGCAGGTGGAACTGTGGATGCAAAGGAGCGATGGCTGCGAAGGAGCGATGCCCAGTGTGGGCGATGCCCAGTATGCGCGATGCCCGGTGCGGGCGATGCCCAGCCAACCCACGAAGAAGCGCGGCGGGCAGGCGGGGCCGAGCCGCGCTGTCCCTCCCGGTGCCGCCCGGTCCCGCCCGCTCTGGGCGGGCGGAGGCGGCGCTGCGTTGCCCGGCGGGGCTCGGCGCGGGGAGAGGTCGGATCGCAGCGCAGCGGCCGCGATGGGCGCCCCGGGCTCGGCGGAGCGGCGGCGGCCGCGGCGGCGGCGGGGACAGCTGCTGCGGGGACAGCTGTGCGCGCTGGCCGCGCTGACCCTGCTGCTGGCCGGCTGCGCGGCCGGGCGCGGCGGTGAGTGCGGGGCCATGGCGGGGCCGGGGCTGCGCGGGGGCCGCCCGAGCCGTGCCCTGCGAGCCGGGGGCGGCCTCGGCAGCGGCGCGAAACTTGGCGGGGCCGGGCGGGCGGCGGGGCGGAGCGGGCCCCAGGGTGCGGAGCTCGGAGCTCGCAGCCCGCATCTCGGAGCTCCGAGCCCAGGCGCGCTGCGGGCCCGCGGCGCTCGGTCGGTGCCCGCCGCGCTCCGGTTCGCGTTGTTGGTTGGCGGAGCCGTGGATGCCAGCAGGCTCTAGGCAAGGCTTATTTTCCTTTAAGAAAAGAGGAGCGTACGCCTCCGTGACTCGAATTTGCTTTTTAAATAAACAGACGTGTCTGAAGGGTTTCACGGTGTCCAGCATGGTGTGAGGAATGCTCTCATGTTCGGGGAAGAGCACAAACACAGCTACGGCTTCAACGCAGGGTTTCTTGTGGAGCCGAACCATGTTGGGATGCGTTTTTACCATTCGGGACTTTTACGGCCTCGATTTCATAGAATTGTCTTTTTTGTTGTTTTGGGTTTTTTTGTTTGTTTCTTTGTTTTTTGTTTTATTGTACATGTCTCTTGAAACTTACGCTTTTTCTCACGAACGTAGTGATTGTTTCCAGGAAAAACGTGAGCACTGTTGAAAGTAACTAGGAGTTTATCAGCTGAGGTATGTTCAAGCCTGTGTGACCCCAGTGCCCATCCCTCCTTCACCTGGGCCTCGGAGGTGCCGAGCAGAGCTGTGGAGCTGGGGCAACACCTGCGCTCTGTTCCCATCAGCGGGAAGATGATCCGTGTCCATCTGAGCCGACTGGCTGCCTGTGCCACACAAAATATGAATAAATGATGTGGCAGGGGTGATTTTCACAGCTGTTTCAGGAGGGTACAGAGTGTGCTGGGTCCCGTCCCAGGTTTGGGTGCCTGCCTGTGCAGAGGAGCTCCACAGATGTGTTTTGCTCCCCAGGTGAAGGCTCGTGTCTTTGAAACAGCTGTGCTTCCCTTTGGGAGCCTGTCTGACTGTGCTGTGATCAGAGTTGATGCTGGAGGTGAGCAGCAGCATTTGCCGAGCGGAGCCAGGGGTGACAGGGACAGCAGTGGGTCACAGGTGGGGATTTCCCATGGGCTCTCTGAGGATGCAGCTGCTGCTCTCCAGCATCATGTGCTGTGCTCTGTGTAGCTGTTGCATGCTTTTCCCACGTTTAGGATCCAGCACAGATTTTGCGCTGTTGTGGCACCTCTGTTGCCGTGGCAGGAGGCTCGGGGTGCTTGTCACTATTCTCAGTGCTTGTGGCACATGCATGTCCCCACATCCTTGGTGGCAGAGGGACCATGGATGCTGCAGGGGATGCTGCCAGTGGTGTGCAGGTGTGATCCAGCCCAGGAACCCTGTCCTGAATCCCCCTTGCCGTGGTACAGCTGGTTCTGAGCTCTGTGGGTTTTCTGTGTCACTCCCTTCCCCTCAGGCACAGCTAAGCTTGGCCTGGATCCGGAGGGCCGGGCTTTTCGGGTCACTGCTGACCTGGGTGTGTCTGCTGGCACATGCCACAGGAACCAGGCTGGAGCCCTCCTGAACAGGCAGATAGCCACATAGCCTGGCTGGTGAGCCACCTGGATGGAGCAGGCAGCTCTGGGGACAGGGCACCAGTCTGGGTTTAACTCTGCTGGCTCCCACTGCTTTCCTTTCTTTAATCAAATCTCTCCATGTCTCTTTTGGCTGGGTCTGGAGTGCAAGGCCACTTTGTGAAGCGAGTTTGAGGTCTCCTGATGCTGAGTGATGTGTAATTACAAGGCGTTAAAACATTTTGCTGTTCTGTGGGGCTCCTTCCTATGATCTGTGTTCCACAAGGGTCAAGCTCTTGGGAATAGACATGGTGCTAGGGAGAAATCCCAGTTTGGCTTATTTTTTTCCCTTCTTTATCCCCTCCATCAGTCTGAGTCGAATTTCCTATTCTAAAGAGAGGGAGGAGTGGGGATTTCATTATATGAAGAATTCCCTATTTTAAAGAGAGGGAGGAGTGGAGACTTCATTATATGAAACCATCTTCTAAATGGTAATGATTCAGGTTTTTTAAGGGAGGCTTCTGAGTCAGGCCTTTTACTAGTTTGCTGTCACGGACAGCAGAAATAGCAGGGCATCAGTCGGTGGGATTTCTCTCTTTTTGGCAGGGAGGTGACGAATAGCTGGGTCTGATTCTGCAGCCCTTACTCACGGGGATGGGCACATGCAAGCATACAGAGTTGCCTGTGTGATTCAGGTGTGGAAGAGCGTGGTTTAAGTCTTGTTTTAACTGGATGGAGTGTTGAGGTTGGTGGAGCAGGGCTGCCGGATGCATTGAGACTGGCTCTGGGATTTACCCCAGGAACTGGGCTGGGGCTGTTTGCACTGTCAGAAAGCCTGTGAGCAATCCTGGCTGGTGAGATGGATGGGGAGCAGAGATCCTGGGCTGGTTGGAGGAGCTGGAGGCTGGGCTGAGCCGGGCTGGGATGATCCAGGCTGGAATAATCCATGCTGGCTGTTCGCCCCTGAGCACCCTGCCTCAAAGGGCTTTTCCTTGCAGATCTCCTTACTGCCAAAATAAGGCCCAGGAGCCGTGGTGGGACAGATCCCCGTCCTCTAGCTGGGAGTTAAAGCGAAAACTCCCTGATGTCGTTGGGATGTTTTGGTTTGTGGAACTGAGAAACCCAGACCGCGCTCTGGAGGTCATGCAATGAAAGCACAAGAGCAGTTGTTTTCCTCACCTCTTCAGCAGAGTGTAATCCAAGCTCCAGCCAGAGTAATCCCAGCCCAAATGGATTGCTGGAATGGCTGGACCCCTGGATGTGGGAATTTACCCTCACAAACTCGGGAGAGGCACCAGGCCAGAGCGTGGTATGTGACCTCTTTGGCAGGGAGCGTGTTTGGCCTTGCAGGAAATGACTCGTTCATTTATTTAGTGCTTGTTCAAGGTCCTGCACCCACAGCTGGCTGGGGCTGAGCCCTTGGAAGCAGCACTCGGGGAGCAGCGGGAATGGGAGCAGCAGGGGTGAGGATTTGGGATGCTCGGGATGAGGATGTGAGGATGCTCGGGAGAGGATACTTAGGATGAGGATGCTCAGGGTGCTGAGGATGAGGGTGCTCGGGATGAAGATGCTTGGGGTGCTCAGGATCTGGGATGCTCAGGATGCTGAGGATGAGTATGCTCAGGGTGCTTGGGATGAGGATGTTTGGGATGAAGATGCTTGGGGTGCTGAGGGTTTGGGATGCTCGGGATGCTCAGGATAAGGATGCTTGGGATGAGGATGCTTGGGGTGCTCTGGATTTGGGATGCTTGGGGTGAAGATGCTTGGGATAAAGATGCTCTGGGTGCTCAGGTTGAGGATGCTCCAGGATGCTTGGGATGAGGATGCTCAGGATGCTGAGGATGAGGATGCTTGGGGTGCTAGGGATTTGGAATGCTCGGGATAGGGATGCTTGGGATGCTCGGGATGACGATGGTTGGGGTGCTCAGGATTTGGGATGCTCGAGATGAGGATGCTCAGGATGCTCGAGATCAGGATGCTCAGGATGAGGATGCTCAGGGGTGCTCAGGACTCTGGCTCCAGCAGGGCGTGAAGGCAGAGCACTGCTGCCTGCTCCAGATGCTCAAACACCAGGCTGGGAGCTGCAGAAGGACTCAGCAGTTCAGAAGCATCCTCAGGATGTTCCCCTGGCCCAGCAGAGCCCTTGGTCAGGACAGCAGAGCTCATGAGGAGGTGGGCATAGCTGGTTCTGCCCCAGCCCTCTCCCAGCACTTTCCTCCTGCTGCTGATACTCAGTAGTCCATACCTAGGACAGGCAGGCTGGTCACACTGTCCCTTTTTTTGGTCAGAGATCCTCAAAAGACTTGGCTGAACCTGTCAGATAGACATGAGGCAGGTATTTGTGCCTGACAATAAAAGTGTCTGTTCAGGTATTGGACAGGGTCTTTTAAGGAGATCAGCATCCAGCCCTGCAGTTGGAAAACTCTCCTCACCCTGGGCCTGACCTACTTCCAGGTGTTAGCCTGTCCCAGGGCACTTCACTCTGTTCTGCTGCTCTTTAAATTGATGGCAGCTCTCGGCAAGCTAGGAAGATCATCGTGATTTTTCTGGTTTCTGTTCCTTTGGAGAGGGAGTGGGACAGGATGTTGTATTCAGCAGAAAGGATATAAAGACTGAGCATTGATGTGAACTGGAGATGCTTAAGCTAAGTTTCTTTTTCTTGCTGTGTTTCTTTTTGGTTTATTTGTGGTGTTTTGTTTTTCTTTTTTAGGTTTGGTGTTTTGTTGTGATTTTTTTATGGGGTGGGGCTG
>VRYO01001589.1:7019191-7145108 GCA_009812075.1 Sialia sialis
TTTTTTTTTTTTTTTGCACACCTGAATTATTCACCTGGGGTGGCAAACACAAACTGTCCATTTAGCATTTTAAAAAATATATTGCTGCATTTTTGTGAAATGTCCTAATTCTCGCCAGAAAAATCTGTTCTCCTGTAAATTTTTTGGTTGTCAAAAATTTTAGACCTGCAGTACCAAGAAATCAGGGAATAAAGTTATTTCCCTAAGTGCCTGCTGACCCTAGGCATGTAAAATCTGTGACTTGTTGCTGTTGGGACATAGTGAGGTTCCTGGTCAGATGACATGAGTGACAGTGTCTTTCCCAAGCTATTTTGGAAGTTTCTCAGAGTGCTGGAAGTGAGTTTGATCATGAAGGAAGTCAGAGTGTGTGGTTATCAGCACATGCTTTAAATTTTGATGTGTCTGAGACTTCCACAAATGGAACTTGAATGTGTAAACAGCATTAATTTGAGCATTGATTTGAGTTTCAGGGCTGAAAGCTGGTGTAGCTCTCAGATCCAGGACAAGCCTTTCTGAGAACTATGTTTTAAATTTGGTATTTTGGAGCTATTACTGCAAAGGAAGAGAAATAACATCTGGCCCCATGTTGCAAACTGGGTTTTTGTTGCTTGTTTCTCGTTTCTTGCCAGTAGTTAGTAGTTAAAAATCAAAAGGTCCAGGTTTTGCACCAGTGTGCATTATTACTGGCTTCATTGACTTCATTGCTTTGACACAAAATTTAAATGACCAAGAATCAAATGCAGCATCCCAAGTCAGGTTTTAATGCATCCAGGATGGAGTTTTCATCATCTGCCATCTGCATTTTAAGCAGTGCTTAATTGTACAGTTTTTATATGTGCGTAAATTCACTTCTGCATGCACAGAGTAATGGTCTCATGTATTAATGCTGAGCAGTTTGATGCAGTACAGTGGGTAAAACAAAAGTATTTAATTAAAATGCCCTTTTCCTGCAGGCTGCATTAAAAGCAATCCCAGATTAGATGCTGGTGGCCCATATGTGCAGGTCCTTTGTCATGTCCCTGCTGTTCCTGTTGGGAATGGAAAGGTGAGGGAGGTTTATTTCCCAAAGATCCTGAGATGCCTGGAGCTGGCAGTGGGTGCAGAGCTCCCCTTTGCCTTGGGAGTGAGTAGCCCTGAGCAGATTGTTTGTAGCCAAGGCCAGTCCTGAGGGCTCAGAGGAATCCTGAGCCAGGGGGATTTGATGGATTTTCTGTGAGGGGACCTCAGAGGCACTCCTGAACCAGCAGGACCTGGAGGGTTCCCTCCAGGGCAGATGGGTGCTGCCAGGACCCTGGGTGAGGCAGGATGCTACATGCAGGGGTGCAGCATGCATGGATGCAGCAGCTTTGCTGTAGCCATGGCAACAGCTGGGATGTGCTGCTGGCTGCAGCATCCCTGGGCTGCTGGGCCTGCAGGAGAGGTGTGGCTGCAAGCCAGGCAGTGCAGTGGCCCCCAGGCACTGAGGGGACAGCAGGCAGGACAGCTCAGAGCAGAGGAGAGGAGTGCAGTGAGTTCTGTCCCACAGCCCTGTGGGATCCGTACGAGCCAGGCTGCTGTGCTGAAGCTCTGTCCCCCATCCCTGCACCACAGATTTAATCAGGATGCAGGAGCTGACAGGTGCTTGGACTTGGAGGTGGCAAGTTCCACTGAGCCCCCAGTGCTGCTGTGCCTGGGGGAAGCTGGCAGTGGGGGCACAGAGCTGTTCCTGCAGCCTCCTGCTTGGGTTGATTTTGTGTGCAGGGATCCCCTCCTGGGCTGTGGGAGCTCAGGAATGATTTGGGATGGTGCTGCCCCTCTGACACAGCAAGGGCTAGAGGAATGAGGTCACCTGAGATTGGGGGTGAACAGAAACTGTGCAGAGCCCCAGGTGTGGCTGTCAGGGCAAATCCATCTTCATTCCTTGAGTGCTGAGCAGCAGGAACAGAGGGGCAGAGTGCTGACACAGCCAAACTGTTCTTGTGAGGGTGAAATTACAGCAAAGTCACAACAAATCCTTGCCTTTATTGTCCTCTTTCTTAAAAAAAACCATTTCATGGCTCTTCTGTGCAATGCTGGTTTGTTCACTCAAAATTTAAACAGAAGTTTCACCTGTTTGGTAATTTTTGGGTGAGAATACTCGAGGCCCTCATGTTGATGTTTGTGTGATGGTGCCACAGGTGCTGCATCCCTTCCCAGCCTGGAGTTGGCTCAGCAGGCTGGGAGCCAGCTCCAGGATCCTGGAAGAGCTGGGAAAATCCTGTGCTGGTCCAGCTCTCCTCAGGCAGTGTGTCCTGAAGTGGGAGATGCAGATTTTGGACACAAACACTTTGTTTCTAACATTGGCTGCAGCAAACCAGTCTGGAGAAGCATTAAATCCTGAGGCAATTAAATGTATCAGGAAAGTGGATTTTATTTTTTTTTTTTTGTTTTGTTTTTCTTTTTTTTCCTTTTGTGAGATACTTTGCCAGCTGTAGTTTCTGGAAAAAAAAATCCCAATCTTTTTTTTGAGAACTGTTTAGGTTTCATTGTGTTTGGGGCTGGTTTATACATTATGCATTAGCTTGAGAAGACAAAACATTTATTTACCAGCCTGAATATTTAGGGGAAGAGTAAGTGGGAGACAGTGAAAAGCTTGTATGGGTAGCTTAGGGATCCAGAAGAACTTTGCTGGTGTTGGAAATGGCGCAATTAGGTTGTAGGGGAGCAGCCAGAGATGAGAACTGCACAGTTCTTTATGCTGCTCTTTTCTCTTTGCTGAATGAAAGAATGTTGATTAGAGCTCGGGGTAAGCAGTGCCATTGTTCTGGAGCAGGAATTGTGCTGCTGTGGAAGGAGGCTCAGAGGTAATTACATTGCTTGCTGACTGCAAAAACTCCACCAAATGATGGTTTACCTGTGGAGCTGCACTGAGAATGTGGGGGAGAAAGCAAAGTAAAAACCCTCTGGGTTTTTTGAGGGGAAAATAGAGAATGTTCAGCTCTTGGAGTAACCATGTCTGCAAGCACATCCGAGGCAGCCAGCCCCAATTCCAGAAGGGCTCATGTGCCCCACAGCATGTCCTGAAATAGTCATGTTTGGATGGAGTTGTGGGGGTAACCAAGCTGGAGTGTGTGTGTGACTGCTCAAGTGGTGAATGCCAAAAAAGGGAATCAAAAATAGAGACTCATCACTTCATTAAAAAAATGTTACCATTGTGGTTGGGTTTTGTTGCGTTATGCTATAGGCTCTTTTGGCAGGAGACTCGTGGGAGATGAGGAAACAGCAGCCTGGTGCTTTCCTCAGGCTTTTTTGAGACTGTTCTGTTTTGCCAAAGCGTACGTGACGGATTCTTAAAAAAATCCATCCAACAGGGGAGCTCTCTCAATTTCTGGAGGGAAATGAAGCCATAAGAGCCATCCCTTTGCTTACATCCTTAATGAAGGCAGAGTTTAATTTGTTGGGTTTGTTTCAGTTCGTCAACTGGGTGAGGGTGAACTCAGGCAGCCACACGTCACAAAATTAAGCTTTGCTCCTTAGAAAAAAGCACAAAGCCTTACAGCTGCATTTATGCAGGAGTAGCAAGGTTGGTGAGGAGGGAAGGGATATTTTTAAAGCCAGTAGGTTTGTTCTTTTGGTTGCTTTCAGGTTTGGGCAACATTTCTCTGCAAGCATGAGGATTCAGGAAGGCTTTTTGACCATCTAGTTAGGTTTCTTAAATGTTTGGTTTTTTTGGGGGTTTTTTTGTGTTTTTTTTTTTTTTTTTTTTTTACTTTGCTTGTGATGAAAATGAGTTTGACCCTCTGGCTGTGTGAGGTGGCACTGAATGAAGGCTGCCAGGCCATCCTGCAGGGCAGCTGGCACATGGCCCTGGGGATGGGGATGTGCCTTGGAGGGAGCCAGGACTGAGTGTCCCCTGTCCAGAAGCACTGCCTGGTCTGGGGGCTGCATTTTGGGGCTCTCTGTGATGGGGAGATCTTTGAGGCTGGATTTTGGGATTCTGTGTGATGGGGAGGTCTCTTGGTGTTAGATTTTGGGGCTCTGTGTGATGAGATCTCTTGGGCAGTGATGGCTTTTGGCTGCTGCTGCATGGCAGGATGGGCAGTTGGGGACACCTGGGAACACACCTGGGGATCTGTAGCCATTTCCCCCATGGCTGTCCCCAGCTGTGGTGTTGGGGACACTGTGCAGAGGATGCTGCTGTCCTAGAGCCACAGGCATATGGCAGTGGTGGGAGGGGTTTCCATGGAAACCTTTCAGCAGCATGACATCACCAGCACTGTCACATTTAAGCTTTTCAAGGCTTTTTGGATTTCAGGGATTACATAACTTCGGAGGGGTTAGGCTGGGGCTTGGATCTAATCAGTGTTCAGGGTCTTAGTTGAATTAAATTTTTAGAAAAGCCGAGCACCCCAATCCTAAAGTGGCCAGCAGTGGTTTTCTGGTTATCTTGGAGAGGCTCTGGAGCTTTAGGGAAGGCAGAGTCCAGCCTGGCTTGGACCCATCCAGGGATCCAGGGGCAGCCACAGCTGCTCTGGGCACCTGTGCCAAAATCTCAGCATCCTCATTGTAAAAAATGATTTTAATATCTGCTGTAAACTCACCCTCCTTCAGCCTCAAACATCACTCGTTACCCCTGACTGAGGAGTGAAGGGCTCTGCTGCAGCTTTAGGGGTTTATGGAGTGTTACCTGAGGGAAGGCAGCTTTCAGGCATTGTTGATATCTATTTATTCATTTGTTTTAGCAAAACACGTTTGTGTACGTCAAAAGATGCATCATCTGCCAGAAGAGTATCATAGTTGGAGTATGATTCATGAACCAGATGGCATTTGTCTGCCTCTGGAGAGTTAATCTCCTCATCTGTTTGGTTTTTACCTGTAATTGTGTATGAAAGAAAACTGTTATTTTAAGGAAAAATTATCAACCCCCGCCCCCCACTTTTACTGAACTAATATCATTAGAGTCCACGTACAAAATTTTGTTTTGCTCACAAGAAGTTCCTGTGGCTGCCTGCAGTGAGGGAGTTTTCTGTGCAGGGAGGATGCATCCTTTCTCTTCTGCTAAAGATTATGTTGGGGAAGATCAGGCTGCTTTTTTTAAGGAGTCAAAACACTGCAATTCAATAGTTGCAGCCAAAAATAATTGCATGCACCTTGCTGAGCAGGAGGAGAGCTGTGCTCAGTCAGACAGGGGTCTGCTTAAAACAATTTCCAAGAGCAATTCAGCCAGCTTTGGGGCTTGGGATTGTTGTAACAGTGGTATTTGTATTACTTAATTAGTGCTTTGTTTGTAATTCCTTTTGTTTTTACTTACAGTGAGGATTAAAAACATGAAGGAGGCAAATTTTTTCATGTTTGAATCTGGTTGTTTATTAAAATTTATTTAAAGTATAGAGAGTTTTGTAATATTTTTAGCTACTAGCTAAAAGCAAGTGCAATGGGGTGAACTTAGTTACAAGGTTTATTAAAGTTAAACAGTTTAATAGAGAATTAACATTTATATTATTTGTACTTTTGATTTAGTAATTAAACTTGTGATTGGTAGTGCAGTACTAATTGTTTAAGTAGAAACTACTAGCAATTATGAAGAAGGAAGAACACAGTAAGAAAACTAGTTAAAATTCTTGTTTTATACTTACTATTATATTATAGAAAGTTTAAATTTGAAATGCTTTACTGTGTGAAATTACACACTTGTGAGTTCATTACTCACATGAGCTTCAGTAGCCCCTCGCTCTGCTGGTACCTTTGTGTGCTGAGAGTGCTGCAGCTCCTAGAAAAAACACGACTTTAGCCTTTCCTACAGGCCAGGGTCCCATGTGCTCACCCACGTGTTGAGAACCAGCTTGCAGATCTTTATCAGATTGGCACCCAGCCCCTCAACTTGCAGTGACCTGCCTGCTGATATTGTTGTGTGTGCTGCCTGCTCTGACATCGCTCTGTGGAGCACGTTGTATTGTTTTTGGAGTAAATATGAGGGCAAGCAGTGAGAACTGCGAGCAGCTGCCAAGGATGGAGGTGAAAGACAAACTCTGTGGCTGGTGTTGGAAACAGGATCTTGGCTCTGGCTGCCCTCTCTGCAGAGGGGCAGGCTTGTTTGAGCAGTGCCAAAACAAAGAGCTCTTGACCTCTGCCACCCCTGGTGCCAGCTCACAGGGCACTGTGTGCCCGACCTGGCTCTTCTGGGACAGAGAAGGTGCTGCAGGTGGGTGCCTTCATGTCTGTATTAGGTACAGAGAGTTGCTGCAGTGGGCTGGGCCAGAGGTTGGCTTTATTTTATTGTCCCATCTTCAGCATCCAAACCCAGGAGTCTGAGAGGCACTGCCAGGACCTGTCTCCCTGGGGTTAGTCCAATGTGCTTTTTTAATGAATCTAAACCTTCTGGTTTAAGCTGATCTCCGTCTTTTGGTCTTTGCAGCCCACTGAAATTCAGCACCAGAAGAATGAGTGTTAGCACCTCTAAAATCTCAGGGAGCTGGGGCTGCTTTTGTGTCACACAGGGCTCATCAGCTGTAGGACTGGCAGCCAAATTCATTGAGCAGAGCAGGAATTTGGAGCTTATCGTGCCACATCTGCCGGCAGCCAGCTGGGTGAGGCTGGGAGAACCCTTCTGCACATTTGTTTTGTTCACCAGGAGAAGGTGCAGGTTGATCCTGCTGTCCCAGCAGAGTGGGTTGGATCTCAGGTGAAGCCTCCTGAGGCTTTCCTGAGCAGTGAGGATGTTCACCAGGTGCTTTTCCTGTCCCCATGGCCTGTTCAGGTGGGGAAAGGTCTGACCTGGAAGATGCAGCGAGCAGGAGAGGCTGGTTGTCAGAGCCAGGGCAGGTTGGTGCTGTTGGCTCCGTGCTGCCCTGGCAGGTGAGGGTGGCCAGGTGTTAAAGGTAAAACTGTAACTTGCACAGTGGGCAGGAGAGCACCAGCAAGAGTCCAGGGGGATTTGGGAATGCTTTTGTATTCCTGGTGTTTATGAACTGTTGATTTTTCTGCTGGGAGCGATGGGACCCTAGCAAAGAGAATGGAGCTTCCCTCCATGGCCTGGTGCCAGGGAGATGATGGAAGGTCAGCTCGGGTAAAGCCTCCTTGGGGAGCTTGAGGAGTAGTGGAATACTGCCTGAATGGGAATTTCAGTGTTAGGGAGCTGGTTTGAGACACACCTGGTGGTAGAGACCTTTCAGCCAGACCTGCCTGCCCTTGTCCCTGAACAGCCAAAGCTTCACAGATCCCTTGCAAACCCTTCCACTTCCACTTGAAATGAACTCATTACGTTTCAGCTTGGCAGCAATGAGAGGAACAATGGGGAGGAGGGAAAAATCTCAGAGTTAAAAAGAGATCTCAAAAACACCTTAGGAAATGTTCCCAGCCAACCACAAACCCTCCCTGGGGATCCTATCCACATGTCAGAGCTCCAGCTGCGTACATCAAACAGCTGAGAGAGGAGAGCTTGGCCTCTGCAGGGCTTGGCTGGGGAGCAGGAGCGATGGTTGAGTGCCAGAGCCTTGTCCTGAGCAGAAAAAGCCATCCCATGCGGGGTTGACCTGTCAGGAGCCGTGAAACCTTTCAGGAAGCAATAGGAAAATGCACGAAGTGGGGATGTAATGCCTTCCCCAGGCACCCCTCCCAGGCCCTGCCGCTTTGGGTTCATCATTTCCCCATGGCTGGGGCACAAATACAGTAATGTCACAACTATAGGGTGCACCGGACTATAAGGCGCGCTTCCGGGTTGGCAAGTTTCCGAACTGTGTCCGTGTATAAAGCGCACAGGACTATGAGGTGAATTTTTTTTTTTTTTGCAGCAAGGATCCACATGCAACAAAGTAACGGATTAGTAATGGATCGTGGGGTTTACTGGCTGGTGCTCAATTTGCAAACATTTTTCACGGATCAGCGCAACCTTTGAACGCGGGCTCGGCTTGGGGCTGCGCCGGTTCGCACTTCTGGGTTGGCAGATTCCCGAACTCTGTCCATATATAAGGTGCACTGGACTACAAGGCGCACTTCCGGGTTTCCATCAAAATTTCAGTCCAAAAGGTGCGCCTTATAGGTGTGAAATGACTGTACTGTGCTTGGCTGGTTGAGTCCTGCTCGTGGCAAGGCACAGTGTCCCATCTGTGTCCCTGCTCCCTGAGCTGGCTCTGGAGTGTACCCTCTGTGTCCCTGCTCAGTACAGCTGGCTCTGGGGTGTCCCCTCTGTGTCCCTGAGTGGACACAAGTTTCCAGAGTGGACAGTAGGAGCCAGCAGTGTTGTCTCAGGTGCAGGGGCAGCAGGGATCTCCCTGGTTTAATGAACAGCCCTGCTAAGCTGTGTGGGATGGGATTGCTCAGCAGAGCAGAGGCTGGGGACATTTCCTCTAAATGCTTCTCATTTCTGCCTGGTTAACGTGGGCTCTTGCAGAGTAATGAAGTTGTGAGTGGATCCTCTGGAACTGATTGAAGGACTCGTTTGCTGTTGTAAGATATAATCCCACTTTAAAGGCTCTCTCATCTGAAAACATAATCTTATTTTAAGACTCTGGATATTACCAAGGCAATGCTTCCATTTAGGGAGGAAGGGGAGGAAAAGGATATAATTGGGATAAAAAAGAAAATGAAAAAAGAGGCTGGTAATACCTTCATAAAACATATGGTCCTTTCTCCAGGCATATGTGAGAGTCCTGTGTGGGGATTTAGATGTAATTACAGCTGCCCTTGGAGCTCCCTCTGATTGAGACAAGAAAAAATTCAGGGATCCACTGAAATCAAACCCATTTTTTGTCCAGCTTTCTCTTGCCATTGAGGGAGGTGAGGGGTTTCCACCTTCCTCTCTGCTTCTCCTCTCTCCCAGCAGGCAGCAGTGAATGCTTTTTCCACCTCAGCATAGGAACTGTGTAAAAGTTGGCTTCTGTAAAAGACAAGAAGGAGGAATGGCTGTAGAGATGGTTTGGGCTCCTCCAGTATGGGCAGCAATGTTCTGTTCTAACATGGTAATGAGGGGCACATTTGCTTATTAGTGATGAATGTCAAGCCATTCACCATCATGAAAATCTCCTATTTCCACGACTTTGATAAATAGCTGCTTAGGCTCATGAATTTTTAACGGTGCTCCTATATTTAGGGGCTTTCAGTTCCTGGGTGAGATGAAAGGGAGATGGAGCTCTGCAAGCACTGCCACCTATTTAAAGCCACTGTTGTCTTGCTGATGTATGAATAGGATGTTGACAGTGATTGATGTGATTTTTATGCTGGAGATTGGGCTCTAAGCCTGCCTGTCACCATAAAGCTAAATGCATGTGTGCAGAGGGACCTGTGCTTCATCTGCATGGGCTGCGTGTTGGCTTTTCCCCACAGTCAGGGAACAAACTGGAGCCAGCTGGGGGAAAAACAGCAAAACTGAGATCTGTCAGTGGGACAGCAAGGCAGCTCTGCCATGTGGACAGGACAGAGCATAACCTGGGGATGGGTTTTCGAAACATCTGGACCCTTGTGGTGCTTGTTTGGCTGGAAAGCAATTGGTTTGGCTAGGGCTATGGTGGTTCCACCCATGGAGGATCTTGCTGCATCCTCTTCTTTCCACAGCCATCCCCAGCTGAATGGTGTGCAGCTGGCCTGACTCGTTTTAGAAATAATGTGCTTCACCCCATTTCTGGGGACAGCACATGTCCCAATCCTCTCGGAGTGGTCATTGCCAAGTGCGTGATGAATGCCTGCAGCTCTGAGAAAATTGGTGACATCTCAGACTGGACTCGGGGAACTGCTGGTGGCAGGGCTGAGAAACCCCCCAGCCGAGCCTGGACACAATGAAACTGCACAGTGAAGTGAAAATTTGGCTCAGTAATGGCCAGCCCTTTAGCAGGTAACTGTGGGGAGATGTTGGGGTGCTGTGAGCTGAGAGATGTCTGGAGGATCAGAGAGGTGCTGAGGGATGCCTGGAGGAGCAGAGAGGTGCTCAGGGATCCCAGTGAACTGGAAAAGGGGCTCCAGGAGATGTGATGATACTCAGAGGGCACAAGTAAGTGCTCTGTGCTCTGGGTTCCAGACTGCAGCTGGAGCTGAGCTTGTGGCTGAGCCCAAGGCAAAGATATTGGGATGCCTTGGAAAGGGCTGGCTGTCATCCTGAGAGCCCTGCTGCTTTGTCACCTGGACATCCCTCCTGTGCTACTGTTTACACCCCCAAGAATTCCCTGCTAATGTGCTTTCATTGCTCTATCAAAGTAAAGGATTGCTCTAATTTCCCTTTTATAGGTGCTGTAGGTAGGTGTAGCATTTTAACCTTGCAGTCTTGGAATGGAAATTTTCCCTGCCAGTTTTATATGCAAAGAGAAAAATGATGGATGTCTGAAGTATGGAACTGTCTCTGGTTTGTTAAATGTAATTTACATAAGATTTAAGTGCCTGAGCACTCTAAGCACCTTGTGTTGGGATGGAAATGGGAAAGGAAAGGATTTCTTTGCTTCTGTTGTAGCTGAGAGGGGAAGGGACCAGATCCTCTGTGTGTCATGTCAAGCTTAAATGTAAAGTCCTAAAGTGGTCTGGGGTCTGTCCTGTGCTGCCCAGGGCTGCCCTGCCTTTCCAACCAACTCTCAGCCTCTAGAGGAGGCAGCCCATGTGTCCTCATTATCCAGAATTTATCTCCAAATGATGGTAAACGCTGATTATATCCAAGTAAGAAAATAGTTAATGGGATGCCTAATGTAAAATAACAAAGAGATTGTAATAGCTTTAAGCATTTATACGTTCAGGGGAGCTTAGGGCGTATTAGAGCTGCTCTGCAGATGAGCCTGAACAGTTGAAATGCTGGGATTCATTTGCAGGCAGCAAATAAATCCCTGCCCTGCTGGCATGAGGGAGGCAGAGCCCAGGGCAGGGCTGGCTTTGAATGGCCCATATTGAACCTGCCTCTATTCCTGGGCCACGTGTTAAAGCCACAACTTTAAACATGTTTTTTGGCAAAATTCAAAAGTTTGATTCTTTGCAGGAGATTGGGTTTTTTTGGGGTTTTTTTCTGTTTCAATCCAGGTTCCTAGCCACCCCTATAATGGGGCTAAGCCTGAAGCAGGGGAAATTGCTCCCCTCCTTTGAAATCATGGCATCCAGTACTTGGCATGCTGAGAGATTAAAAAGTCCCTCCCTTTTCTCTCCAGGAAAAGGAGAGGTGACAGAGCATCTCTTCCTTCCCAGGTGGCTTTACAGAAGCGCTTCTTGTCAAGTTGCCTTTTTTGGTTCGTCTGCCCGTGGATATGAACACAATATAAATATTTGTTCCCTGAAATAAAGCTAGTGAAAGAGGGACTGTGTTCTGTTCCAAATCAGAAGAAGTCTGGCAACTCCAGAACAGCTGCCAATAAGCCAGTAAATTATTAGGAATTTCTGGCAGTTCGTGTGAGGACAGGTTCTTGCTGTGACAGAAATTAGTTCTTGTACTGAACAAAAGGAAGTTTAACCTTCTCTTTAAAGGTCACTTGCCGCTGCTATTTGACTTAAACTCTCTCTGAACCATATGCTGCTGCATATTATTTATTATTTCTGATTTCTCCCCCGTTTATGTTGAGATATGTTTGCTTGTTGTCCTTGGATCTCGATGTGCCTCTGATCTTGCAATTGACTCATTTGCATTGAAGCCAAGGCAGAACCTTTCTGACTTCACGAGGGCCCTGTTCATGTTCAGGGGTTTGTGCTTCCTCCAGAGTAGCAGGGAGTGATATTTGTTCTCACTTCCCATGCAAATGAGCTGCTGGTCTGCAGCAGTTCAGTGGAGACACGGGTGTAACATTAGCAAAATGTTTTATTATTGATGTATCACCATAGTTTTGCATTTTAGCTCATGCCTCTGCAGTGCAAACACCATTTTCACTTGGCAGACAGTAAAACATTAATATATATTAAAAAAAAGGTACTCGCCCTCCCTTCAGAGGTAATTTGACTGATCTCATTGATTTTAAAGGCAGCTTAAGATGCTCCCGGTCCCTTGCTTGGGGATACTGCTGTTTACCCTAAATCCAGCAGCAGCCTGAGCTTGAGTTGAAAACAGTGATTCTGAGTGTATAGGGAGAAAGGTAACTATGTTTTTAAAAGTTTTTTTCCCCTGTGTAAAAAGCTCTGGGTTCACATCACCAGATCTGCTCTACTAACACACCTGTCCCTCACAGGTGACAACAGCAGAAAGAATTCTGGGCACAGCATGAGAAAATGTGCAGAGATTGTAAATCTGTCAGTTTGCTGGCTGGTAATTCATTGGCCAGGCTGAGCATCTTTTGTCTCTTGAAGCTGTGGGAGATTTCCCAAGGGTTTTCTTGTCCCCAGAGTAGATGCATTGCTAGCCATGTGAAGACCTGTTAAAAAATGATGTCGCAGTAACATCCAGTGCAGTGCTGGGTTTTTTGGGAAGTAATCCTTTTGGAGAGGTGGGGACATGAAATGTGAGAGGGAAAGGAGTAGCTGGGAAGAGGATGGTGAAAAAGGAGTGGCACAACAGGACCTTCCCAGCACACCTGGCCTTGCAAATGCAAATAATTGCAAATGCAAATAATCCTAATATTCATTGCTTTTTCTACGAGCTGCCCCCAGTGCAAGGTAGAGCTGCAGCCCTGGAGGGAGAGTTGTGTTGAGCTGCAGACTCCAGCCTTGGTTTTCTGGGAATATGACCCTCAGGAACTGGAAACTGAGGCTGGGTTGAGTGTGTCCAAGGGCTGGAACCCCTGGGAATGCTCTGGGTGCTGGAATTGTGCCTCCAGTCCTAGAATTGTGCCTAATGCCAGGCAAGAGGTGACTGGGGAGGTGCTGATCTCTGTGAGGATCCTGCCCTTGTGCTGCTCTGCTGGACCAGGTTGGATTAACAGGCAGAGGTCTTTTTATTCTTTGAGTTCAGGTTCATTGGTAGGGTGGCTGCGTTTTTGTTTTTTTGGTTTTTTTTTTTTCTGTGCAATCAAAACAAACCTGGCAAAACCTGCACCTATTTTCTGTACAAAGGCTGGGGATTCTATTAACAAAATAACAAACTGTCTGAGCTTTTACAACCCCCTAAATGGGGTAGCTGTTGTTGGAGTGGTGTTCCAGCAGCACCCTTTATTCCTTCCTAGAAAGGAGCTCCTGTGTTTGGCCAAGCTCCCCTCTCATCTGTACTCATCTGCACCTGATGCAGCTGATAAAAATGCAGCAGATTGCAGATTTGCATACATTAGTTGATAATTGCATGCTGCCAATGTGACCCACTGAAGGTGTTTGTGATGCCTGGAGGATGTGTGATGGATTTTCCCTGGAAAGGTGGCACTGTGGGGTGGGAGCCTGCACCCTGGGAGCTCTGGGCATTTCTGCAGGGAGGGCCAGGACTCCCAGCACTGACACTAGAGACAGCTTGTGCTATTTTTGTGCTGGTTTTGCCCTGAATGCCTTTACCTTAGGTGCACTTGGGGCTCCTTGAACCTCCCAGAGAGTCTTGATAAAGGGATTGGGTTTTTATCATCTGTCTGTGGCGAATGTGAAATCTCAGAGGCAGCTGCAGGAGCAGGGGAGGCACACACACATTTTATTAGCAAACCATCTGCACATTGCATTCCCCAAAGGGGGAATGGTCAGGAACTCTTAAAGCAGTGAGGGAAACATCAGCTTTTTTCATAATGATGTTGTGCTGAGGAAGAATGAATCCATCCCTCTTTTTTACCTTCCTGGTCTCCCAGCTTCCACAGTGTTTTGTGTTGCTCATGGTGATTTTTCTCACTCTTGCTCCAGTAGTCCCTGCTAGTTTGTTAGGACTCATAGAATTTACCAATCCATAGGAATGCAATTAACAGTAATAAACTGAGCCTTTGGGCAAAAGGCTGTATATGTAAAAAAGAATGTTTTCCTCCTCAAGTGCAGTGCCTCTGTAGAGCTGTTGCTTGCATGAGGAACAAAATTAAAATGCAGCTGCATTTTGCTCAGTTATTGCTTCAGAGGCAACAAAACTGGGAGAGTGAGCTGGACTGTTTTTCCATTTAATCTTCTGTTCAATTGCTAATTAAGTTCCTATTGCTGGAGCTTTATTATTGCTAAATATGTGAAAGGCAGAAAGAATCTGCTAAAGATGTAAAAGGCAGTTTGTTTTTTTCCCAGCTGATGGCTGGATGTGAAGAGCTGACCATTAGCAGAAAGCTGCTGTTTCAAAATCTGGAATTACTGAGAAGCACTTGAATGCTAGAGCATCATCTTCACACTGGCTTTTTGGTCCATAACCCAAAGCCATTCCTGCAGCCTAATTGGCAGGCTGTCCTTAAGAGCTTTATAAGCCAATTAACATCCAGAGCAGTAATAAAGCATTGGAGCAAATGGAGGGAATTTGTCTGTCAGTGACTTGAAATAGTGCAGCCAAGGCTGTGAAGTGCCTGCTGAGCTCCTCTCCATGTTCTGTGCATTGTTGGACAGGGGGAAGAGAGCTGCTAGGCCCTCCTGAGGTGTTGTACCTGCTCTGGACAGCTCTGGCTGTGGTGCTGAGCAGTACTGGGCTGGCTCTGAGGAGCTGATTAAACATCTGAGCTTTCTGCTTTTTGCAGCTCTGCACGAGTTCCCCAATGACATCTTCACCAACGAGGACAGGAGACATGGAGCTGTGGTCCTGCACGTCCTCTGTGTAAGTGTTGTGCTGTGATTTTTTTCTCTTTTGCTTTTCTCTTCTGCCATGGAAGAGCCTGGTGGGCTCCAGAGCTCTGAAGTTCTTCTCTTTTTGGTTTGGAGTGTCAGGTCAAGGATGTGATAGCTTTTGGTTCTTGGCATCTCCTGATAAAAAGGAGTCAGTAATGGGAGGGTGGTTTAAACTGCTTCCTGTTTTCTTTCCTTCTGTAGACACCATTAGCAGGTCAGGCCATAGAAAAGAGAACTTCATCTCTGAAAGTGGGGATTTGGCATCTTTAAGATGAAAACTACATGTCGGAGAGCTAAAACATACAAGAATTCTGTAAGAAGTAACTCTGGAACACTCTGAAGTGTGTGGGGTAGAATAATTGGCATAGAAATATCTGTGGGATTGCATGGATTGGAAAGTTTGCTTTACCAGCTCTATGAATTACATTAGAGGCATTCTTAAGAAAATACCTGCTCCTAATGACTGTTTAGAAGCTTTTAACAATTTTTGGTCAGCTTAAATGAGCAGTCACCATTGGCCGTGAGAAGTGATTCATGATTTCTTTCTGAGCATTAATTAGATGGTATTATGTGTTTTAATGCGAGCCTTCTGTGTTAGGACTTTATTTTGGCTAAATAGCTGCAGAAATTTGTTGAGTAACGTTGCTATTGACCATGCCTGGCAAGTTCAAGAATCCCAAGTTTCCATGGGAACGTGGGGCTTTGAAATGTTCAATGTTTGAATGTTTTGGAAACTGAGCACTGGACCCAAGCTGGGCTTTTTTATCACCAGCATGAATACTCCTAAAAATCAATGTATGAGTTCGGTTCTGAATGTGCCTTTAACATGCGTCAAAAGGAAGTCTGGAGGACTGAACTGTCTACTTCAGAACAGAAAGAAAAATCTATTTTTAATGAGAAGGAGGAAAGCATCCACTGTCCCAGCAGCAATTTCTTCCCTGCCAGCAAACACAAGGCAGCTCCCTCTGTCCATGGCTGCTCTGCTGGTCTCTCCAGCAGATTCCTGGAGATTTGGGGAGGATTTGCTGACCGCTCTTGGTCTTGTGCTCCTTGGGGTGCAGGGCCTGGTTGGGTTCAGCCTCTGGTCCTGGATAAGGACACTCAGAGAAAACACAACAGTTTCTATTCTTTTCAGTAAAAATGTTGTTCTTTCCTCTGCCCCTTTGCCCATAATTTCATGTTTATTTCTGAAAGAGGTGGAGGCAAAGCTGTTTTACCAGAAGGGGAAAGAAGGGGACAAAAGCTATCTCTGGGAGCTTGGGGGAGTGCAGGAGGCTGCCCAGGGCATCTTCTCCCTCCTGCAGAATAAAAAAGGAAAAAAAACCCCAGCAAATCCTGGCAGTGGGGCTGTAAGTTACTAAATACAGTCTGATGCTTCACAGAGATCAAAGTTAATCCCTAAACACTTGAAAAATCTAGGAAAAACTGGGCAGGTCAGCAATAGTTTTAGGTCTGAACTGAAAATACCTTGGTTTAAAGGGAAAGTGGGCCACTGAGGGCATATTACAGATTGGAGTCATGGTGTTTAATTTCTCTTGGATGCTTTTTTTGGAGCTCAGCAGCTGACTGCTTCACTGCCATCCATTATTTCCATGTCCCCTCTGAGAAGAGGCTGAGCTGCTGAGTAACTCTCCACTAAATCACTGGTCTGGGATGTTCAGTTTCGAGGGGTTAAGGTCCGGATTTTAACTCTGGTGCTGTTCCTGCAGCGTGGGAGCTCCCCAACACCCAAGGGCTTCTGTTTGCTGTCTTAACATTTTGTTTGTAGAATATAGACTGGGTTGGATTGGTAGGAACCTTACACATTATCCAGTTCCAGCTCTCCTGCTATGGGCTGGGACACCTTCCACTATGCCTTGCCTCCATTCCTGTAGCCATGGGAACAGGGGCTCTGCCAGGCACCTGCCTTCCTATGCTGCCTGCTCAGGAAATGTAGGTCGCCCTGGAAGGGTCCTGTCTCTATTTTGCATCGGGTCAGTAGCCACACACATCTCATTTCTGCAGCACTGAGCTGTCTCTTAGGGGAAGATTTCCCTGGCCATCCGTGCTGGTGCTGGGTACACCATGGTGCACAAGCTGCTGACCAGAGTCTGCCTGGGCTCTGTGGCTTCCTGCTTTGGTTGGGGTTTTTAATTTCACTCCAGCGGTCTGTGTGGCAGCAGCAGGGACAGTCACCTGGGCCCTTCCCTGCCCCCTGGGAAGGAGGCAGGGCTGTGGGATTGCTGCTCCCACAGCATCATGCTCTCTTGGGAAAAGCTGCTTTAGCTCAGTGAAGTGAGCTTTAGTTGGAGTGTAAGACTCATGGGGAGCTCAAGGGACAGCTGGACAAACATGAAAATTGGACATTTCTGTCCTGTGCAGTGGAACAGGTATTTTGAGTAAGATGCTTAATCACCTTTGATGCAGAGATTACATATTTGTTGGTTAGAATGGTCATTTCAGAATCAGTCCTAATGTGGTACTTAATCTGGCATTTATAATCCTTTTATGCAGGGCCATTGCATTTTCCTAATTTTTAATGTCCTTTGGGGCAGGAGGAGTGAGTGTGGTTTTTTAAGTGTGTTGCCTGGCATGCAGACAAAATGAAATTCCCTTGTCACCCTCAAAGGTTGTTGTTGTGCCCTGTAAAACCTGAACACCGTGAGATTACGTTTAATACTGGGACCTGGAGATGCTTTGGCTGTCTTGAGTACCCTGCAAGGGACACAAGCCCTGCAGGAGGTGCAGGAAGCCCAGCAGCATCATTGTGGGTCCTGTCCCACGGGCAGGACATGCTGCCTGCACTGGCATGATGCTGCTGGGCAGATTAGCATTCTTGAGAGGCATTACTGTGTCTTTGGGCATTACCCACTGCAGATTAATATGATTAGCAGATCAGAAATCCAGGCTGAAGTCAGGAACCCGCTGTCCATCGTATTTCAATGGAATTTGGCCACATCACTCTCTGGAGCCCTTTGTGATCCTTGTTTCTGTGATGCCTGTGAGCTGTTTTCTTCATTTCTCTCTATTCATACTTTGGTAGTGGGCCAGCAGCTGGTGCTGCCTTTGCAAGAGCAGGTTCTTTGCTGCACCCAGCAGAGTTGGAGACCTGGAAGTTTTTTTTTGAGCTAGAAAAGTTTTTGTGGCTGAGAGGTACAGTAATTACTGGCTTTTTGCAGCAAAACTGTAATTCCATCATTCTAATTGAATCTGCGCTTTTGATGGCATTGGGGGATTTAAACCTGCTCCTGGAAAATCAAAACAAGAACAAAAACCTGGAGGCCATTTTTATTGCTGCTTTCTCTCCAGAAAAAAAAATACTCTGATCTCCTCCCATCAGGATGTGCCAGGGGTCCCTCCAGGGCCTTGCTCCCTGGATGTGAGCCACACTGTGTCCATTGCCTCTGGGGCAGAGCCCCAGCACATTCTATTTAATACTACAGAAACCCAGATTAAATGCTTCTTGTGTGAAATTGAAGAGCTGATGGGCTGAGTATCCCTTTGAGTCCTGTGTTCCCCTATTGGTTTCATTTGTTTCTCTGTGAAGTTCAGCAAGATTTACCACATGGCAGGCCGCTTCAGTCCAGGAAAACAAGCTCCTTTCCCCTTTTTCAGAACACTAGATTTCAAAAGTTACTCCTCCAGGGTTTAGACTATGACAGAACACAGTGATAAAAAAGCCTTGCATTGCACGATGGGGAAAAGAAAGGAAGGCAAAAATACTTCAGTACGGCTTAGCAATGTCCAGAGAATTTAAAACAAAAAAGCATTTTATGTTTTTGGAAAGTCAGTACCAAGTGGAAGCTGGGGTGCATTGGGGCGCTCTGTTCAGCTGTGTGCCAGGCTCCAGATCAGCCTCCTCACCTCTCTTGTCCCTTGCAGGCTGTGTACATGTTCTACGCACTGGCCATCGTCTGCGACGACTTCTTCGTCCCCTCGCTGGAAAAGATCTGTGAGGTGAGTGTCAGATGAGTGTCAGAGGAGTGTTCCTTCCTTGTGTGCTGCTTTCACAGAGTTCTGGACAGCCCTGGGCTGTGCTGCTGTGTGTTCACTGCTGTGCTGCAGCGCTGCTTCTCAGCATGTGTCTCAGCATGGCGTGTGCCCAGCTCTGTGTTCTGCTGGCTCTCCAGGTGCTCCAGGAGCTCACACTGTGCTGCTTGCTGCTGCCTCTCCTTCCAGATGGCCCAGCAGAAGCACCAGGCCACAGCCATAGCTGACACAAATGAAAACCTCTGGTGGTTTACCCCAGCAGAAATTGCGGATCTTGTAGCCTGCCCTCCTAGGCACGACTGTCATACCTTGTGTTGTGTGGGTGTAAGTTGTGAAGCAGCAGAGACAGCTAGGTCAGCTGTAAAGAAGCTTGTGAATGCTCCCAGCAATTGCAAGGGACTCTGTTTCTCTTTGGGAAGATCAGGATGGCTAAATTTTAGAAGACAAGGAGTACGTTTTGGCCTAAATCAGCTCAGACAGCCACAGAGCGAACACAGACCATGTGCCCCAGGTTATGTGAGCCATAGCTGCTGTCAGTTCCAGGCAGGGAAGTCTCAGTGTGTGGAGAATATGGTTTGGTCCTGGCAGTGAGAGATCTGTGTCATTTGTAGAAGAGTCTGCCCGTGTGTCTGGGAATAAGTGTCACCCGTCAGGATGTGGGCTGTGCTGGCCCTGGGAGAGGTGTGGAAGCTGGAAGGACAAGTCATTTGTGCTGACAGCACTGATGGAAGCTGTATCTAAGCTAACCTGAAATTTGAAGTTCAGCCCTCTGCTGTGCAGGCATTTTTTTTTTTTATCATCAAGGGTAAAAAAAACCTCCAGGAAATTCCACTTTTTGGTGCTTAAGTATGGAGGCAACTGAAGGGTAACAGCACATGGCAAAGGGACAGATACAGGAGGTAAGTGATGCAGTCCAGGAGCAAGGGAGTAAGGAAAGAGGAAACCAAGGAACAAGCCATACCAGGGAAGGTGGCTAGGAGTAGCCCAAGCCTGAGCCCTAGCTCTCCCTTTGCAGGCCAGGGTGGGAGAGAGAAGGTGTGTTTAGCTGGGGTTGTGGAGCAGACAGACCTGTGAGTGCTGAAGTTACCTTCCCATTGGCTGGAGTGCTGACCTTTCCCTCCTCTCTAAAAGTGTCACTGGCATCTCCTGCCCTCTCTGCCAGGCAGTGCTGACTGCAGTAGCCAGTGCCTGTGGTCACTTTTCCCCTATGCTTAACCTTTGTTTGCACAGAACCTGACAGCTTCAGCTTCTCAGTGTGGTAATCAGTGATCTGTGTTTCTCTGCAGCGCTTGCATCTCAGTGAAGATGTGGCTGGGGCAACTTTCATGGCAGCAGGCAGCTCTGCTCCCGAGCTGTTCACATCTGTCATAGGTAAGGAGCATGAGTTAATTCACACCAAGCTGTGTGCTCTGCACAGAGGTTTGATTGCACAAGCAAAGCGTTATCATTTGGGAACTTCAATTGGACCAAGTTGGGATTGTCCTTCGCTTAAGGGTAGGACAGTACCAGGGTGCAAATAAAACCAGATTCCTTCAGACAGCTTAGAGAAGTCCTGATGGTCATCAGATCATTTTCCTGCTGTGGTGTAACCCACCAGGTGCCCTGTGTCACTTAGCAGGTGAGAAATGTTGAATTTGGAAAAACTGCATAAACTGCTCTGACCAGATAAATAGTGTTGTAACCTTAAAAGCAAGAGGTGAATTTTAACAGACTGACAGCTAGCTGAAGATGGAGTATTATTTTTAGGCTGGCTTCATAAAGAAAGGACTTTCTGCAGCACCATGATGCATGTGCCTGTCAGTTAATCTCCCTCACCATTAACCTCATTTACCAATTTTAACCAAATTTGACAGAAGAGCTCTGAAAAAAAACTTGTAACATAGCCCCATAACTCATCCTGAGAGGAATCACTTGGCTTGTGAGAGCCTGTGGCTAGACAGCACTGAATCATCTCTAGCTTCTACTGAAGCTGTATCCCTACTGAAGCCAGCTGGGATGGGGAGGGAATAACTTAGGGGAGACAGTTTCTTGTGGATTTGTGTCCCACCAGCTGCTACCACAAGTTTACAGTGTTTTGTGGTGTATATTGTCATAATGTTGGGTCACAAGACCAGGAAGTTAGTGACTTGGATGTGTCTGAGGTGCTTGGTTTCCATCACACAATCCACCCAGGTCCCCTCAGAAATCAACTCTGCATTTTGTGCATTAAATGTGAGAAAAAGTGGCAGAGCTGGTAGCTGCTTTTACATCCATTAATGGGATATGAGGTCTGCAATTTTGTGGGGAAAAAAGTCAGTTCTTTCCCATTTCCACAACTTCCCTTGAACTTGTTTTTCAGGTGTTTTTATCACAAAAGGAGACGTGGGTGTAGGAACCATCGTGGGCTCGGCTGTATTCAACATCCTCTGTATTATTGGCGTGTGTGGGCTTTTTGCAGGACAGGTAAGAGCATTTAATGATCCCTTGCAGCTCTTGCTTCACCCCTTGCCTTGGCTGCGCTGTAGAACCACCTGCAGGGTTCACAACCCCGCCACAAATTTCTCTGGCTTTGTTGTTTTTAATAGGGCCCAGTGCTGTTCCTCCCGCCTTTTTGAAATGAAAATCAGAGCAGCAAAGGTCAGCTCGGGAGTTCTGAGCTGCCCAAGGTGTGTGAGTGGGCAGAGGAATAAACCTTGGTTGTTTGCTCCTGGCGTAGACTGTTCTGCAGCCTGTCAAACCACTGGTGACAACACAAGCTATTCATCTGAAATTAAAGCAATTAAATTGTGAGATCTGAGCTGCTGTCTGAATTGCAGACGTGATTGACTGTATAATTAAACACCTGAATCTGCATTTACCTTTGCACTTGCCAACATGCCAGGTATTTTTACAATCTCCTAAGTGTTCTTTGACATGTTTTACTATGCAGGCTTTTTTGTAAAGAGTAGAAGCAGGGTGATGTTACCAGCACAGGGCAATGGTGGAAGAACTGAGGAGAAGAGACCTTGGTCAATCTGGGAAAGCAGGCAGGGAGATGGGGTTTTCCTTGGGGTCCAGTTGTTTTCATTAGCAGTGAAATGTAACAGGTGGGAGATCATTGTTTCAGAAGGATAAATGCTCTTGTCAAAGATCTTCAGCCTTCCAGCCCTGGTAGTTTTCAGGAGTTCAAGTCTCATCCTAAGCATGGTCTGTGAGTCTCTTGCAAGCTAAGAGTTGAGATTTGGACTGATTTTCCCCATCTTGGTTTTCCTTGAGGCTCTGCTGGTGATTTCTGTGTGGTTTTGTCAAGTCACATAACCTCTCTGTGCTGCAGCCCAACCTTCAGAGGGATGGTGAGTTGTGGAATGATTGATATCACCATTTGTAGCTGTCATTTAGTGAGCAGATGAGAAATTTCAGTGTCAATAATCACAATATTTTAGATAAAACTCTGGATCAATTTATGCTTTTCATTGTTTCGCACTCCCAGTCTTTCACCAAAAAGTCATTCCCTTTGAGTGATTCATCATTTGCTTTGTGTTAGTATGAATAGGAATTTGGTTTTGTTGTCAGCAGTGTCTCTACAGAGGCACTGACATAGGTGGTAAATTTGGTTGTTGGTGAGATTTCTGTTCTGCTGGGGACCTGGATCTCACCAGTGAGTTGCCAGGTGAGCCTGAGGGCTGGCTTTTGGTCAAAGCTGCTTGCTGTGCTCCAGGGCTTTTTCTTTGGGCTCAGACCTATGGATTGAGCAGCTGGAGCCCTCAGATTTTCAGCTATATTGCCCGTGGGCTGAGGATCCCAGAGGTCAGACCTGCAGGGACCTTCTGCTGTGTTTCCAGCAGCACTCTTTTAGAAAGTCTTCTTTTAGTTTGGGTTTTTTTAAATTTGTTTTTTGGGTTTTTTGTTTGTTTGTTGTTTTTTTTTTTTTACTGGTAAACAGTTGAATTGTAAAATACTGTCCAGCTCTCTCCAGGACATGTTTTATTTTTAAATTAGGTTTAGTTTGTATGTGCTGTGTTGGTTGTGTTGTTCTTTGGCCTAAGAAAAGACTGGGTTTGGTTATGTGCAGCGTGTTTAGAAAAAGAAACAAATGCACAGCCCTAAAAAGCTGGAATGCATTTGCTTGAACACCAGCCCTAATTGTTTATTCTTCCAAGCCTTTCCTGGCTGTATGTGCACACTTTTCAGGATAAATCAGAACAAGCATCCCACTGCTGGAACAGGAAAGGAAGGGAAGCGTGCCTACGCCTCTGTGTGACATTGCACACCTAGAAAAAGGCACTGAAGGAGCATTGTGAGGGTTGAAAGTCAGACTCTGAAAAGTTAGAAAATAGCAGTGTGAGGGTTCCCTGTGCACCCTTTCTTTGCCCCCCTGGTGCTGTGCATTATTATCCATGCTTTAATTAGGAGGTCCCTTGCCGGGTTCTCCCTGCCTCCCTCTGCCCACAGAATGGGCTGTGCTCACTTAATGAGCATCTATTCAGCATTTTGTTTTCTCTTATTGTTCACTCTGTGCCCTTATGCCTTATTTACCAGGCTCTTTTCAAGCCCTGTTCTAGAGGCAGAATTATTAATTTCCTCTTGAATTTCTGCCGATCTCGTTGCTATTGTATCTGAGCAGTTGATGAGCAGTTAATTAATTTTCCCCAAACCTCTGTGAGATGAGGGGGTGTTTGAGAGATGGGGAAACAAAGCACAGAGAGATTAAATAAAAAAGAATAACTTGTCATTTTAGGGGCCAATTAGAGCTGGCACAGCCCTGCTCTTATTGCCCTGGTGTTTAGCATTCTGTGGCATCCCTCATCCCTAGGGCTCTTCTTGTCTGGACCTAAGCAGGTGACTTAACTGCAACTCCTTACATTTAGTGGTTGCTCTTCCTTCTCATCACACCCCTTCCAGCTCTTGAGGCCTGAGAAAAAAATCTTTCTGCAGCTGCTCCCTTGGGTCATGCTGCCTTTTGAGCACCTAGCTTTCTTCCAGTGGTTTTGATCCCTTCTGCTCTCCCCAGTCCTCTGCTCTACGTCTCCTGGGCCTGACTTCTCTGGGCTAAAATTAATCATACCAGGGATGCCCCTCTTGAGGTTCAGGAGTCTGCTCTGCAGCTAGGGAAATCATATTTTCCACTTTCATTTCCTCCAGAGATTCTGGACTGGAGCAATTAAAAAAGTGACAGTGGTTGCAGGCTGCCCATGTGTTTGATGGCCAGATGAGAGCCATCCCCTGCAGGCTGGATTTTCTAAACTAGCATCCACACTCTGAAAATAGTTTTCAAACTTACCTTAAACTGGGCCTCTGCAGAAGCAGAAAAACTTCACATTTGGTGTGTGTTGAGGTGTTTGACCAAGGCATGTTTGGGGAGAGTGCCCAAGTTTTCCCCATGGATAGTGAATGCTGCCCATGGCAGTGAGCCTTAGAAACTCCTTCTTCTTTCTTCTTGCAGCCTATTGAAATATTCTGCATAGCACTCACACCCACAGGAGGATTTCTCCTGTTTCATCCAAGCAGTAGATGCAACTTGTAAGCTGTAGATGATTTCAATATATGGCAGGTTGGATGTGTCTGCAGCTGTTCCCTGCTATGTCCCTACACCTGGGACACTAGCACATCTCCTTGCAGGTAGGCACCTGCTAAGGCACATCACCCAAATATTCTTTAGCTGCTGTGTCTGCTTAGCTTCCTGCTGGCCAAGGGGGAGTGAGGAGGTGAGGGAGAAGGAAATGGCAGCAGATGCAGCCCTTGAGAGAGCAGTCCAGTCCAGCAGCACTGATGGGGACACAGGCTGGATAGCAGCAAGGAGGCTGCTGTCTGCACCGTGATGGATTGCATCGGGCTTTTTCCATGCTTGCAAGCCAGCTGTGTGTGGGGAGCTTGACCTTAGCCTGGAGTCCCCTCTAGGCCTTGGTTTCTCTGTCCTGTCTTCTCTCACGCTCATGTTTGTGCTTCTGGAGCTCTCCCTCCTTCCCCTGTCCTCTCGCCGTCCTTGGCGGCGAGGACGCGGCATTCTCGGAAGCAGCCCTTGCTTAATTCAGCTCTCATTCAAGCCAGCACAAGCGGAGTTTGTTCAGCTTTGGACATTCCCCCGTCCAGATTAATCTTGTTTTTTTGCAGCTCTACTGCTCTCTGCTCACCATCCTGTCTCCCTGTCCTCTCCCAGCACTGACCCACAGCGTTTTGCAGCGTTGCAGAGGAGGATGAGAAGTGCTTCTGAGACAGCAGTGTCACTAAGAGTTGCAAGTCACGCCAGCATTACCATGTAATTTGGAATGTGCATGGCTTGATTTGTTAATTAGTGTTTAACTGCTCTGTTTTTCAGTTGAGTCCAGGTTTCTCTAGTTTACCTTTCCGTAGAATCAGACAGGATTCCCTGGGTGGAGCAGGGGACCAGGAATGCTGGGCTATGGCACAGAAGTTCTTCAAGCTATTAATTCTTTCACGGGGACTGGTGGGTGGTAAGGCATCATTCCTCAGCATGCTGGAGTAGAGAAGGCCTTCCCTGACAGTCTGGCCTGCTTTCTTCTTTTCCAGTGGGATTCTTTTACTTCAGGAAGGAAACTAAATTCAGTAGGCTCTCCTCTGTCCAGGTCATGGAACCCTTGTGCCAGCTGAGACACCTCTAGGAATTGTCATATGGGTTATGCCATGGAAAATAGGCCTGAGTTTTAGGTTCATTGACAAGGACTAAACAGAGTTTAATAACCCAGTAGAATATTTCTTAATGAAGCAACTGGGACTTCTGTAATCTGTTTTACCCCACTTCTGCCATTCAGCCAGCTTGCATGCCTCTTAATCTTTTAAGCTTTAATTTCGCTCACAACTCAAACTGCAGCCATTACTGACTTTGGGCTTTATGATTGCATTCGTGAGCTTCCTTTTCTTCTCCTTGACTGTGGAGAAATGTTAAAATGGGAGAGTTGGAATGCTGCTGCCTTTTCTTCATTGGCCTATGACCCTACTTCGTAGAATTCAGTGCCAGCTGTTGGGATGTTCACTGCTCTGACAGCCCAGAGCACAGTGGGGTTTGGTGCTGGCAGTGTTTTATGATTACTGTGAGCCTGGTCTTGCACTTCTCTGGTCCTTGGGTCCCTAGATCTGCTGGCATGGCTGTGCTGTGGGACAGCCCAGCTGCAGGGAGAGCAGAGGGGATGCTGGCAGGATGCTGTGGAACATCAGGCTGTGTCTGTAAGGGCCAAGACTGCAGCTGGGACAGAGAGGTGTGCATGGAGTTTCAGGATAGAGAGCTGCCAATAATTCAGAGATGCTGCCCAAAGCAATCAGAAGAGTTGCAAATGGATTCCTCTCAGCATCAAACCAAGGCTACTTCCTAATTGCCACAAGACACCATCACCATTTTAGGTAAAGTTTTCTCTTTCAAAATTGGCACACAGATCAGTACTGTGGATGTAGCATTTGTAGGATCTGTTCTCCAATCATTTCTAGTGTAAAAGCAAGGGAGATGATAAAACCAGTTTTTTGCTTCTAGCAAGGACTGGCCAGTCTGAAGAGACTGGAGATGTTTACTCTGCACACGCCTTCCCGTCTGCAGCTATCCTTGAATTCTGCTGTGGATCTTGTGGTCCAGCAGAGGCCTTGAGGTTCTGCTGCCTCAGCACTGTGGGAATCTGAGCTAAAAAGACATGCTGGTCCAAATAACTCATGGATGATTATGACTACCAGTTGACCAGGGAAATATTTCTGTCTTTGTCCTGAGGTTTGGAGAGTGTCCACTGTTTCCATTCTGAGAATGTCACATAGACAAATTGCTGCAGCAGTGATGAAAATATCAAGAGAGGCTTAGAAAAGCAAATATTCTTGTGGAAGTAATGAGAATAGATGAACTTGGTGCAGTGTACAGACTGGGAGCCAGAGTGACAGCTGAGATGCACAGATGATGGCAAACCAGAGGTGAAATTAGGGGGCTGCTAATTGTAAGGAGGCTTTCCTCACAGCAGTCCCTTAGATCATGGCTGCTTTAACTGTCTGACAGAGACGGATACTTTAAGGCCTGGATTTTACTTAGGTCTGACTGACCTTAGCTGAAGTTGGGAGTTGTGGTTAGTATTGGTCAAAACCTCAAGCAAGCTCAAATACTGTATCCTTGGTGTCTGCCCAAAATTCTGGTCTGGAGACTGAGCTGGGTACTCGTAGTGTCCTGGGATATTGGGATAGGACTAGGGGTATAGAGGGAGTGTCACTTAGTCCAGGACATCCTGCTGTGCTGGGAGGTGGCAACCTCTGGGATCCTGTTGGACCTGCTTGGCTGATTGTCTGGATCATAGATGTGTCAAAAGTGCCACCAGGAACCCACCACCACCCAAGCCATACCCACTCCAGCGTGTGTCTGCCAGGAAAGGTGCAGAGGCTCTACAATGGCTTCTTGCTGACAGCCACAGGTGGATCTACAGTCTAATTTAATGTGGAGATGAATGTAAGTAAGGCACTGTCACACTCCCGTTAATCTGTGGTGCTTCACTGATACCATGTGAGAATGAGCAGGCAGGTGGCCAGATCCTTGGAATTACCTGAGCTGAGCAAAATAATCAGCTGCCAAGTTTAAAGGCAGAGCTTGTGCCGTGGTTCCTGAGGTACAGCCCTTTTTATTTTTGTATAATTCTGAACGCATAAGACATGGATTAACTGCAAACTATGGCCAGCCTGATTCTATGAAAGGCTTCAGAAGGCCCCTTCTCAGCTCCAAGGGCAGCTCCTGCAAACCAGGAGTAGTGTGTGAGGAGATTCCACAGCTGCTCTGGCTGCAGCTGGCCCAGAGGGCTGACCCAGTGCCTGTCACGGGCCAGAGGGTCACAGCCAGCAGCAGCTTGGCCAGGCAGCACAGACCAGCCAGATCCCAGCATCTGCTAGGCTCCAGTGAGAGCTTCCCTAATCACTTCTGGGCAGTCCACATCAAAGAGGGACAGCATGAGGTCTGATCCAGATTCTCTGTTTCTAGATGCCTTTGGACAGTGATGGATTCACTGCTGGCACATCTCTGGTGACCTCCACAGACTCTCAAAGCTAATCTCTTACAGGCATTGTCTTTAATCTTTTACACCCTTGTCCAAGCATTCCTGCCTCTCCGCATCAGCAAATTAGGTTATTAGCTCTTAATACCTAAAAATCTAGACTTTGTGTGCCAGAGTGTAACAGAGAAAGTAGATTAGGGAGATTTGCTTCCAAACCCTAGCATTTCCCAGCAGTATTAGTAGCTGATCAGTGCTCAACAGTGTCAAGCAAAGAACTGGCTGTGAGATGAGGAAAAGCCCAAAAAGAATTTGGAGTAAAGGAGATACCTGAAGAACATGGATGTGATTACATGCTTCCCCTGGAAGTTTATCAGCCAGAATACTCAGGAGTGCTGAATACTGTCCAGAATGCTCTGGAATCCTGCAGCAGGAGCACAGACATCCTTGCCAAGGGGCCACAGCCCTGTTCTGCCACATGTGCTTCATCTCAGGCCCAGAGCAAACTGGAAAACAGCAGCTGGTTGGCCTCTGGTGATGGATATCTCCTGGGGGGAGAGGAGCAGAGAAACCATTTGGAAGAGCAGAAAAGGATCAGTTTTACAGAGGATAAACACTGAAGTCCTAGGATGTGGCATGGGCCATATTGCCACCAAGGTCCTGGGTACCAGCTTCAGTGCTACAGGCAGCAGACACCATTGTCTGATTTTGGGGGGTTTTGCTTCTGTTTCTGATCTCTACATGTGTGCTGGATGGAGGAGATGGTGTGTGCTGCATGGGACCACTGCTTCAGGGATTGCAAACCTCAGAAGTCAAGCTAGAATTGAGAAAATCTTGGTTTTTCTGCTCTCTGGCCTATCAAAAAGGGAAGTAAGCATTCTGAGTAGTAATTGTTAAATGTAGGATTTTGCAGGGTAAAGGTTTATCTGTGAGAAGCCAGCTATTCATTATGGGTAAGTTTACCCCCAAGAGTGATCTGTGGTGTTCTAGGGAGCAAGCTTAATGTGTCTTTTGTGGAGCCAGCAGGGGATGCTCTTATTCAAACCTTGACTTTAGAGCTCTTCTTTTCAGCTCAGGGGAACCGGTTTCTGTCCCCACTGAGTGGTCAGGAACAGCTAAGAGGCACTTGTCTGGGGTTTGAATTTCAGGTGCTCACTTCAGCAGGCGGAAACGTCACCACACTGACAATCAGTGGTTCTGCAGCTGCCTCCTTATGCTCAGCTCCCACAGGAGCAGCTCCCTGCACTTGCAGCATGACAGTATTGCTGATTTAAAACTCAAATTTCATCGTGTTTTCACCCAAGATGATTGCTTCCCTGATTTCTATTCTGCCTTGCTGATCTGTAGTTTAAATGTTTCCCAGCCTGTTAAAACTTATGTGGAGTCTTTGGTGGCAGCAAGGCAGGACTCAGGCCTTCAGGAGCTTGGTAATTGTACCTCAGGACGTGTTTGTGAGCAGCAGACTGAGTGCTGCCATTGCCCTCGGTGTATAAGTGCCAGGCATAAGCACATTCCGTTCAATCCCATCTGGAATCAGTGCAGGAGTCCTCGTTATTCCCACAGCATCTTGGTCTGTGAGTTCTGTGTGGTAGGCCCTGCTAGAAAGCTGCATCTGGCTCTTACTGTGCTCATTCAGGTGTCTGAGGAAAATTCCTTAGGAAAATATTACCCTCCCTGCTCCTTCAAGACAGTTGCTGAATATCAGAGAACAGGAAGAGGACTACCTTGACTCCTTGTAGCCAGGGCACCTTGTTCTCACAGGTGTGCTGTGTGGTGACACCCCTTAGGCCAGGGACAGATTAAGAGGTAGAGCCTCCTCCTGTGGGGGCTGTCCTTTGAAACTTGGCTTCTGTGTGCAGAGCTGAAGTTTACAGCTGTAAAATCCCCACCAACATCCATGCCGAGGTAAGTGCAGAGGACCAGAAGCAGCGTCCTGAAAGCTGGGTGGAATAATGTCAAATTGTTCTATAAATTCTCTTGCAAAATTCACTCAATCAGAATGAAGGGGCACACTGATGTAAAATTTGAGGATCTCTGAATAGAATTATAAACTCAACTCCATGTTCCTACATTCAGAAATTTCCATCAGAATGCATCTCCATTCATCTATGTCTTTGTGCCTTGAAGTGTACTGTCAGCTGGTAGATATCTGGTTTGACCCAAGGGCTTTAAAAGCCTGCTTTTTTGCTTCAGGTAGGAGTTTCTGAGATGCAAATGGTTGCATAAAGAGACTTTACACTGGGTTTAAATTACATTGATTTTTTTAGGAAGCCTACTAAGGGACTGTAGAGATTTTTTTAGGTATAGTATCTTTTTACAGTATCTTTTTACAACACTTGTTTCATTAGCAGTTTTGGAAAATTCCAGCGTTGTAAGAATTAATATGAAGAGAAATTTGGGAAACTATTTTTGCTTGCACTGAAATAGGAGCGAAAATGAAGTTACTGTTCATGTGACTGAATTCATGCACAAGCATGAATGGAGGGGTACGGTCAGAAAATTCATGTATACGTTCCAATTCAGATAAGTGTAAATGAGCCATCTCTCATCTTCCTTCTTCAACTTTACCCCTTTGGAGGATGTGACCCAGAGTGTTTGAAATGCACTCCAGATATGGGAAATACAGATTTGAGGAGAAACTTCAACTGGGAGAACTTCCTACAGCTGCAAAAAACAGAATCATATTGAAGATGTTACCTCCACATGACCGCTTTTAATCTGTTCTTTTGGATACTATTAATGAACTTAAAGAGTAACTCATTCACTGCTATTTTCTTTTAAGATCTCAACTGCAGACTTGTGCAGCCTGCAGTGAGGATTCTTCCTCGTTACTGTGGCTTTGGAAGGCGTCAAGTGACGTGAACCGCACAGGGATCCTTTTCATTCTCCACTGCATATAAATTCCTGGGTTTTGTTAGTAACACTTTGCTGGAGTGTTGACTTGAGTGTTTGTCCCAAAACCTGTGTAGATGCTCAGAGAGCTGTAGTAATGCTGATCAGTGTGGCCGTGCCTCTCCCTTGCTGTGAAGCAGCATCCTCCCAGACTCCTTGATGTGGGAAGAGCTGAATCCACAGGTACTTCAGGTGTGCCCTGTCTCCCTGCAGCTGTTCCTCCAGCAGCCATACAAAGTGTTTCCTGTCCTGGGCCCCTTCCTGAGTGACAGCTCCCGTGGGATAGCTCCCACGGAGTGACAGGCAGAACCTGGACACACTCTGCTGGTGTGAGAGCCTGACAGCCTCTCTTTGCCTGTTTCCCCAGGTTGTTGCGCTGTCCTCGTGGAGTCTCCTGAGAGATTCGATCTATTACACACTGTCAGTGGTTGCACTCATCGTGGTAAGTTGTTGAAGGTTCTTCATCTGTGGGAGCCCATTTCTGCTGCCAGCTGTAAAGGGAGGCCTGGCATGGCATCACAGTCTCGTAGCTGAGATGGCAGCTTGAGCACTCAGGGGGATTTCTGCTTGTAGAAAACTGCTTGTGCTGGGGAGCTTGGATCAAGGGCAGGATATGTAGGAGTGTCTGGAGAGCCCAGAGGGATGGCTGGCCCAGTGCAGACATGGAGTGCAGAGCTAAACCCAGGTTCTGAGCCCCCCAGCAGCTCGGCTATGGGTGGCTCAGTGCTGTCCTGGCAGTGAGTGCCTAAAAAACCTCACTAACCTGTAAGGAGGCAGCACTTGTGTCCAGAGCAGAGCCATCCTGAACAGCTACTAGAAAGTGTTCAGGTTAGTTTTTCCACACATAATAGTGGCAGGCTCAGTGCATGCTGACAGCAAGTCCTCAAAGACTACACTGTCAGCAGTTCTTAGTGCTACCCTGGTTTTCATCAAGCTCAGAAAATGCTCCTGATCTCTCAGAATTAGACTATTCAGTGAAAAAATGTTGGCACAAGTGTTAAAAGACACTGCTGTCAGTTTAGTATTACCTTTGCAACCAATATCAAACAATGCCAGGAAATCTGCCTCCTCCCAAACAGGGGATCTTTCTCAACCTGTTTGTACTTTTATTCCCCATACTGCAAGGCCAGACATTTTCTACCTGGGGAAAAATAACTTTTCTAGATAATTATTAGCAATTAGCTGCAAAACAAAAATCCTTTTATTTTGACAGTGTGACGGTAACCTCATACCAAAAAGTGTTGCTAAACAGCAAACAGAGTCACACATACTGATTGTAGTGAGTTCCATTGCCTAAGGACAAGCCTAAGGACATCCATCAGGCCTTCTCTTAGGTCACTCCACAGGAAGCCTAGATGTGGGCATCTGGCTTGCATCTGGCCTCCTGGTGCTTGGATCGGACATGTCATTTATTGCATGGAGGCAGACAAGTTGAAAATGTAT
The DNA here is from genome assembly GCA_009812075.1 of Sialia sialis. Lineage (NCBI taxonomy): Eukaryota > Metazoa > Chordata > Aves > Passeriformes > Turdidae > Sialia > Sialia sialis. The sequence continues at coordinate 7,050,958 of VRYO01001589.1, forward strand.
TGACTCTGTCATCAATTTTAAATTTTTTAAGTAAGGTGAGGTTTTTTCATAGCTTGTTCATCCCTGTGGTGTTTGGAATGGGATGTGGAGAAGAATTCTGTTTTTCAAGGGTGCACTGGACATGAAATTCCTATCTACGTGTTCTGTGCCATGAGAAAGTTGTGTGACTTACAGAACAGACATCTCTGTTACTAAGATTTCTGTCCTATGCTTTATTTCTGTATAAGCTGTCTTCATAATTACAGAAGGGCAGGAGTCCTTTTCTTTTGAGAGTGTTCCCCACAATACCAGGATACAGGTATTTTTTTCCTAAGCCGTGAGTTAGCTTCTCTCCAGCTCTGCTCATATTATCAGTGGTGGAGTTCAAGGCCCTCTAGGCAGCCAGGGTAGCAGGATAATGCAGCTCCAGGCGTGAGTGGACGCTTGAAGGCTGACAGAATTTTTATTCCCATGTTGCAGCTCTACCTGGCTAATTTGGCTTGGAAGAGGTGGAGCACATCCCAGGTCTTTTGGTGTTACCGCATAACAATCATTGCAAATTACTTAAATGCCTGTTTGGGAAGAGCAGAGAAAGGTGGGAGGAAGGGGAAACATTTTTGAGTGTTTAAGGGTTTAGCTTCTCACTAGTTGAGTTACCAACCCTTTCGTATGCAGTATTGCTTCCCAGTTGATAGCACATGAGAATTTCTCCTTTCAGAGTCAAGCACTGCTTCAGTTTCTCCTTCCCTTCACTCACCCAGGAACCCCAGGCTTCGCAGTGTCTCTAGTTTTTCCTGTCCTTTTAAGGCAGAATCAAATTGAGGTGGCAGGACACTGTTCCTCAAATTCTGATCTGCAGTCCTCCATGGCTCAGGTCGGAGACCACAGTGTAACGTGCCTGCGGTTCCCCGTTCATCAGATTTGTGTGCCCCTTTTAGACGACACTTCAGTGCTTTGTATGCAGGGATAATTTTTCCATATGAGGGCATTGAGGCTTCTCTGCAGCTGGAATAGAGTCATCAATCTTGAAGAATTATATTGTTTGTAGAAGTTTGTTCTCATGGTGTTTTAAACAACTGCCTGTGGTGCTGTGTTAAATGTTTCACTCCACTGGTGTCTTTACTAATCATAAGTACACCTGAGGGGAAATAAATATATTCCTTCCAATGCTGAGATACAGCAACTTTAAAAGGCTTGATATTGTGCAGGGTAAATCAATATGACTTTGTCCATTTGAACTAGAAAAAGAAGTACAATGCTGTTGTAAGAAATAGAGCAGTATAGACTCACCTCTTTACTCCTCTAGGCCATTTGATGAGAGTGAATTTTAAACCACAGAGGTTAGAGGCGAAAACCACATTTATTGTATATTTTTTTCATCTTGATTCAGCCCTATGATTTTTTTTTTTTATTAACTTAATAATCGTATTACAATGCTGCCTTATCGTCTTGTAGAGTTTGGCAAAATTTACTCCTTATTCTCTTGAAAGGAAAAAGATGCCTGTGTGTCTTAACTCTAAGGGACATGGTCAGAGTCATTAGTGGCAAAATAGAGATGGGTGCTATTTTTAGTCACAGAAGTCAATGCACATGCTTTTACATCCCATCACATCAAAGCATGGTAACCTAAAACAGGCCTTGTCAGATTAGGTCACGGTGACTGGGAACTGTAATTTACAAGGTTTTGTGGTCATGTTTTCTTCCACTAACCAGTGTAACTCTTGCCTCGTGCTGGCTGTCACACAGGAGTTGCTGTTGACGGCTCTGTGGCCAAGGGGAAGTGTTCACTGTGCTTTCAGGGCCTCGTTCCTTTTCCCTCCTGTTTCCCAGGGGCACAGCTGCAGAGCTGTAATCCCTGGTGCAGACACACATTTCCTCCTTTGTTCTTTGGAATACAGAATGGATCACTGGCCGATCGCTGAGGCTGTGAGGGCTGCATGTGGCTCCAGCCTCCTACCGAGGCATGGCCACTGTGCCCCCTGCAGCCATCCCCCTGGGCCGTGGGGAGGGCCAGAGGCACCGGGAGCAGCAGCGCTGGGGAGCAGGGGAAGAGGGAATGGTCTGGTCACAGAGCATGGCAGCCACCTGCCGGTGTGAGCCCTCAGGCACAGCCAGGGTGGCCCCTTCCCTCAGACCCCTTGCCATGGCTCTGGTCCTTCCCTCACACATCTCACCATGACTCTGATCCTTCCCTCATGCACCTTCCCTCACAACCCTCGCCATGGCTCTGATCCTTCTGTCACGCACTTTCCCTCACACTCCTTGCCATGGCTCTGATCCTTTCCTCGTGCACCTTCCCTCATGCCCCTTGCCATGGCTCTGATCCTTCTCTCATGCACCTTCCCTCACACTCCTCGATATGGCTCTGATCCTTCCCTCATGGTCCTTCCCTCACACTTCTCACCATGGCATTGATCCTTCCCTCATGTACATTCCCTCATGCCCCTTTCCATGGCTCTGGTCCTTCCCTCAGGGAGGAGGCTGCACAGCACTGCTGGGGAAGTGGCAGAGCCTGTCCATCAGCAGGGGTACCAAAGGGCCTGTCACAGACAGTAGCCACAGTCAGCTGGTGTGGTGGTCACCCTGAGCTGATGGGGACAACACCCTGGGTCAGCAGGACGTGGCAGCAGCTGCAGAGCTCGCTGTGGATCTGCTGGCGGGGAGGAGGCCATGTCTACTGAGACAGCCAAGTGGGGCAGAGTGGTGCAGCCCCATCTCTGGCTCATCCTGCTTTCCCTCTAACTACACAGAAGGATCCAGTGGCATTGGGGAAGCACTACCTGCTTGCCTTGACTAGGTGAGAGAAACTTAGGGTTGAGAAGTCCATAGGCTGGGCAGGGGGCCAGGGCCAAAATACACCCGAGCTTAATGCCATTGCCACTGAGTCCTGGCTTGCTTTACTCTGTCCCATGCCTCAGGTGATGAGCTGTTTTCAACTGTGGTTTTGTGTATAACGTGCTATTTTTAAATCTTTTTCTCCACAGTTTATTTATGATGAAAGAGTTTCCTGGTAAGTGAATCCATTTTCTGTTCATATTTTCTGATGATACCACAAAAGCTGCCATAATCAGTGTTTGTGAGGAGAGAAGGAGAAAGCTAAAAAGTTCTGCAGGGCAGCTTCTTGTGCTCTGTTAGAAAGGTCAGCACAAGACCGGCTAAAATAACTAATTTTTTGAGCTTGAGAAGAAAGCCCAGGAGAGTGTTACTCAGATTGTTCCTGGTACAGTGGCAGCAGTCTGTGCCCTCTGCATGCCCTGCAGCAGCCTGGTGATTACAGTGTGCTCAGCAGAGCTGTGGGTCTGCTACAAGGGGCCACCCAAGCAGTCATAAATAAGTGTATTCTTGGATTTTTCCTAATTTAGTAAGTGGTCAGTGTAAGGAAATAATAAAAAAATCCTTATGAAGGTGTTAAAGTGCAGTGTAGTTGTTTCAGAGGTCTGCAGATAATTTTCAGTTGCTTTGTCTCATGATTTTGTTTCCAGGGCATCCCAGAGGTGATGTGGTGACATCTGGAGGTGACAGCATTGGCTTTGGTGTCACTCCCAGCTGATGTGATTTGGATTACAAGCACTAGGGAGCGTCAGGGTGCTTGGGCAGCTTGTGTTTTCTCCTCACTGGCACTTGCCCATTTCTGAGGCAGGTTTTAAACACCCGTTCTTGGCAATGGCCTGGTTTTCGTTGTTGATTTTTTGGTGTGTTTTGTTTTTTAAACTGAAATTCACTCAAGGGCCAGTTATATTTAACTGTGCTCTTTAAAAAAAAAGCATAAAACAGAAGCTGAATGTTTAATCTTCAGAAGAAAACAAAGGAGGCATCATGCGTGGATGTGTTAGCCGTTTCTTTATGCACCCGTTTCTCATAGAGGAGTGTTAAGGCAGCCCAGGAGGGTCAAGCCTTTCTGCTTGTGGCACGGCAGGTGGGGAATGGCTGAAGAGGAGCCTGCTGATGCCATGCCCTGCTCTGATGTGTTTGTGTTGTTCTTGTTTCCAGGTGGGAGTCCTTAGTCTTAGTGATGATGTACGTCATCTACATCTTTATCATGAAGTAAGTCAAATGTGCCCTCAGCTTATTGAAATTCTAAGGCTCCCTGCTCCCCTTGCCTCACCTAGCCCTTAAAACAAGAAGTAGCCTCCAGTTCTACCAGAGCATGTTTGGCTTGGCTATTATGGAAAATTTCACCACCAAAAGGGTTTTCAGGCACAGTAACAGTCTGTCCAGGCCAGTGGTGGAATCACCATCTCTGAAGGGGTTTAAAGGTGTGTAAATATGTGCTTAGGGACATGGCTTAGTGGTGGGCTTGGCAGTGCAGCATTCACATTGGACTTGTTGATTGTGAAGGTTTTTTCCAACCTAAACTACCCTGTGAATCTGTGCTTTATGAATCTCATCCTGTGTTAACTAACCAATGCTAGTGCAGCAAACCTGTGGCAGAACAGAGTCCTGCATCCATCCTCAAGTCCCATCAAAAGAGGAGTCTCTTCTGACTTCACTTTAGCATCTCTACTCAGAAATAAGCAGGAGTGAATTCCACTCTACTTTTCATGGGTGCGAAGCTCTGCAGCAGTTCTTGCTTGCCTGGAGACCTGTGGTAAAACTACAGCACAGTCAGTAGTGATTTTCTGAGCATCTGGCCTGTGTGACTTCTTCCACACAAGTTCTTGCTAGTCAAACAGGTCTGTTCTGCTGTTTGGTTCCCCTCCTCCTGTCCTGTTTTCAAAAGCCAGTGGAAAGGAAATCCAGATGCAAACTGGAACATTCAACAAAACCTAGCAGCTGCCAAGCACACCAGTGGTCTTGTCTCCACAAGTAAGCCTAGAGATTTGTTTTGAAATGATGAAAAGAGTAAATATTGTGAGAGCCATTCTCAGTGAGAGCAGCAAAACACTCAGGCTGGCTGAAGGGAACACAAGTCAGAATTCATCTAATAATTAGGAGTTTTGACATGGAGGGTAGCTTCACTCTTGGAACAATGAACTGACCAGCAAGACAGTTGCAATGTGTGCAGTTTTTTTTCCTAAAAACAACGTTGTAATGTGAACCGGTTCTTCAGACCTGGTTGGATATAGTTTTAAAGGTTGTCACCCTAGTCAGAGACTAGTGCCAGGTGTTTATAGGGTTTGTAGCCTTTGAGTATAATAGGGAGAGCCTTGGCTCCTATTTGTCTGCTCCTGGATGCTCCAAGAGGCAAGGATTATTCTCCACCCCTGCCAAAGCTGAGATGAATTTAGCATAAGGTGCTATGTTTCTTGGTTGAGTCCTCCCAGTAAAATAATGCTGATACTCAGGTGTGATTATGTGATTAAAAATATGCTTGAATAATGAGAAGCAAAGACTGCTTACGATACAAAATGTTCTTCACACATAACACATAAACACGTGTGTCATTCAAGGTCCATGGCTTCTTCCTTTCACAGCCTTCTGGCTACAGAGAGATTGTGTGATGTGCAGTTCAGCTGGAGCTCCGGGATGCTCCTTAAAACCAGAGGAGTTGTTTTCCCTCTCTTAGCTGTATTACAAAGGATACAAGGCTAGGAAAGGAAGACTGTCAAGAAGTAGAGGTACATCCTGAGTTTGTTTCATTTGTTCAGGTACAACTCAACCATACATCACTGCTTTGAGAGGAAGACAAAAAACTCGGCAAACATGGTGAATGGTTTAGCAAGTAACACGGAAATGGACGACAACAGCAACTGTGATGCCACAGTGGTGTTACTAAAGAAAGGTAACTGTTCCAGTAAGTCACCCTCTCTCTTGCATCATTCTGGGTGTTCTCTCCTTGCTCACACTGTGGGAACTGCTGCTGTCTTGTAAGCCATGAAATAGGAAGGGACATGTGGCGCTTTTGGAGCCCCTCTCCCAGATGGAGGGCACACTATGGTGATCCCAGCCACCACAGCCTGTGCTACTGGAGGTGGCTGAGGCCTCTTGGGGCTGGCTTTTGCTGCTGGACAAGTGCTTGGCTGTGGGGACTCCTTCAAGCCCAGGGGCTGCTTATGTGGCCTGTAACAGCCATTTTAAGTCTTCCTGTGGGCACTGTTACTCTGCACTGAAGTTGCCCATTTACAACATCACCAGTTAAATTTAATTCCACTCCAAAGGGACATTAACTGAGCAAGAAAAAATACCCTACTTAGGCCAAACTATACTTTACCCCCAGAGAAGGGAGGGCAGGGATTCTGTATTGGTCTGTATTGGTCTGTGCTCTTACTGCACATGCTGGCTTTACCATGCCCAGCTTTCCCATGTAAGTGGTCTTCAAGGGTGTTTCACTTCAAGGGTGTTTCACTTCAGTTGAAATCTGTTCCAGTTTGACCTGAGTCATGATCATGTATAAAAATGGTTGTGTTTCTTCAGCTTAAAAAAAATTCCTCCATCCCATAACTCAGCAGCAGTAGTTCAATGTCTGCATTTGCAAGGATGTCCTAATCAGTATTCACAATGGATTAATTTTGTCTTTAAAACAGTCAACAAGCATGTGCAGTATCTGTCTGGGATGTGTATGTACCTGTCCTCAGGAATAACACCTCCCTTTTCCCTGGGGCACTGACTTAGCTGAGAAGAAGGTCCATCTTGTCAAAATCTGACCACGGATGGGCTGTCTCTTTTGTTTAGCTGGTCTATCCAAAAAACCCAACCCACCAACCAAAAATAGGTCTCTTTTCCTGCAAATGGAGCTGAAGAGGCATAGTCTGTGTACAGTAAGCAATTAAACATGAAATGTAGTGGGGCTTATTTGCAGCAGCAAGTACTTGGAGTCTGCCAGCTCTCAGTTCTAGATCTCTTGCAGAGGGATGGCTGTAAGCAGTCCTGTGCACTCTGATCTGGGGAAGCTGCTTTTTTGGGGATGGCTCTCTGTTTCCTGGAGCTCTCTGCAGCTGAAAAGTGCTGGCAATTCTGTACCAGGAAAGCTGGACTGGGAAAACTCAGTGCGCACCAACTCAGGCCTTGCACATCCAGCTTCACCAAGTGGCCTCAGGGTTAGTCTGATTGTGGGATTTGGTTTAAATGTTCCCACAATGGGTTTTTGCATACTCCGCTGGTAACTTTTTGATTTGGACACTTGAGGTTACTCACATTGGCTGAGGAAGGAAGACAAAAGGATTGCTTCATCTTCTTGTAGATTGTTCCTGTATTTCCTTGGCACTGGGCCATGGCAGGCCTGGAAAGGCAAGTGATGCTGCTTTGTGTCCCAGCCAGTGGTACAGGGCTACCAACAGCATCTGTTGCAATTGAATGCCTGTGGTTTCAGACACTGTTTGTCTTCTGAGGCCTTTTCTGAAGCCTTCTCTGAACCAAAAAAGACCAAAAAGTCTGAAACAGAAAGATTTCTGTGTTTAGCAGTTCTTCCAGGTGCCATTCAAGAAGTGCCAGTGTGGAAAAACTCAAAAGGAAAAGCTGTCTGGTTGGTTTTTGGTGTTTGTTTGTATTTTTACCTTTTTTTTTAATACAGAGGAGCTCACATACCTACCCTATTTCATGAAGGCCTCACTAGGGAAAAAAAAGTAACATAAAGGCTGAGGAGATAGTCTTTTGTAAGACTAACAGTGATGGTTGAAAATGGTAATGCCACAAAGCGTTTGCCAGTGTTTAACATAGATTTTAATAAACTTGTGCAGAAGTGTGTTTGGGTAAGGCCTCAGGTTTCCCTGTTGCCAAATTCCAGTCCTGGCACAGAATTCACAAGGAAGGAAGGATGAACCCCGGAGGCAGTGGGCATCGGCTCTGTGCCCCAGTTTGGTGGCAGTTCCCAGCCCTGAGCTGCAAGCACCTCTTTTTCATTTATGTTAGTGCCTTGCAGGAGCACAGTTAGCAGTGGATGAGGACAGCATCCTCACAGAAGTGCTGGATGTACCTACCTTGATGGGATAGCTTCTGTTGAAGCAGTGGTCTGCTTAACACAGGCCTGTGATGGAGTCTGGAGAGCAGTTTTAGTTCTCTGTAAGGAGCATGAGTGGTTATACCCTGTTGACAGTTTATTTAAAAACAGGAATACAAGGTGTGCAGAAGGCAGAAATTAAGGACAGATGAGGCCTGTTTTGAATGGTGTAGCTGAAGGAATGGTTCGTAGAGAGAACTTGTGAAATGCATGGGTTTATACTTCTTAAAGCCACGTAGAGCAGAGGGAGAGACTGCTTGAGGAAGGCCTCAATTTTCTTTTGTTCCTTGGCTGCAGGAAATTTCCACCGTAAAGCCTCAGTGATCATGGTTGATGAGCTGCTCTCTGCCTATCCACACCAGCTTTCATTTTCCGAGGCTGGGCTCCGGATCATGATAACCAGCCATTTCCCTCCCAAAACACGTCTCTCCATGGCCAGCCGCATGTTAATCAATGAGGTGTGTCTTTTATCTCCCCCACCTGCCCTTCTTCTGAATTTGCCTTTTCCTGTAGCAGTGTTTGGCTTGAAATGCAACTCTGGTGTTTCTTCTGGATCCCTGGTAGTGCTCTCCCAGATTTTTTCCTTCTGACAGTGACTTGTCTGAATCATTTCTTGCTCTCTGTGCCCCTGAAGATTTTAGCAGAGGTTGTTACACCATTTTGTTACACGTAGCTGTTGCTCACAGGAGGTGCCCCTTGCATGGATTTGTTTAATAATACCCTGAGACCGCACTTAGTGTGTCACTGCTCTTGGAGTACTCCTGGAGTCAGTTCCACAGCCACTGGACTTTTTCTTGTAAAAGTTATACATGTGAGATTTATCAAGTGGTCTGCAAGCAAGCATCATCTTGTACCTGTGGAAAATAATTCCTTTTGCTCCTAGAGATAATTTTTTTAAGATTTCTACATGTCTCTCTATTCCTCCATTTTGCTTAGAAAAACTCAAATTTAAACAAGTCTTATCTTTCAGCAAGACTTTACCTTTATTTACAGAGGCAGAGGCTGATCAACAGCAGGACCTACACCAACGGTGAGTCAGAAGTGGCAATAAAAATTCCCATCAAGCACGTGCTGGAGAACGGAATGGGCCCCAGCAACGCCACGGAGCGTGGCCTGAACGGCACGCGGCGGGACGAGGACGCGGCCGAGGCCGGCAATGAGAACGACAACGAGGATAATGAGAACAACGAGAACGACGAGGAGGAGGAGGAAGATGATGATGACGACGATGACGACAACCATGAAGGGCCATACACACCTTTTGACCTGCCCAGTAAGGAGCTCCTGCATTTGTGTGGTGTTGGTTTGGGTGTGCTGGAGAGCATTGCAGACACATGCAGACATAGAAGTGTCTCAGAGAGCTTCCATCAACTTTGACTTTGTGCTGAGGCTCCTGGTGACCTGTAAAAGAAATGGGGAACTTGGAAGCTGCAGAGATCTCTTGGGGTGCAGGCTTCTGGGCTTGGGCACACCTCTGCTGCAGCTCCTGTGTTAGGCTGTGATAGGCTGGCATGGACCTCTGGAGATCTCTGGATTCAACTCCTGCTCAGTTTAGGTCCTCCAAGCCTGTGTCCAGTTGAGGTTTAATTATCTATAAGGATGGACATCCCATGGACTTTTGAGTACCTGTTCCAATGTTTGACGATCCCCACAGTAGGAAAAAAAGAGAAAATCCACAGTTTAAAGTAGCTTTTTTTCTGAACTTCCCTTACTGCAATTGAGTCCATTTGCTTTTGTAATTCTCTTGTGCAAGCAATTTTGTAATTCCCTTGTGAAGGCCTGCCTCCATCTTTTCTGTACCCTTCCGTTAGATGATTGAAGGTGGATCAGATCTCTTTCCTGGACTTGGATTTTAGGTGGTTCCTGTATGAACTTGACTAAGGAGGGAGGAGGAGCATGTGTAGTCTGACCCATTACTTAAACTCTTATGGAGGCCCTTTGTACTCCTGTGCCTGTCTCTGCCCTCCTATCTGCCATCACATCATAATCTTCTGAGCAAGGGATGGCATGTTGGCATAACAGGCTGAGGTGTTGCTGGCCTCTTGCTTGCATGTGCTAACATAATAAGGGCATTCTGAAATAGAGCGGACGTGACTTGCGATTGTTTCGCTCTCTTTTGTTGTTTGGCAGCTGGCAAGATGGAAATATTGAAGTGGGTCTTCACATGGCCCTTGAGTTTTGTCCTGTACTTCACAGTGCCCAACTGTAACAAACCCCACTTGGAGAAATGGTTCATGGTCACCTTTGCTTCCTCTACCCTGTGGATTGCAGCTTTTTCTTACATGATGGTCTGGATGGTACGTACCAACTAACCCAGAAACCGTGGCCTGGGAGAAGCAACAAGAGGGGGTTTGTCAGTCTAGAGAAATGCATGGGGAGTTACACGCCTGAATTTTCAGGTGAGAAACCTTAGGTTTGCTTCTTTTTCTATTGGACCTGTGTACTCTCAGAGAAGAAAGTTAGGGGCCAGAAGCCATGCCCTTTGATCTTGATTTAGGGCTGGCATTTCATCCAAATTCTTTACTTGGACAACACTTAACAGCTGCAGCAGTGGAACGTCTCCCAGTCATGCAGGGTAGTGTGAGGGATGCTGAGTGACACTCTGGCCCCAATAACTTCTCATTCTCTTGTAGCAAGCAAGCTCCAGAGGCATGGAGTTGTGAGTGATAACACTTGGAACTCAGCATCAACAAATAGCATTGGCATTCAGGCACATTCCTGCAGAACTGGAACCAGAGGGTGTTTTTGTGTCTGCTTAGCTAGTATTTGTATCTAATAATGTTTACGAACTTCATCCAAAATCAGGAGATGGTTACCCGGGGTAGTGAGCAACCATAGAGTCTTTTCCAGGTTAGTGTCAGGAAAACTGTGGGTGAACTGTATGAAGTAGCTAACCTGAGAGGGGACACAGCAGGTGAGTGCTATCCCCTGCCAGATGATGAGCATACCAAAAAAGCCTGTCACTGCCTCTATTTAAAGGAAGTGTGAGTTTGCACTGACAGATACCCTCTGTCTCACAGCATCTTGCAGGTTTTGGGCCTAGTTGGTCTCGGGTCTGAATTCTTGTAAAGAGCTTGATAGTTTATTTCCTCTCCTTAGGTGACAATCATCGGGTACACGCTGGGAATTCCAGACGTGATCATGGGCATCACTTTCTTGGCAGCAGGAACCAGCGTGCCAGACTGCATGGCAAGCCTTATCGTGGCCAGGCAAGGTGGGTCATTGCAGGGAAGTGTGTCCTGACATCCTCCTCCTCTTCAGGTGGCACAGATGCTTCCTCAACAGGAGAATATACAGGGCTCTTTTCACCAGCCTGGCATTTAAAACAAGAACAAAGTAGGAGAGAAATTGCGCTGCTATTGCAAAGCAATTAACAGGCTCTCAACAGCAGAGTGGAACGAGTTCTGGCAGTATTGTCAGCTTCTAGCCTTCCTCAATAATCACAGTAACTTTCTTAATCTGAGTGTCAGTGGTATAGAACTATTTAATGGCATAAGAATCTTTCAGGTCACCTTCCAGCTTTTCTTCAGTCATAAGGACTGGAAGAAACTGTTGTTTTTAAGAAAAGCAGCTCCCCCATTCTTGTGGCCCCAGCAACAGGTGCATTAAGAGGAAAAGCAAGTAGCCAGTACTGCTTTGGGGAGCAAAAGCAGTGTCTCCTCAGTGAATTAAGCAGCTGCTGAACGGACAACTCAAAGACTTTTTGCAATCAGTGCAGTACAGAATCTTATGCGTCATGGTCACAGTAAAGCATCAAAAGCCCCCCTGAGCATGGCACCAGAGGGCTGGCAGGTCACAGCCAGCACAGCAGGTCCCCTCAGCAGCACAGGATTAGTGGAGGGGAATTCTCAGATGATCCTGGAAGGAGGATTAAGCCCCTTTAAGCCTGCTGGCCTTGTATCATGGGGGGGCAAAGAGAAGGAAGGGAGTGAGGGGCATTTTCCATAAATCTTGTCCTTAATCGGTAGGAATTGCCTGGATTAGCTCAGATTAAAGCTGCTAGACTTTTTTGAGACATGTCTGAGCCTATGTGGTTTCCATCCCTGCAGGTATGGGAGATATGGCTGTGTCCAACTCCATCGGGAGCAATGTTTTTGATATTTTGATTGGCCTAGGCCTGCCATGGGCTTTGCAGACCCTAGCAGTGAATTACGGATCATATGTAAGTCCTACGTTTGTTCACTTCATTATTTATTTATTTATTTATTTACTTATTTTGTTATTTTTTATAAGACAGATCTATCTAGGGAAAAAAATGGCAAAACCTTTGTGGGGTTTTTTTTGGAAAAAACTAGTAATTTTCTCTGTTACAATATGGAACAAGTAGAAATTAATTGTCACTGGACATTTCCCATCCTTTTGAGGACAAGTACTTCTATTTCTTCCTTGAAGACAGAAGTCTGTGCTGAAATAAGATAGCTTACTAGAGTGCACTGGATTTTTATACTCATTAATATATTCCAAGTGACAATGACCGTGTTTCTAATAAGGCAGAGGGAATAAACGCAGAGGTGAAATATAAAAAATAGATGAGATCTGTAGGGCTTCTGCTAAAGAAAATTCTGGCATTACTGATCTGTGAGCACCCTGGAATGTAAGGGAAAATGTTAAATAATTGGATGTTTCAGAGCATGATCATCAGCAGGAAACTGTGTGGACCTTTCCTATTTTAGACAAAACCACCCAACACCAATGAACTCATCCTTTACTTCCCAAGAGCAGGAAGAGCCATCCCCTGCCCCAGAGTTGCTGCAGGGCTCCTTCCGAGAAGGAAAAGCAGGAGAAGCCAGAGTTCTAGGGGAAGTCTCTGTGGCTATTGCTGTTAACCTATACAGCAATGGAGGGCAGAGGGAAGGCTTTACAGTTGTACAGAAGTTTACAGTCACTGAGTGAATGCAAAGTTAAAAGGCAGGAGAATGACAGCAGTGTTGAGCGAGGCAAGTACCTCCCGAGGTGTTCTAGTCCCCAGCCCTCCACTCAAAGCAGGGCCAGCTAGAGCAGAGTGCTTAGGACCTTGTCCTGTTGGGTCTTGAGTGCCTCCAAGGATGGAGTCTGCACAGCCACTCTCAGCAGCCTGCTTTGTTGTCACAGTCAGAAGCATTCTTGTAATGGGATTTCTGTATTTAACATTGTGTGATTCCTGCTCTCCTTTCAATGGGTATCACTCAGAAGAGTCTGGCTGCACCTTCTCTGTGGTCTCCCATCAGTATTCATGTACATTTCTATGATCCCTCTAAATCTTCTCTGGGCTGAAGAATCAGAACTCTTTCAGCCTCTGTCAGATGCTGCCATCCCTTAAATCTTCCTTGTGGTCTTGATGGACTTGCTCCAGGAAGTCCATATCTTTCTTGCATTGAGGAGGTCAGAACTGGACCAAGCACTCCAGATGTGAGCAGAGAGGGATCATCTTCCTCTCCCTGCTGGCTGCACTTCCTTCTCCTGATGTATCCCAGGATGCTGGTGGTGCTCCATGCCACCAAGTGCATTGTGAATTCAGCTTGGTGCCCACAAGGACCAACAGATCTTTCTTGGCCAAGCTGCTGTCTAGCTGATCAGCCCCATGGTGATATATGGAGGTATTCCTTCCCAAGTGCAGGGCTTTTCATTTCCGTTTATGGATGTTAATGAGTTTTCTGCCTGCACATTTTTGTAGCCTGTCCAGCTCCCTCTGCATGGCAGCACAGCCCTCCAGAGCATCAGTCACCTTACCTGGTTTTGTACAGGCTGTGAACATGCCAAGCTTGCTCTCTCCCCACCATCCAGTTCATAAAAAAAGACAAAAAGCAGTCCTGACCCCTGGGTTTAGGCCCTAGTGACTGGCCCCCAGCTGGGCTGGTTATCAGGCCATTCCAGTCTCCCCTTATCCAGGATGCTCTTCCTCTGTTTGTCCCCGAGGATGTCTGAGACAATGCCAGAAGCTTTGCTAAAGTCAACATCAACAGTGTCTGTTAGGCTCTCCTCACCCAGCAAGTCCCCCTCCTCTTACAGGGCTGTCAGGCAGGGTCAACAGGATTTCCCCTCTCTAAAACTTCGTGTCTTGTCCTTGGTGCATTTAGAAGTGGTTCCCAAGATCATGTCTCTGTCATCTTTCCCAAGGTTCAAGGGCAGGCTGGCCAGCCTTTAGCTGCTCACATCTTCCCTCTTCTTGAATATAGGAGTGCCACAAGGAACCAGTGCTGTAGGAATAAAATCCCTTTCTTTAATGAGCGTTTTATCTGTAGCTCATCTCTATTTTTGTCAAAAAGGATGAAAAGAAGTGGCTGAACAGAAGCAGCCAGCTTTCATGGAAATGTAACAGTATCACTACTTTTTTGCACACCCAAAATGTCCATTTTTACAGTGTGATCACATGGTTGGAAAATGCAGTCTTGGAAACAGCCCCACATATAGCAAAAGAGTTTCCTCCATTTTCGCTTGCTGTTCCTGGATATCTCCCAAAGTCCTTGGGTAATTGGATTTCGAACAAAGCAGGCCCCCTTTCACCACTCTGGTATTGAAGGATTGCTACTTGCCAGCCAAGGCTTGCATTAGCTGGGTCAGGTGTATCTTGGTGACAGTGCCTAGGGCTCTGAGGTGCTGGTTGTTATTCCAGGAGTGTGGCCATCATCCCTAGCACCCAGGTCAGAGGGGACAGCACACATGAAGCTCCAGTTCCTGGGGTTCCCAGGCACAGCCTTGGGCTGCTTGCATGAGCAGGCCCTGCTCACTGCTCTGGGGCGCGTGGCACAGCCTGCTGTCCACTGAATATCACTGACTCAGAGGTACTAGGTGATTTCTGAGCTGGTAGCACGGGATTCAATACTGCTCCTTTGGTGTTAGGCAGGACCCAAATGTCTCTGTAGTATCTCTTCCTACAGAGGAACTCCTCAAAGCAGGCCAGATGTCTCTGGCTTGCATGCAGAGGCAGGGGGAGATGTGTAGAAGACAAAAAGGGGTTGCTTGGTCATGGGTACTTTGGCATGGTGGTCCAAAAGCATGATTGCCTCCCTAGAAAGTTCAATATTAAGTGGACTGTGGCAAAGTTAAACTCTTGTTTAAAGTAAACACGTTTTAATAAAGAAGCTGTTTATGAACAGCTTCCCTATGGAAGCTGTTTTTAAAGGTAAATTTTAATGCAGAAGAGCCTCCTAGAAGCCCCCTCCAGCCTTCCTTTTCTGGGATTCTGAACACTCAGAGCTTTCTATAAATGTGGTATATCTCTAAAATCATACTAATGTCTCTAATGCCAACTCTCATGTGTCCATAAAATCTGTACATATATATAGTTCCAGGCTGCCTGCTTCACAATCCCTTGTGAACAGGTTTTTCTCTCTGTTTTCCTGGTGTAAAGACTTCTGCCATGTCACTGTGTGGAAAAGCAGATCTGCTCCTTGATGTTGTGTGTGCTTGTGTGGGGCAGCCTGGTGCCCTGTGATCATGGTATTCAGACCTTTCTTAGCCATTTGGTGAAGTGGCTTCACGTGGAATCAGGACTTGTTGAGTTAACAAGCTCACTCCATGGGATAGTGTCTTAGGGGGGAAAAGGCAGCTGTGTGATCTAACAGGATGAGTCAGGAAAAGTGCAGGAGAGGGACCTGTCAGAGAGACAAATGGACTTGCTGGAGTCACAGTGGGTGAATGGCAGAACTGGAAATCAGCTGTGCCTCTCTGGAGACAGGTCCTGCTCTGGCCTGCTAAATTGCATTTTGATCAACTGCGTCTCCTCAACTGCCCCTTCCCCAGCCCCATTGTCAGTGGATGCTTCTGCTTAGTATTTATTTTATTCTTCCTTCCTTGTTACAAGAAGGGAAAACAAAGCCATCTTATGATTCACAGGCTGAAACTTGGAAGCATCTGCCACCTGATTTAGAAAAGGAGTTTTCCTTCTGTGTTCCTGCTTTAAATGAAACATTTTCCCCTAGGATGTGGTTACGCTTCAAGTGTCAGTTCCAGAATTCCTGGCTTAGACCAAGGCACCAACGCTTTCCCTATCAAAAGGCAGATCTATTCAGGATTAAACTGTCCACATCAGATCTTTTCTGTTTTTACCATGCCAAGTCTTTAACCCAACCATATGTTTATTATTTTAAGGGTCCTTGTTTCTGACCTCTCATTAATGTTCTGCCTTCCTCTGCGCTTCCCACTGGAGCTTCCATCTCCACTGCTCACTTGGCCACCCTCCTGCAGCAGCTTTGGCCTTCTGTTACATACACAGCTAAACTGGCAGGCCAGCAGGGCTTTTGGAGGAAAAGCAGCATCCCCCTGGACCTTGAGAGTCCTTTGACAGAGTTCACTTTCTCCTCTCTTCCAGCTTTGTGTCCTGGACATGTTGCTGACTCTAATCCAGTAAGCATCCTTCCCCAGTGCACCTGGCATATGCAGAGTGGAAGGATGTTTGCTCCATGTCTTCCAGCCAGTTGCTTCCCTCTGGAATATTTTTTTGCATGTAAATCAGACATCATCCAGCAGTATTTTAGAGAGCAGGGATTTTAGCCTAAGGATAAAGAGCCAGGTTCATTTGATCACGTCAGCATTTGGGAGTATCATCATGTCAGTCCAATTTGCTCCTCTGCCTGATAACTTCAGCCAGTTTCAGCAAAATTTGACAGTACATTAGAAGTCTGAGAGATCTGACATTCTTTCCATGCAAACAAGCATCTTGAGACAGCAGGAATAATCCCAGTGCAATGGTATTTGGACATTGGAGAATCCAGAGGGAAGCAAATGCTTGTAGAGCACACTTGATATGGAAAGCATCACTGCTTTGCTCCTCGCTGACCTTCACCATTTTTATTCCAAGGCCCTGGGGTGAATGGTAGGTCAGGCAAAGCTGGCTCCCTGGCTTTGTGGCAGAGAGATTGTTGGGTTAATTCCACTGTAGTAGAGCGCAAGTGTCCCAGCCAAACCTAGCTTTACAGGAGTTCTCTCCAACCATAGCTCCTGCATCTCCTGCACGATCCCCTGAGCGGCCACATGCAGCACTCCAGGTATGTACCTTCTGCAAAGCGAATTTTGTGATAAGGAGCAAGACAGGGACGCTTGTTGGGAGTCTAGAAACAGGTTTAAGAAGGAAATTCCATTTAAACATGCAGGAATGCATGAATGTTTGAAATTCCAGTTTGCTGAGACCACTGTCTCACAGCAAGACCTTGGGAATGCAGGATTTGGACTGAGAGACACTGAAGGAGAAGGATACCCAGACATACAGAAAATCTGCAGCTTTCTCATCTGAGGGACTGGGAACAAAGCACAGACCTTCTGAAATTCCTTACTGGGGTAATTTCTGTCATATTTGGGCCCTGAAACAAAATCAGTGTGGGTTTTGGCAGGAGCTCCTTGTTTTCCCTTAAGCAGCTGCCAGAAAATAACTTAAGAATAGAATAACTTTTATTTCCATTGTTTTTTCTCTGCTGTTTAGTTGCCACAGCAGTATGGGAATGGCTGGAGCTGGTGGCAGCCTCTCTGCATTTGCTGCACAAGCAGCAGGGAGGTGGCCCCCCTCAAATCTGACAGAGGAGGCTGTGGATGTGCAAATCTTCTGTGCATGATCAGCCAGAGCAGCATTCTTCTGCCTTGCTTCAGCCCCCCCACACAAGCCAGCCCTCAAAGGGGAGTTGGGGAATATTGATTTATCCTCTTTGCAGTATGAGGGAGTGCTGCTTTTGCAGACAGTTTTCTCTTGGGGAAGAGGCATTTCCTATTCCTAAAAGAACAGGGGACTGTGCTTTTCCTTACACAATTAAGATGACTCCAGCTGAGACTCTTTTTCTGGTCTTTGCCAAAACTGTAAATTATCTCTTCCCTTACTGTGAGTTTTGAATGTTTTGCTGCCCTTGTTTTCCCTGAACTTGCACATTTTCACATATCCCAAGGAAATGTATTCCATTGCCTCTTGCAGGAAATGCCACTTTTCTCATGAGAGGGCTGCTTGACTGATTTCTGCCCTAATTTGACAGATCAAGGGCACATTTTTCTTAAACTTTTTTTCAAATTTCAGAGTCTTCTGGGCTTCTTTGCTCATAGTTAAAAGTCATGAGAAGAAATGGGGTAGGCTGGTGATTACCAGAGAAGTGGAATCAGTTAAGTCTGTTTTTCCAGAGGTGTAGACTGATGGGAAATTTGTGAAACATCAGATTCAGGAAAACAAAAGTCAGGATGCTCATTTGGCTGAACTAGATACATATCACAGCTGGAAATTGTGGAAGAAAAAGTGCGAGTGTTCGAGCAAAAGAATGTTGCTGGTGAGCTCAATGTACTGGAAAAGGTGTGAAGAATTCCAGGTGCTTCTGCTGAGGCTCAGGAGGTGATGTGTGCATGGCACCTCCCTGCCATGGAGCAGACAGAAATTGAGCTATCAAACAATTGAGAAGCAAATAGAAAACAACACAAGGACAGCTGGAGCAAGTGGACGTTGATGTAAGCCTGTTCTCAAGTTCACTTGCCCTGGGTTGACTGGGAGATGGGTTCCATAGTCAAGTGCCTGGTGTAATTCCAAATGAGCTGGATGTGCGGTGCTGTGGGGTTACCTCGTGCACATCAACATTGCTGTGGATTTGGCTTGCAGGGAGCACTGCAGGGTGTGGGCAGGGGCACAGGCAGCCAGACTCACCTCAACAGCCTCTGGCACACAGGTGGAGTGGATGGACCAGAGAAGTATAGTGCGAGGGGCAAGGCATGTGGGAGCCATGGGGATTCCTTGTTTGGATTTCACTCTCTCAAAACCCACTCAGCAGCACAGTATAAAAACCACCCATGCTTCTGTAGGCTCACTTTCTGAAGTAGATGGATGCCTGGTGAAAAATGTGGCAGGGCTGCCAGGAACATTCTTCTTATTTAGGTTAATTAATAGCTCTCTGCTTTGCCCAGCAGTGGGAGCTGGGCTAGATACCAGGCCAGGAATGTGGCTGGTTAAACCCAGGCTGAGGATTGCTAACCTGGAGTGAAACTCCAGTGCTTTGGTGCAGTGATCCTTGGAGGGGAACTTGGTGCTCACGCTGCACAAGGGATGCCACATTGGCTGGCCCACATAGGAGCAGCATGTTGTCTGTGGCTCTTACATTGCTTAAAGCTGCTGTAAATAACTAGCATATATTTTGTACTTTTAAATTATCCCTAATAGCATTTTTTTATTCCCCTAAATGACTCCAAGGAAGAGCCTTGCAGATACTCTGAAGAAAGCAGCCCCAAACACCTCTCTGTCCTCAGTAAATTAGACACAGAGGCCTTTGGAATGCTCTGCTGGTTTTACAGAGAATGAAGTTGTAGCTGAGAAGCAGCGTCTGCACTTTAGGTTAAATTCAGACATTTTCCATGCTAAAATAATTCCATCTTCATTTGCTTCCTTTTCCTGTAGATCCCTTTCCAATTGATACATTTCATACTGACAGTTTTTACAGATATTGGCACTGGTCAAACAAAATTCCTGACCAAAATCCAGACAGGATTGTATCTCTTTCCTAGCCAGCTGCTGTTCGTTTGTGGTAGTAGGGAAGGCAGCTTTAAATAAGTATTTTAGTTTTAGTACACAGAGTGAGTGTAAGGATTTTTTGTATTTTATAATAATAATAATGGAGATGCAGGGTAGCTGTTATATGTGGGCCATTCTGATGAGTGGAAGCAAGAGAGGAGGAGTGGATGCACAGAAATGGCTGAAGCAGAGCAGGCTGGTCCATCTCTAAAATTCACATTAACTGTGGAATCATGACATTTTTCATCTTCAGTTATTGAGACAGTCCCAAAATCAATCCTCATGCCCTGAAGCAATCCAAATCCCCTGTTTCTGTGAGCAGTCTGAAGACAACATTGCATTTAACATGTAGTGGCCGTTGGAATGTAATGGTCCTGCTATGCATCCATACCCTTACAGCACATTCATTCTAAAGAAATCCTCCAGTACCTTTCAGACAAAATTACTGTTGTGGCTGTAGCCTTTTTTATGGTGTCAGCAATCAGTAGGGAAGGAATATGTGTGCATGAGCTGGTAGTGGTGTGAAAAGAATTTCCTGGCTGTGATGCAAAATGACACCAGTGTAGCAGCATTCCTGCATTCTTAAAATTGCAGTGCTGCTTGTCACATTAGCAGTACCCACTTCTCTTGCAAATTGAATTCTTTAGATCTAGAAGGATGGGAGCAGGGAGAAGCCAACCTTCCCTGGAAGGATATCCCTCCTGGGGAGTCCCCTGAGAGACTCCATTGAGTGTCCCCTGATATGCTGCAGGTGATGCTGTTTGAGGTCATATAAAAATGCTCAAAAGGATAATGATTAGAGTAATTTCACTATTATAAGCTGCACCTGATTATAAGCCGCACCTCCTGGTAGCCGGGCAGACCACGGGATTTGTCCATAGATAAGCTGCACCTGAATATAAGCTGCACCTTTTTTTTTTTTTCTTTTTTTTTTAAAGCGAGGATCCATGTGTAACAAAGTAAGAAATTAGTAACAGAATCCTACCAGCGCAGGGTTTGGTGTCAGGTGCTCAAGTTGCAACAGTTTTCATAGACAGCGAAGCCTTTAAAGGCAGCCCCAGGCGCCCTCCCCGGCTGGCTCTCACTTCTGGGTTGGCATTTCGCTGGGATTTGTCCATAGATAAGCCACACCTGATGATTAGCCACACTACTGGGGTAGGCTGGATTCTTCAATGAAAAAGGTGTGGCTTATAATCGTGAAATTACTGTAATTTTCCCAAGAGAAGGCTGGGAAACCAAGGAGAAGGGCAGTCCTAGCTGAGGGTTGGAGAGATGGCTTTACTCCCTATAGCCTTCCTTTGTAACAATAGGTTTATGTCTCACAAAAATTATGTTTTAAAATGTATTTGGGGTCTTGGTGAGTTCCTTAGCTTAGACTCAAACCTTTTAAAAGGGGCAGTTTAATGACTTCCTAGCTTTGTGGCCCTGCATCTGGATTCTTGTCTTGGGCAGTGGCCTAAACTGGAGCTCTGCCATGGAGACAGCTGCTCCAGAGTGTGCTGTGCCTGGTACACAGCCCTGCGGGCACTAAGTCGTCTCCTTGTCTGATCTGCCTCAGTGCTAAATCAGGTCCAGCCTGTTTTAGTGTGCCATGATTATTGATACCATTTTTCAGCACCCAAGGTTCTGGTTTTGAGATTACTGACTTGTTCCCTTCACCAAGAGAAGTAAGATCAGGGAAGAAATAAGGTGAGAGTAGAGATGAAATCAGGGGCTTGTGTGTGTCCTTGTTTATTTTTCCCCACTGTGAATTGGTGACTGAATGCAAAATTTCCTGTTGATTCTTACAGGACTCACAGGAGCTAGAAAATGTCATGACATGATAGTACAAAGGATGGC
The DNA here is from genome assembly GCA_009812075.1 of Sialia sialis. NCBI lineage: Eukaryota > Metazoa > Chordata > Aves > Passeriformes > Turdidae > Sialia > Sialia sialis. Next base: position 7,072,098 of record VRYO01001589.1, read on the forward strand.
AAAGATCATGAGGAAGTGGCACGCTGTGAAATGCTGTCCTAAGGATCCTCCTCTAAAATGCTTCTTTGGCAAAATAGGGAGTAGACAAAGTTTTCTGAGATGTAATGGTCTGACGTGGCATTTACAGCTTGGAAGCCATTGTTTAGCAGCTCAGCAGTTTAGGATTGTGGAAATACAAGCAGAGCGGAACATTGCTGTTGAAATTGTGAGATGGTTTGATAAACTTCCTTCTTTTACAGATTCGGTTAAACAGCAGAGGACTTATCTATTCTGTTGGTCTACTGCTGGCATCAGTTTTTGTCACAGTATGTATATAGCCTTTTGTTCTTCTTTTCCAAAAGAGGGATGTTGACAGACATTTTCTTCACCTGCCCCTTTCTCACTTGCAGCTGAAATAGTGGTTGCCAAGTCTGGTGTTCTGGGATAGGGGTGCTCCCTGCAGTTAAAAACTTCCCAGAGCCTCGATCTGGCTCCCAGGGGGATGGCACTCCTGCCTGTGTCGTCCATGGGAGGAGCCTGGGAGAGCCAGTAGTAATCATTAGGTGTTTCTGTGCTAGAGCTGAAGCAGGTACTGTGAGGCATGATGATATCCATTGTCCTGTGAGACAAGCAGACAAAATGCTGAGCCGATTGCTTGGCCCTCTCTAGGACCCTTCTGAAATGCACTATGGTCCAGAAAAAAACAGTGCCTGGCAGTGTGTATGTTGAAATCAGTTCTTGGTGTTTCCTGACCTTTCCCAGAAATGATAGGAGAGCAATGATGTGACATCTCTTAAATGTTGAGATAGGAGGGCATCCTGTGCAATGCACAACAACACAATCCCCACAATTCCCACGTACACAAGACTTTAATCTTTGGTGGGAGCAAACTATGCAAAGTCAAGCAGTCTTAGACTGTGTGGCTGTAGATTGAGATGCAGAGGAGCACAAGAAGCATTTTGAGTTTAAAAAAAAAAAGGAACCTGGCCTTTAAATCCATTTCTGATCGAATTAAATGGGATCGTTCTCTCCCAAATGAAATTCACTGCAGAAACCTAAGGTGAGGTGAAGTAAGTCAGGGTGGCTTCTGTGACTGCTGCTCTGATTTACATGAGCTGTGGTTTTGGGCTTAGTTGAGGCAGTTTGTGATTGCTTCCAACTAATTATCATCAGTAAGAGGAAAGCCCTCTTTTGTCTCCTGTAGCTGAGGAGGGGATTTAGCATGTATTCAACATGTTCCTGCTGCGGTGGCTTACTCTGTGTTTATTGTAGGTTTTTGGTGTCCACATGAACAAATGGAAACTGGATAAGAAGCTAGGGTGTGTGTGCCTTTCCCTTTACGGCATCTTCCTGTGTTTCTCCATCATGACAGAATTCAATGTTTTTACCTTTGTGAACTTGCCGATGTGCAGAGATCACTGACGCAGGTGGCAGACTGTTGGGAGGAGCCTCCTCTTTTCCTGTGCAATACGAGCCACGGCTGGCATCTGCTGGATGCAGCGCACCTCCAAGGCGTGACCCAGATCCTGCTCACTCTTCATAGGACCCGTGGCCCCGCCTAGGTTGGCCCTCTCCCCGGCCCCCACAGCCTGGAGCATTCCTTCATCGATGTGAAGAGTGTTTTTCAACATCCCTGTGATTTCCTAGCTCACTTTTTGAACAGTGGGACTGGGACTCAAGATGAACTGGCTGCTAACTGGCATTAAGCCAATCAAAACTGGTCTGCTACAATTCCTTCTTTTTTTTAAGTTATTTGATGGAAGACTAATTAATTTATGACTTAAGACTATTGCTACAAAGCAGAAGAGGGTACGTCATATGGAGTTTGACTTTCAAGGAGAATCATGGGAATTTTTTTTTGGTTGTGGGCGGTGGGTTTTGTTTGTTTTTAGTTTTCAGTTTTGGGTTTCCAGGGGTTTTTTTGTTCGTTTGGGGGTGGGAGTGCTGTTTTTGTTCTTTTTTTTTTTTACTTGCCAGAGATCAACGTTTTCTCTTGCATCTTCTCCTGAATGCTGGGTCTCCTGTAACAATCCAAAGGCCACAGGGCAGTGTAAAATGAAAATGCAATTCAAGGTACTCAGCATAAGAATGGATAAAAGAAGAATGTCAAGGAGAAAACTGATGACTTTTTACTCTAAATAGTTAACCTTGTACAGGTTTGTTAAAGAATGCAAGCTAAATGTGGATTCGAAGGGTAAACACTGCCACCATTTTACTATGAATGTTGGAGTTTTATTACTGCAGTGTTTGTTATTTCCAAGCAATAGTTTGATCGCCAGCCCAGAAGGACTACCAAGGAGGTGTCCTGGTTTTTAACGGTCTGCATGTGGAAATGGAAGGTCAGAACTTTTTCTGCTTCATCAGATTTCTTCTTTTGGGGGGATTCAGTAGTTCATGTCTTATTCGTTCTGAGGAGGACATAAGTACATGCTAGAACTTTTCTAAATGAGTTACAGACACTGGTTTCTTTAAGAAGGAGGCATATTTTGCACAGACGTAGTTACTGAAGTCACAATTTGCCATTCTTTAAAGAGTACACTGGACCTGGTGAGATATTTGTCATCTTGAGCAGTTGAACTTACCTGATAACAGATCGTGTGGGTTCATCACCCCTCCTTTTGGGAGGGAGGAAGACACAGGCAGAGATGGCACATTCAAAAATGTGGAATATCTTCAGTGCAGACTCGCTCACAGATCTTAAGTTATTGTGAAAGTTTAGCTATTCATTGTTGCAATATCCCTGCTAGATTTTGTATAATTCTGTATTAATATGCAGGCAGATTCCACCCCGAGAAACACATCACTGCTTCATTTGTATGTATTGATGCTGTGGGTTCTTGCCACTGCGGCTCTTGTATTTACTTTAAGCACTGATCACTTCTGATCCATTTGGTATGTTTTTTCCTCTTGTATATGTTCTGCTATGAAATATATTAAGAGACTACCAGCTAGGTGAATGTTTTTGTCTATGGTACAAACAGTGGCAAATAATAGTAAAGGTACAGCAAACCCTGTATAAGAGAAAGAAAGGAAGAAATCCTGAAACACCAAACCCCAAACTATAGCAGGAAAAGAAAGAGCTCCAGTTTAAAAGAAAAGAGAGCCACATTCTGTTCACAGACGAAAAGCCAATTTTTATTTCATTTGCACTTTGGGAGTTGATTTTTTTCAATCCAATTTTCATTGGGCAAAATGTTGTAAATGAAAAGATTTACACGCTGTGGTTTCCCTTCAGCCGAGCAGCTGGTTTCCTTTGTTTGTTACACCAAACACGAGGAGGCACTGGCAGCTCTCGCACTGAGCGTGGCAGCCAAGTCCCATGGAAGAAGCCACATCCCACCGGCCTCGCTCGGGGAACAACGTGTGCTGGTGGATCCCTGGCAAGAAGGAGGAAGGGTCCGGGGACAGACTGTGTAGAAAGAGTGGATGGCATGCCTGCATCGCCAGTTTTCATCCTGGAAAGCAATTGTGCTGCTGCTTGTTGAGCTCTGCAGCTGAAGTTTGAGCAGCCTTCTCGTACCCATGGGACATCCTCTTGCATTAGGAAGCCCAGTGTACCTTCCTGTTGTTGGGTTTTTGTTCCTTTTGTTGTTGTTGTTAATGAGATTAATAATAATAATAACAACCACTGAAATGCCTAAAATACTTCCTTAAGTCAAATGATGTTTGCAACGATGTGGCACATGTCACTAAAGCTGCCCCACAAACGTGGAGCTCTACTTCCTAGTGAGATGATGTTGCTCCTAAGCAGTGTGTGTCCTTGCTGATGAGGGGAAGGAAAAAAAGAAGTTTGATATCAGGGCCTAATATTTCTTCTGTTTTGAATACTTATACTGCTGCTCCAATGGAGCCAGTTGGATCTATTTCTGCGAAATAGCCGTTACCTATCCCATGGCACAAAATCCACACGAGTGTTTTTTAGGAACTTTTCCTACTGGTGTGCATTAAATACTGTAGTAATTGTAGTTTTGTGTTGTGTGTAAAACCTAAAATACCTTGCTTTGATACTTGAGCGTTGCCAGAATGTTCTGCAAGCAGCTTGTTCTAAGCAGGAGCAAAAGGTACCTTGAACTGCTGTTACCTGTGCCGCAGACACGTCCTGGAGCAATGCTTCCTGCTGGAGGTTGTGGCTGCTTTGGGGGGGAGGAGGGAGCTGAGGGGCTCTGAGTTCTGCTGGGGCTGGGGAGCTGCAGGGAGCCACCAGGGAAGCTGTGTGGTGTTGGGTATTTTTAGCGTGGCTGCAATTTCATTTGCAGTTTTCATCTTCTGAAAGCAAGGGTCACCTTCGCGTGCGAAGCTGCTCTTGGCCCAGTCTACTGTTTTTGTTTCCATTCCTGGCAGTTTCAGAGGATCTTCAATGAGTATTTCAAAGGGAGATTAAAGAGGCTTTTCCTCCATGGAGAGGCTTCACTGCAGCTCTGACTTTGACTTAAGTATGTGATCCTTGGCTGGCTTCAGATCTGCTTGACATGGATAGCCTTCCTTTGACAGTGGTTCAAAGGCAAAATGATAGGAGAGAGTATGATAAGAGATGGTCTTGAGACCTGCTGGGAAAACTGCTTGTGTCCCTACCAAAGGTGAATTTTTTACTTGCCTTTTTCCCCCTCTTTTTTTTTTTTAATTTATGTTTTTCATGTGCTGCGCTTTTTCATAGTAGACTTTTTCTGTGATTATAACACCAATATGAAATGTGTCCACGAGAGATTTTCACTTGCATAATTTGTTGGTTTTGCTATCATGCCACTTGCATGCTTAGTTTCCAGCTCTCTGTCCTCAGGTGTGTCACTGAAATCAAGCAATTAGCTTTGGATTTGTTGTGGTGCTTGCAGGTACAGGACTGGGTTCTTTTCTTGACAAAACAAAGCAGCTAGAATGGCAGTCAAGTTTTAGAAAAAACAACATTCAAGGCAGGTGGAGAACCCTGAAGTTAACACTTAATACCTTGCTTACAGGGATTTTAATATGTATTTTCCAACTGATACTTGTGAGATAAAATGTACATTCATATTGTTGAAAAACTTTTCAGAAAACCATAGCTTTCTGCTGATTGTCAAATGTTTCTTACATTAAGATTTTTTGGAAACCCTAATCCTTTCCAATTGAAGTTCTCAGAGATGCAATAGTGCGAGGTTTATCTATTTTAAAGTACATCACTGGAGCTCTAAACTTGTTTTAAAATATATTTTACAAATCAATCTCAGTGGACCATGCTTACCTGACTTTAATTCTGCCTTGTACTTGTAAAGTTTCACATGATCAGCAGCCACTGCAAGTTAGTCTACAAGAGACTTAAATCCAGGTAAGAATGTCTCTTTTAGATTGGTACAACTTTAACTGAGTCCATTTAAAGCCATGGTTTTAAGGAAAGCAGTGGAAGTTGGAATATTTCAAAGGCCTCAGCCACTTCAGGTTTAAGGAGCTGCAGAATCTGAGTGTGCTGAATGCATGTATCAAGCAGAATGCAAGGCTTATTGTCAGGAAGAGAGTTTTCAATATTCAGGGACTTGAGTGAAATCTGATGTTTGTGAAATGAGGGGCAGAGCCCCTGTGACTGTTGAAGGGTCAGTGGTGGGTTTGTAGCAGTGGATCCTGGAAAGGGATGAGGACACTGTTTTTTTTGGGTGAGTGGCCTTTTTATTTTTTTACCTGAAGAGATAAATGACTATTAATAAGACCAAGCACCTTTTAGGGAATTCACATGAATACTCCGTTAGCACTTAGCGGCCTCAAATCTGAGGCACAGTTCCCAAAAGCATCTACTTCTACCCGAATTGCTTGCACTTGTCTGGCTGAATCTGCAGAATCAAGCTCTGGTGAGGACTTGATCCCTGCCTTTTGGAGAAGTTAACATGGTTTCTGGGAAAGCAGTAGGGTAAGAAATGGCAGTCTGTTTCGTAGTACACTGGCGTCTAAATTGGCTATGAAATTGATAATTTTCTGGCCTGAAACAGTCCGACATCTAGGCCAAGTTATCCAAGTTTGGGTAGAAGCACCTAATTTTAGCAAGGCTTGTAAGGAAAAAAAAAAACAAACCACAGATTGTTTAAAGCAACATATTTTAAAATGTATTTATCCAATAAACATTAGTTTATTGTGGTATTTTTTAGATAAGATTCTGTTTTTCTAATAAGATGTGCAGAACGAGTTTGAAGCCCTCCACACCAGAACAACCTGACAGAAATGTTGTCAGTGTAACCTTTGTCTTCCAGGTAGGATTTGAGCAATGCCAAAAGCCAACGTAGTAATTTCACAGCAGCAATTCACCATAATGTTTTTATTGCCAGCTGAGGAGAAGCACAGCGCTGTGCGCCTGCCCCTGTGAGGATGGTTGTGGCTGGTTACAGTCCTGCTCCAGTGTTTTCCAGCTGAAAACCTTTCCTTAGCTCTGGTCAGGGTTGCTTGCAGCTGATTAATGCTGGAGCAGGGGAGGGAACAGGGGCTCCCTTCACATGTGTAGAGGCAGGTGTTGGGTGGCAGATGCTGTGTCACAGGAGGACCATGGATGGAGCCTGTGTAAATGTTGGGACACTGTGTGAAATCTCTCCCAGGAGCAGACATCCCTGTACACCCAGCAGCCACCCACTTGCTTCCTTATTTTGTCTTGCTCCTTGTTTTTCCAGGACTCACAATTTTGCTTTCACATTCTACTAAGCTGCATCCCTCTGGCTTTGAAGGCTGGACCCCGTTCTGATCCTGTAAAACAGAATTAATTCACTGGGCTAGCACAAGTAGTGTGCAGGTTTTGAATCCAGTAAGCTATTGGGAAAGGTTTCAAGGAGTTCCTTGCTTGGCACACCAGCCTCTGAGCACCTGACTCCAGCCAGCACAAACTGCCTGTCTGGGAAGTGCCCCAAGCCCCTGGGACAATCAGGCCCTGCACTGGACCTGGGGACACTTCTCTCGTGTTTTCAGAGACTCACTGTGCAGAGAGATGCATTATACAATAAATATCATTGATCTGTTTAAGGGGTTCTGGATCTGACCTGGGCTTTTACACTTGGGAAGCCAGATTATACTTTGGGAATTCTACTGAGGGACTCAGTCATGAGTTCATATAATTCCTTGACAGGTTTTTAGTGGTTTGGGTTTTTCTAAAATATATGAACATAGGTTTGTGTTCAGGCAAAATACAGTATTTATACGTATATACACACTTTACCTAGTAAAGTATTTGTGTTAACTGTGTTGAAATTGAAGCCATGTGGTAACCAGCTGTTTTCTGCATAGGAATAAAGTCTTTTCATGGCAAGTGCTAAGATGCTATAGGTGTATGAGTATTTAGGACAATCTTACACATACCCATTTATAAAATTTTTCGTTTTTTTAGCAAGATATTGTGAGTGGTGCCTGGCAGTTGCCTATCTGTAATACGTTCAGTAATATTTATTATTGTTAGTAGTTTGAATTTCCAGTTCTTTTGCTGAATACAAAGTCAGCTGCATGTAAGAAAAAAAAAAGAGCATGTGTGAGACATTGAGGAGGTCAGAACGTTTTGTGGTATTTATGCATTTTATATATTTGTTTATCAAACACAGAATACTGAGCCCCTGGCTCAAGAAAACGTTTCCCCATGCTGGCAGAAGATTTAGGAACCCAATTTCAGTCCCCTCCTAAAGCTAATGCCAGGTTTCCCTGGATCAGGGGCCAAGCAGACTAAGCTATTTAAAGTATTGTTTCATCCTTTTAGGTGGTCACAAAAAGGAATGAGACCTTCCCCAGTGGTTCTTGTAACTTGTGTTAGTAGAGAAGCTGAGAAATGCTGAGAGTTCCAAAAATGCTTCTGCAGCTGATCTCTAAGAGTAGAAATATGTAAATAGTAAATACTCCTTGCACTTTTAATACTTGCAATATCACTGTCACGAGGTACCATTTGCAATAACCAAAATTCTCATTTCATAAGCTACCCATAAGTAGATTTTTTTATTACTTTTTTTAGAGGGCTTTTTGTCCCAACTTTTCATTAAGGAAGTAATCTTACTTTGCTTTGTTTTCCCCAGTTCTTTGAACTGTAAGTGATTGTCTCTGGTTAAATAGGAAGATACCCCTAAACCAGATGTCATGTGCCAGCTAATGCTTGGGCAAGCTGACATTTATTGTCCCAGCTTTGTGACAGGGTTGTTCCCATTTACAGCAGGCAAGGACCTCCCACCCTGGAATCCTGCAGTGAAGTCGGTCCCACCGCTCACAGGGACAACATACTTTGCAGGCAGTATTTGTGTGAGATTACTAATGGGAGGTTACCTTCATCTTTGCATTGAATCTTTGCTTTCAAGACTGAAACCCTACTAGGAAGATGTTTGTAACAGTTTGGGGGATTTGGGCTTGGATTTTTGATTTTTGGTTGGTTTTTTCCTTGTTTGTCAAAGTCCTGTGCAATATGAACCCTCCTGGCAAGGTCTGGTGATGGTGTGGGTGTTCCTCTTGCTGATGCATTCCTCAGAGGTGTGGGAGGGCAGGAGTGGCACATCTGCTGGGCCCAGAGGTGTGACAAGCAGAACGGACCAAGCACTCCAGCACAGGCCTGGCAATGCGAGTTGAGACTCAGGTAAAGCAGGATTCCACAGAACAGAAAGATGAGCAGACAGACCTGTTAATCCTCAAGCGTGGTGTGCAGGTTTTAGCCCCTTGCAGTGTTTTTTTCCAAGCCAAGCCCAAACTGTCATGTGTACGTGGTGCCAAGCCAAAGGCAGCCAAGCTCAGCACCCATGGTCACCCTGGCATCACCAGGGTGTGTGGGAACAGCCCCAGGGCCAGCACTCCATCTGGCATTTAAATCATTTCAGGGCCAGCAGTCAGTGGTTCAAGATCTGATAATGTCACACAGCTATAATGGAAAATTTGGGTTTGTGCTGTGGCGTGAGTTTTAGGCTGCTGGATGGGATCCTTGCCCTGGCCTGTTTTAAAACAGAGGGTGTGGTCAGGTCCCCACTTGGTGATCCAGTCACTGCATCCAAGCTGCAGGAAGCACAGCAATAAAAGTGACTGATGGGAGTACTTTTTGTTTGATTGGGGATCAAACTACACTGTCCAGGTCCCTTATCTCTGGGCAATTCTGTGCTGCTTCTAATCATAAGGAACAGCATGTAGGTGGAAGTGAGTGCAAATGTACATATAATCTATGTTCATTTATAACCAGCCAGAAAGCCAAACAAGCAGTGGTTTCTGGTAATATGATTCTACTCAAAATAGCTTTCAATTAAGTCAGCTCAAAAGTTTTTAAATGGTGGAGCCGCAGACAAAACATTTGTTACCTTTTGAAATGAGTTGCAATGGTTTTGTCATACTTGTACAAGTGTTATACGTCAGCCTTTCTGTATGTTTTTACAGCTTAATGTAGAATAGTCTCCTATGCATAGCTGTTCCACTTGCCTGTGTAAGTTACAAATCTAACAGAAATGAAAGCATGCATTTTTCTCTATTTGCTGGTAACCTATGAAATTAGAAACTTGTATTTCTGTGTTTTTAATGTGTTAATCTATAAACAAAATTCACAGCACTGTTGTCTATGGAATATCAAAAAGTTTTATTAGAATGAATTACTTTAAATGTTTTGTCAATTGATTTAATAATGTGTCAGACATCTACACTAAGACAATATAATGTTTATCAATAAAAATATCCTCTCTTTGTACTAACTTAGCATTTCAGGGTGTGCTTGGGCACAGGCTAGGGCACCCCTGTAGATTACAATCCCAACGATTTATTAACTTTTGTCTTAATTTTGAGAGTACTTTATACCCCTCATTTGATCAGAGCACTGGATTAGGGAGTGAAGGAGGAGGACAGGAGTTTTTATGGTTAGTATTACCTGTGCCACTGAATGTGTGTTTTCTGTGAAGGTTGTGCACTACAGCAGTTCCTTTAGAAGTCATCCAGTACATGTAGGAGTCTCTGCAAAAACAAACACTCTGGGAACTTTATTTGTTATTATACAGAGAGTCAAATTCTGCTCTTTTCCAGCAGTAGGATCTCGAATGACTGCCCTGGTGTCAGTTCATCTCTTGTAGCACAGGGAAGCGGGTGTTGATGGTTTCTGTTCTGGCTGGAGGAACCCCTGCTCAGCCAGCTGCGGTGATGAGAGCCAGTCCTCCCGCTGAAGCAGTTCCTGGAGTCACGTTTGCAGTAATGCTTGGAATAATAACTCCAAGCTTCCCTTGGAGTGCTGCAGGACACTTGTGGGCAGGGCTACTCAGGAGCCCCTGCTTTGAGAGAGGGAAATAATTGTGCTGCTTTTCTCTTCTGCACCAGCTGACGAGCTGCAGTTCCCCTCCAGCTCAGCCTGCCTTGGTGACAGGATGGTTCTTCCTCCTATCTCATCCCATGGGATGCTTCAGTTGCTCCTCCCTCATTGTACTTTCCACAGGGAAGAGCTGGAGATCCTGGAAAGAAAAGGCATGCAGGTGGGTCTGGCTGTCTCACCTTAAACACCTTTATTTGTCTGTGTAGCAGCTGCTGACACATGCCTTATCTCCAGGAAGCAGTGCTGTGTCTTAGGCAGGTTATTTAAACACCCACAGCTCATCCCAGGTACAGGAGAGTCCTGCAGTGCACAAAAAGCACACGTGCTCTTCCTGCACCTGTGTCCACGAGCACAGGGATGAGGTGCGGGTGGATGGTAATGCAGAAAATGTCTTTAAACAGTGCCAGCCTAGCAGTTGTTGGAAAATATTTTCCATTGGTGTGATTGTTTGCTTTCCATCTCTGTGTGCCTGCAACCCAAAGCATATGTTGGAATCCATACAGATGCTGCATCTCTGTAGATATTTCCCCACGACTGGTTTTCTGTTTCCAAGATCATCTTGCTCCTCATCACAATTTGGTGCAGCTCTAGTTGGCTGTTGGTCTCTGAAGACACTCTCACTTCCTACCCTCTGCTGCATGTGATATACCAAACGTGAATCTCTTTTGATTTTGCCTTGCAATTGCTTCACTTTGGAAAATTTTTATCTAACTTACAGCCTGGAAAGTTAGAAACTGATTTTCAGAGATTGGGCGAGTAATTGAATTTCTAAATATTTTCATTAAAATTAGGAAAATCAGAGTGTGAAGGCAAGCCATTATTGCTTTCAGTGGAGTAGATATGGATGAATACATATTCATATTCATGTATTTGCTTTTGCTTTTTTAGAAGCTGTTCCTTTTTTGGCGTTACGGTTACTCTTCAACCATCACAAATGCTGACTAAATAAAGATGAATTCTTAGTACAGAACAAAAAAAATATGAAGCTTCAGAGCAAAAGTACAAACTGGTTAAAACTAACCCTCCTATCCCACATGACTACCTTAAATAGGAAAACTGGAGCACAAATCCTGTTTTTTTCACCCCTCTGGAGGCCACTTCTACCTTGCTTTAGAGGCCTGACCTGTGTGTTTACCACCCCAGAAGTTAGTTTCTTTGAAATAATACTTGCACTGTTCTATGTAAATTGCAGATAAAAATCTCCCTCCAGGCTCTGCCCACTTGATTTTGACCTGTTTATTCCAACAGAAAGAGTGTGTGCATGCCGGTGGGGCTGCTTGGCATCCCAAAGCACTGGGGTTTTTCACTGCAGGAAGGCTGAGGCATTTCCATACAGCTCTGTGCTTACCTCCCAGCTTCAGGTGAGACTTCCCACTTGAAGCTTCTCCCCTTCTTTGCAGGGGCATGCCAGGACATGGACAGCATAGATATGCTAGCCACACCCTGGAAAACAAGGCTTTAATTGCCTTGTCAATTAAAAGTGCTGAAATCAAATTGTTCTGCTGCCTAGAACTGGGCAGCCTGTGGGTTGCTGCTGGGCTGCACATCTGGAAGTGCAGCTCCCAGTCCCTGGTGCTGGGAGGTGGATGGATGCACACAGATGTTCCCAGCTGTGCTGTGCAGAAAGCTGAAACAGAGGCAGCGTGTGGCCGTGCCTTGGGAGAGCAGTGTGGAGACACAGGACTTGGGATGAGATACAGGTACGTTGGTTTTTGTGGTTGTCCTCTCTGCTGCTGCAGCCATCAGCCCTCTGGCACAGCTGAGCATCTGCCCACTTCCCCTCCAGCTGCCTTGAGCAGGCTGCAGTATTCAGGGAGGAGGAGGAGGAGGCTGATCTTCAGCCCCTGGCTGCGGGGAACAAACAGCACTCTCTTTACAGTGCCAAGCAAATCGCTAGAGAAGACTAGCACAGAATAAACAAAAACAATTGAATGCCACAGCCTGGAGAGAGCAGGTGCAGTGAAACCACTTCAAACTGTGCACACAAGATTTTACAAGTGAGCCTTTAAAAAATAACTAGGGAAAAGATAAAGTGGCATAATTAAAGTATCAGCTGCAGTGCAAATGTCTCAAGCAACATTTTAAAAAGAGAACTCTGCTTTGTGTGTGAACTGAAATCAAAGCTTGTCCTGGGTGAAATTCTTTTGTGCTGACTGCAGAGAGAGCTTGGATTTTGGAAGTGTGTTTTCTAATGTTGCAGAGCAATGCCATCTAGGGCATTAAGCCTTACAGTTACCAACAGGAGTGCTACCGGTCCTTAGTGACAGAACATCCTGGATTTAATATTTACAACTGGTTCATCACATCTGCATTAGGCCTGTTGAAATTTGCTCATTTTCAATATCTGTTTGCAGTTTTCTGGACTATGCTCAGTGTCAGATATTGGTGGATTGTGGTGTCTCAACTGAAACAATGAATTTCTGGATATACCTTATTGCCTCCTCAAATCCTTTTGGTAGCTTTCATCCATGCAGCTGAGCAGGGATTACTGACGGTCTCTCTAATCTTCAGCTACTCGAGGAATCCGGGGCTGCGATTAGAGCTGCGGTGCACTGGGGCAGCAGATTAAAATATTAAACCTAACAGGCCAGATCTCATCCTCACTCACAGCTACTTACTGTGCAGCCGAGGCTCTGCTGTTCAAACCGAGCCACCTCTGGAGTGCTGATCTACCTTAGCTGAGCACACCCTGGCCCGGTCACAGCCTGTCCTCACTCCTGGCTGATACAGCTCTCTCCAGGCTGAAGATGAAGTGCCAAATGCAAGGTAACAACCTGCAATAATTAGCAGGACTTTAGACAAATACTGTTTCTGTCTGCAACAGTTTTGTTCCATACACACGATTTTGCAGCCCATTAGAAAAGAAGGAGTGCTTTAGCTCTCAAGCCAGTCTCAGGACATTTTTCAAACTCCCAAGGGTGCACACCAGGTTCTAGACCAGTCTACCTCTGTGAGAGTTAGATTTGCAGCTGGTCATCTTCAAGTAACTGATTTTGTATGACTTTGTTGTTTTTACAGGCAGCTCTAAAGCAAAGGCAGAATACTTTACTACAATTTAAAAGCATTCTGGGAAATGTTAGTATTTTCACTAATGAACACGAGCTTCTAATGTAGCTGCACAAATTCTTTCCCTGGAATAATGGCATTCTTCTTGTTATCTGACTATAGAGGGGGCCTGATTCTCCCCCAAGTTGGTAGCAGCCTGGTTTGACTGGGGAGAGGGAATAAAGCAATTCCTGCCACCTCCTTAGAACAGTGTTGTCTGTGGGCACTCCAAGTGTGGGGAAGGGTTAGATGTTAACAGTATTAATTAAGAAGCATAAAGTACATTAGTAATTATTTTTTGTCATGTCTAGTCATACAATGCATTGTCAAAACATGATGCTGAAGTGACAAATAATTGGTTCATCACAGTTCTGCCTAATAATCTGTTGTCCAATAAATTAGTATTATGTATGTCACTCCACACTGTAACTGGAGTTCTGCAGCACAGATGGCTTTATTTAGAAAACATTTTTAAAGCGAGGCTAAAAACAGGCTGTGTTTTTCCTTCTTCAGTGTAAAGATAAAAAGATGAATCACAATTATTACTTTCCTGCAAGTTAAAACAGCTGTGAAAGATTGGAAATACCAGTCTGGTTTTTTTTGAAGGTGATGAGAGTACGCTGTTTTTTTCCAGGACTCATCCACCACAGTGAGAGCAGGCTGGTTAACTCAGGAGCTGGTACTTCCAAGTCCAAACTTGGATCAACTCAAGTTGCTGCGCTTCATTGCTGGGTCAGAGACAGCATCAGGGATCCTGAACTCGGGTGAGGAAGTCCTTATCCAAACACAGGTCCTACCACTGCTTCTCTCCTACCCACGCAGTGCCAGATGGATGTTCAGTGGTGGGATCAGACTATGGCTCTGATCATTGCTAAGTTCCTGAGGATTATTCACAGCTAGTGTCTGGCAGTCATCATCTCCCTTGACGGAGCTCTCATCACTACTGCCATGTTACTTTGGCTCAGACTGTGGAGAAAGGAATAGGTTTTGGCAGATACACAGTTGGAATGAACTTTCATTGGCAGCTGGAGGCTCATAATAGCACCTCCCTTCTTGCTCCCTGAGCTAGCAAGGCTGCTGGAGAGGAGATGGATCAGATGCCTCAGCACTCACAGCTTCCTCACGCAGTGCTCAGATAGGGCAGGACGTGTGTGGTGTTTCTGTGTTGCTCTGACTCTGCAGGGGCTTTCTGGGAATCTTGGGGTTCTGCTGCACACTATCTTGGCAGCTAAGATGTTCAAGTGATTGTGCATCCCTGTGTAAGTACACATTTTGTTTGAATGCTGTTGTCAAAAAAAAATCTTGAAATTCTAAGAGAGGCAATATAAAAAGTAAGGGCTGCTGAGCTAGAAATACAATTATGCAGGTTTTCTACTTTTTCATTTCCTGGCCGGCCAGCTATGGTCAGCTCTCTCATCAGAACCCCACCACAGAGATCTGGGTTCCTGGGAGGGAGTGTTGGAAAGCTCTTGGCCAGATCTACCTTATCTACCTTCATGGGACAAGGGTTAGAGAAAGGGAAGAGGTGGAACAAGGAAAGATTGTGCCTCATTGTACATTGTGGGGCAACAGACAACTCAGGATCCCATGCTAGCCTAGCAACAAAGAACTAGTCTTGCAGAAAAACTAGTCTCAGTTCTGTGGGGTTTTGTTCAGTTCTTGGTTAGTGGAGGTTTTTTGTGGCTTATTGTCTTTGTATGTGTGTAATTATGTTCCCTCTGATATGTTCACACTGAATGTAAAAGTAATCAGGAAAACTAAACAAAACATCTCTGTTTTGCTCTTAAGCAGTTTTTGCTGTGCCTCCTTCATGCACTTTGATTCCCACCTCCCTCCTCCCTTGCTGTAAGGAACACCTGAGTGCAAATCAGAACAAGAAATCCAGCTTGGAGCCGGAAGTATAATACACATAATGCTGCCAAGAGTGAGATTTGGAATGCACTGAAGTAATTGCCTTCACGTGCCATGAAATGGAGCACACATCATGTTTTCAGGTGAGAAAAGGTCATTCTGAAGCCATTGGTGGACGTGATCTTGTTGTGGAGGCTGGGGTGGATGCACCTCGGTGGCTGGGAGATGGCTCAGTTGTGTCTGTGGTGCAGCAGCGTGTTCAGCTCCAGGAGAGAGATCCAAGTGACTCCTCTGTCTTTTCCTGTGCTGCAGTTTCTCCTCTCCCCCCCGCAGAGCTCACAGCAGTGTAACAGGCATCTAGGGCAGGAGCCAGAGCAA
Organism: Sialia sialis; assembly: GCA_009812075.1. Lineage (NCBI taxonomy): Eukaryota > Metazoa > Chordata > Aves > Passeriformes > Turdidae > Sialia > Sialia sialis. The sequence continues at coordinate 7,087,591 of VRYO01001589.1, forward strand.
GAGCTAAGTGTGTTGACGCAGGAATCTTGGCTGCCACCAGAGAAGCTAGCCAAAGGCATTAACAGTTTCTGCTCCTTGCTGCAGGTCCCAAGTGTGACAATAGATGAGCAAATTTGTGTTCTATCCCTGTGGTATCTGCTCAGGACACCGGAGATGTCAGTAACATGCCTTACCTTTGTATGCAGGATGTGATTTTTATAGCTGAAGTACATACTGCTCTGGCCCAGTCAACATCAAATTCCGTGGGAGAGCTTCCCTCACCTCTCTATGGTTTATAACACAACACAGCAGCAGCTTGGGGAAGGCTGTATGCTGGTCTTGTCCAGACTAGTCAGGTGCTGTGGAGCATCCCTCCTTAAATCCTTCTGCCTACCCTACGGTCTCTGACCCACACCCATATGATGAGAAATACAGCCCAGCCATTCAGGGCTGGGAAAAAAAAAAAAAAAATAACAACAAAAACCTGCTGCTCTGCCAGCTTACTGTATGTGTAGGGAACCATACCAAGCCCATCTCACAGCTGGATTGAGGGGAGTGGTCTCAGACATAAGCAAGAAACACAAGCCATGAAACTTGATACCGTATCTCAGACTCTGCAAAGCAAGGCCTTCTCCAGTGATATTTTTCCAGTCCTTAGAGTTCAGCTCCATTTTGGCAGGGCTGGCTATGTCCTGACCTGCCTCTTGTTTTTACTGCCTTTTCTGTTCTTATTTTCCTCTGTAGCTGGCAGTTCACCTCACTGCTCTCAAATGTTTGGCAGGGAGAGGGGAGCAGCAGTGTCTTCCTCTCTCTCTGTAAGGGTGGCCAAGGGCTCTGATGGCTCTACTAAACCAGGCAGTGCAAAGCTGGACTTGAGTCCCATCTTCTAGGCTCCTGAATAAACACCAGGAGCTCCCATTGGACTGCTAAATCAGTCAAGATAGAGCTCGTAATAAATGCATTTTATTGTCCCAGTTCTGTATGGTACTCATGCAGGTGAAGCCATGGCCCTGGAGACACCTTGTAGAACTCGCCACTGCTGCCACAACCGGCAAGCAGGAGTGCTCCAGCTCCTGCCAGAATTCAGACCTCACACAAAAGGCACCAATCGATTGCATGGACACCAGAGCACAGCAGCTGCTCAGTAGGGCCAACCAGGGCTTGGTATTTAAAGGTAAATGGGAACTTTCATGGGTGCTATGGATTAATGTAAAAATCATCCTCTTGGGCATGAGGCAGCATTCCTTTGCCTTCCCTCCTCGAAGCTAGCTAAGCATCCTCCTTTCATTTTAATGGTATCGATTTTGGATTTATTTATACTCCCTTCAAGCAGGTTTGTAACCAGTTTTGATATGGCAGCTGCTCCTCACTGCTCCCAGAATGGAAGGGAAAAATTGCTCTCATTGTTTGGTTATTGAGGTAACTTACACTGAAATACATCCTGGAACCAGCTGTGGAAAATACACAGCCTAACAGCATGGAGCTGTAAATTATCTTAACCGGTTTCTTTGCGCCAAGTCGGAGAACTGCATCCATCACATGGGCCCCGGTACCTCACGGACTCTGCCCTGTCCGGGCTGTCGCCGGTGCCCTCACGGGCTCCGCCCGGCGCGGCGGAGCGCAGTGCTGTGCGCTAGAGCGGCGCAGGCGCCGGGCGGGGCCCGGGCAGCGGAGCGGCGGCGCAGAGCCGGCTCCTCCCCGCTCCTCCTCCCCACTCCTCCGCCCGGCCCGGCCGGCCGGGGCGGCTCCGACTGCGCTGCCCGGCGCTGCTGCCGACGCGCGGGAGGCGAGGCGAAGCGGAGCGAGGTGAGTGAGAGGCGCCGGGCCGTGCGGGGATCGAGGTTTTCCGTGCGGCTGGCGGGGCTCTATCGGAACCGTCCCGGGACAGCGCCGCGTGAGCGGGAGGGCCGGGCCAGCCGAGGAGCGTGCCGCGGGGCAGCGTTGTCCTCGCCTTGCCCTCAGTCTGTCCCTGTCCCAGCCAAAGGCGGCCGGGTCGGGCCGGTCGGCGCTGGCGCTGGGTTGGTGCCCGTCCCGCCGCCCCGCTGTCCCCTCGGGTGTCCCGGGCCGTGCGAGCGGCCCCGGCCCTGGCACTGCCGCGGGCAGGAGTCCGGCCCCTGCTCCGCGACTTCTCAGTCCGGGCATCCGCTCCCTTTGCTGGCTCAGACGGGAGCTCCTGGGGCCCGAAACGCGGGGAATGCGGTTTGTGTCTGGCTGCGTCCTCTTCTTGAATGTTTCCTTGTAAATAATCAAATATCAAAAGTTTATTTTAGATCACGCAGATGTGAATTAGTAGGTGTAGAAAAGCAGACGGTGTACTTCCCTCTGTGAGCTCGTCAGGCTATTTACGTCTGATTTGTTTTATCTGCTGATTTCCCAAAGTGTAACTCTTAAGCCATATTAAATAAGGAACGTCCTTATGTTCCTTTGCCGGCCCAGCTGAGTTGATGAGGAGTGAGCAGAACAGAATTTCTACCAGGTATTTGCATGATAGCAGAAAATCCGGGCGTGACCAGGACCGTTCTGGCCAGAGCTCTTTCTCCCTTAGAGGATAGCTTGGCTAACAGGTGAGGAACTGGTCGGGTGAGTGCAGTTGATGGTACCTGCAGAGGTGTGTGCTTGCTGGGCAAGAGCTGGCAGGTTGATGGGACAGTGCTCGGAAAGGCAGGGGCTCAACAGCCATGACTGCTGCTCCACAGCAGCTCTGTGTTTGATTCTGCTGTGTCTGCACTGGTTCCATGAGTAATTGTGTGTTTTGTTGTGGTGAAAGTATGCCAGTACAGCCATGTAACCAAGCCCTTGATTTCCTCAGGCCAGATCTATATTAAGGTTCATTAGTTTCAGCTCTGTTTAGCTCCAAAAATGCCAACTGCTTCCTTAAGACTTGACTATTTAATTAGATCAGCAGGAGGAAGGGGGATGAGGCTGTTCTGGCCAGGGGTCTGTTGGCAGCCCATACTGCTGGCACAGCTGGATATATTGTCTTGGGGGGGCTTTTGTGAGTGACCCTGGTAGATCACTGTGTCACCCTGTTGTTCTCCCAGCCAGCTCAGTGTCTCTCACTCCACCTCTAGGAAAGTGGTTGTGGTGTCTTTGTGAAGCTGTTCCTGTGATGAGTGGGTAGCAGGACAGGTGTAGGTGACAGGACCAGGAGGGGTGGCTCCTGTTGCTCTTGTGTAGAAGACTGGTTCTTTTTCTTAACTGGCATTTTTGAGTTGTTTTTAAAGCTAGTTCAAACAGACGGCATGAACAGTAGGATGATTGATTTTTTTTTCAGAAGGAACCTACTGCCTTGAAGAAGAAAAGAACAGCGCCGTTACTATAGCAGTTAAAGAGCTGTTATGTGTAAGAATAACGTGGCTGTCACGTCGCAGCGATAAGTGAGGCAATTCATCGCCCATCAGCAGCAGGGGATTGATGGAGTTACTGTATGGAGTAGATATGGACTCGGATCTTGTCTTAACATCTCGCTAAACCACAGCACAGTTCATTGTTTCTGTAGGATCACTAAGAGAAGAGAAAAGGGATCTACACCGAAATCGTGCTCTTACCTTGCAGACACACAATGTAACTTCAAACAGATGGAGCAACACACAGAAAACTGGTTCTGTGCTCAAATGCATTGCAGGCCCTGTGGTTGTGTAGCTGTTGCCTGTAATAAATACTGTAATAAATACTTGGCATACCATACAGATCTCGAGAGTACGAGGTTTAAGAGTGAGAGACTTAAGAGGTTTTACGTACCTCTAATAGGCAATTGGAGATTTCTCGAGATGTGTCAAAAAAACCCCTCTAAAATTCTTTATTGAAGAGTTGCTGTCGAGACAATACTGGGCAGAGTCAGGGTGGCAGAGTCATTGTGCTGGTTTTGCAGTTATTGGCACTTGGAAGAGGGCATCCAGGGCAGTCACTTACCATTCAATTGCTAATTGGCCCATCAGGAGTGTAACTAAGTATTGAGTACCGTGTTACACTGTATTACTGTGTAGCAGAACACAGATGATGTGTGAACTAGGTGCATATGAGGCTCTAGTTTTACATGTCTTACTTCAGAACATTGAAAATAAATTTCTCTTGAAACTTTAAATGCTACATCAACACACTTAATGCAACACAGTTGCCCCGTGTTTTTCTGTTAAGCACGTTACTGGCAGCTAGCAGATGCAGGGTAGGACTACTGTGGGCATTGCTGGTACCTGATATTCTACCAAATGATTTCAGGAGTCCTGAACATTTGCAGCTAGAGCAGGACAAGGAGAAAGAGCTGGCAGGGACATGGAATTTCCTTTGTCTCAGCTGCTGTGAGCCATGACATGTTTTGTTTGTGGAAGGGCAGCTGCTGCTACTACTTTGCATTCTTGGCTGTAGAGTCTAATCCTGATTTTAGTCCAGGCCTGTGTGATCCTTACCTGGCAGGAGAGATACCCAGCCTGTTGAATCAGACCCAGGAACTTGGCTTTATCTGTGTAACTTTCTGTTGCCTTATGTAGGTTTTATGAGCCTGCATACATAGAACCCATTGCTTACTTTTTTAAGTAAAATTGAAAAATTTTTGGAATGGTTGAAGCTATATTTCTGCCTTGAGATCAGCAAAGAAAACTACACATAAAAAAAGAAATTGTGGAGCTGCAGTCATGTTCTGTGATTAGGTTAATTCTTGTTTTTTGGAAATTTTGATCTAAACAATAATCTCAGCTGAAAATTGTTGCACATTAATCCTGTACTGTTTCCTTTGGAACTGGTGAGGGATTCTATTATCAGCACGAATATGGGAGAGGAGTATGAAGGTGTCACCATGGTAGAGTAAAAGTAGCAAAAGGAAATTCCTGGAGCCCTACCAGTCCTCTGGCAGGAATAACAGTGTTTTGTGGCACATAATCGCCATATACCGTTTGGAATTAGTGCACCCATTTGTGTAAGTGTTGTGTGAGAAAATAGGTAATGCTGCTGCACCAGGGAGGATTCTATTCTGTGAACGCTGTGTATAATGAGAAGGTAGGATGAGAGAAGGGAAGTGCATTTTTCCTCCTAATCTTGGAACAGGGTTTTCAAGACAGCCTTGTAAATTAATGTTCTTGGAAGATGTCTTATCTATAACTTGTTTTTGAAGAGTAAAAGCCCTGCTTTGCACACAAGCAGGTGTTGTCTTTCTGAATCCTGAAAAGTCTGAAAGCACTGGATCGTTTTGTGTGGTATTCAGAAACTGAAGGACAATTTTTTTGCTGCAAATTGCTGTTGCTGCATTACAACCAGCAGAGCACTGCAGATTGGCTCTGGTGACAGATATTAAGTCACCTCCCCAACCTCATGTATACATGCTTAAAGCAGATACAACTCTTTTCTGAGGGACTTTCTCAAAAGTACCCCAAAACGCTTCTTTTTCCTTACTCCACTAGCTCCAGAATGTGACTGTCGTCTGGCAAGATGCCCAGGACTAAATACAGTGCTCTAAACAAGGTCTCACAAGTGGCTTGTACAGGAAAAGAAAAAAACCACAATAGCCAGATGCATTTTTGACTTTTAAATGGTTCTTTTGCACTGTTTTAAAAAATGAAAAATTATGCTTTTGGCTTCTACTTATATTTACTAAATACAAATCTGTGCTTTCCAGGAATTAACTCCAGGGCTCCTCAGTGCTGACTCTGCTGAAACATACACACTTGCAACATGAAAATAATCCAAAACCTTACTAGGTTTTTTTTTCATGTATGATATCTGTTGCATAGGCTGACATTCCCTTCTTAATTGTGGATCTGTAGCCTTGTGTTCCTCCTAATCCTTTGCTTATTCTCCTAGCCAATGATGAATTTTGAGCACACACCAAGGCATGTCTTTAAATACAATTGAGAGCCAACGTGTGGAAAGTGAGGGGAGCATTGGCTTGGTTCTCTGGTTCAGGTGAGGACTTGGAGCTGTGGAGCACGTGGGGATGGCAGAGAGTGCTCAGAGCAGCGCAGGAAGCCAGGGGTGGAGAAATGCTGTTTATAAGAATCCTCTTGTGTCTTGCTGCCCTGCAGGTGCCCACTCAGGTGCTCAATGCAAAAGCCTGATGCTATGGCATGGGGGTGGGGGGAGGTTCTCCTGTGTGGAGTAGTGGATGGAATTCCAAGCTGTTGTGTTCCAGCCTGAGCCAGTGTGGCAAAGTGATGCTGAGTACTCCAGCTTTGCGCTGGTTCTATAATAATTGTGATAATTTTAACTTCTTTGCAAAAGATGGTGAGCAATTCCCCACACAGGCAGATCCAAAACAAGCAGCAGGCATCCCCAGGCTGCAGTACAGGCCATTTTTAATTCCCCAGTTAAGTTTTTAAACTGATCTTTGTTTTTTTTTAATGCAGCCACGAACCAAAGCCATAACCTTCACAAAAATAAACATGCGTCCTTGTGCCAGCTGTGGCCTTGGCATGCTTTGTGCTGCATAACTTGCTGAGACTAATTTCTTCGGAAAGCAGTTAGATATTGGCAACTATGAAATGTCAGCCCCCAGTAAATGTTGTAATAAGCTATTTTAGCTACAGCTGGGGACTTTAAAAAACAATAATTTACTCACAGCGTTCTTGGTAGTTAATGCATGAATAGAAATCAGACTTTTGGCACACTGAATAGCTTGGGAGAAGGAAACAGAGTTCTTGTGGTGTGTTTGCTAAGGGCCACAACTGTCTGGATGTGTGGCTGGGAACCTTTAGGGTGCTCTAGGTTAAGTCGTGTATGCACCTGTACCACAGCATATCCCTACATTTTTACTTTGTTTTTTCTAGATCTATCTAGATACAGCTGTTTACATGGTGGTTGTTGTGGAAGTTTATGAGAATTGAGGTTTAGGAGGTGGAAGTAGAAAATGTGCTGGTAACTTGAACTTGATTTACTTAAATAGTAGGTGCAGTAAAATACATCTTGAAGTGTTTCTCTGAATGAGTGTTGGATGTGGGAATTGCTGCTGAAGTCTTTCTCAACTGATTTTAAGTCACTGGAAATTGAGGAAATTATCTTTGAGGAGTTAGGCTCAGTTCTAATTAGTGTTGCTGTTCTTCATTTATGTAGTATATCCTCTGCAAACTGTGTTGCTTGGAATTTTTAGCAGAGGAAAAAATGAGTTCATCAAGCTAGCAGCCATCTTTCCTTTGGATAGTTCAAAGTTTGTATTTAGTGGTTCCATAAAAATTCTTGGTTCATGTTTGTTACACTGATAGATGCACAGCTCCTCCACTTTGACAGGAAGCCCTACAAAGATATTTTCAGCATCTGTTTTGCAGTATGTCTCTTTAAATGTTTAGCTTTATTGCAATTTTTTATCTGCCATAGTAAATATTTGGTTTTTTATAGCACAGGTTCATTTTTTGATGTTTATGTGAAAAATACTTTTACATCCCTTGGTATATTTCATGAATGCCTGGGCATATGTTAGCTATCACTTATGGTGTTACACCGTGATAGCTGTGGTGTGTTTCCATGTGGTTTACAACAGCTCTGGAAGCCAGAGAAATGTTTTAGCTGGATCCTGTGTACAGTGTTGGATCCTTGCTGCAGTGCTGTGTTCCCATGTGCACAGTGATTGATCTTTGCTGCAGTGCTGTGTTCCCATGTGCACAGTGATTGATCCTTGCTGCAGTGCTGTGTTCCCATGTGCGCAGTGATTTAATCCTTGCTGCGGTGCTGTGTTCCCATGTGCACAGTGATTGATCCTTGCTGCAGTGCTGTGTTCCCATGTGCACGGTGATTTAATCCTTGCTGCAGTGCTGTGTTCCCACATGCACAATGTCTGATTCTTGCTGCAGTGCTGTGTTCCCATGTGCACAGTGTTGGATCCTTGCTGCAGTGCTGTTCTCTCTTGGCAGACACACTGGGTGGCTGGTGGCCTTCTGTTTGCCATGTCACAGAGAACCATGGTTTTCCCTATCTTACAGTGAACTGGAGGAGGTAGCTGATTTTTTTCTCCTTTTTAGAATGGCACCCTGAGAGCTATGCCTACATTCAGCCTTTTAATTAAGTTTTATTTCAAGACAAGTAGTGTGTTATACTGTGGCATTTCCACTGATGCTCTGTGTGTTGCATTTCCCTGTTTTATGTGTTTGAAGAACATACCGTGGGGCAGAGTTGTTTTTCAGTAGTTACTATCAATATTCTAATTGTGACTAGAAGAATGTTCACATAATCTCAATAATGTTCCTGACAGTCTCTTGGCTGCATCACCGAAATACAGAATGTAAAACTAAGAAAGTTTTGGTCCTTGGGGTCAGCCTTGGTGGCCATAGAATGACAAATTGAACTGTTACTTTTCCAGACTTGAGTATGATACTGTAATTCATTTGTAGGTGTGACACGTGTTTGTGCAGTAATGTTCCTGTGTGGATTTGCTATATGTTTCAGGAGGTTGGAGAGAGGTGCTTTTTGTGTGGCAAAGTGCAAAGAGGCATGACAGCTGTTTGAAAATGCTGCTGGGCTTGGAATCCATTTCTCATCAAGAGATTAGCAAGCAGAAATTGCCACTTAACATGCAGGTTTTAAACAAGTAGCTCCTGCTGCAGAAGTCTACAGTGCTGGTAGCCTGTGTTTGCTGTGCACAAAAGCAGCAAACAGGAACAGGAAGCTTAGGCTAAGGTATCATTGGCAGGATGGACAGAGGAGAGGGGGAAGCTGCTGCCATCTCCTTGCTGGGCATTGTTCATGTTCTCTTTCTCTAGTAGGCAGGAATAGAACTTTACAAGTAGGAAGAGACATGGGACAGCAGTCCTGGCCACTTGAGGTCATAGTCCACAAACTGTGGAAGATGTTTGTTTTCTCATCGCTCTGCCCTTTGTCGTTGTGGTTTTGGAACAAAGGCACACTGACTGTGAGCAAAAAGATTAATTTTCAGGCTGGATTGAGTTCCCCTACCTCAGTCACGGCAGGTCAAGTTACTCAAGAGATTTGTGACTCCCCAGGACACGAGTTCGTGTTTGTGTGGGGAATACGTCATAGCTGAGGTACAGAAGACAGAGATGGACTTGCTGGTGTTTATTTTAAGAGCAGTTGATAGACTTGGAAGGGTTTTTTACATGTTGTTGAGTTTATACGGAGAAGCTGTATAAAAATAACTGGCACCAGATGTAGAAGCAATCAACTAATGCTGTGTTAAATCTTGAAACTGTGCTATATAATCTAAGAGATATTTTCACCTATTGGCAGCTTCCTCTTTATTATCTGCAGAATGAGAGTGATGGAATTTGCTAGCTGTCCTACAATGAAATTTTTCATTTCTGAAAAGACCGAGTAAATGTGTATCTCACTAGGCTTAGTGGCAGCTCCCCATACACAAGGGTTGGCAATGTTTGTTGCTGGCAGTCACAGGAATCTTTCGGTACCAGTGTGTCAGCAGGAATTTAACCTAGGAAACAGCCTGTCACCTGACTGCTGCCTTACTTCCTGGGTTGGATTGCATTTGGTTCAGGATCTGAAAGAAAAAAGTGACACCAACACACTCTGTCTGACCTAGTGCATTGTAAATATTGGAGTCACCAATGTGTTTGGAATGCTCTGCTTTTGGCAGTACTTGCACCCAGTTTCACCATTTCAACCAATGAGGTTGTTTATTGCTTTCTTAAAAGCATATTTCAAAACACAGTGTCCCAGGAGCAAGAAAGCAAATTGTTTACGCAAGCAAACTAACAGAGAAAAACCAAACACCCACGTTTCTTAAGTTCCCCTGCTAGGAGTTTCTATGAACTCATTAATCCTGTGAGTAAGGAGAAACTTGTTAGTTCTAATCAAACAGGTCTTGATGTGACTGCTGATGCTGCTGAGGAAGGAAAATTTGGTTTTGATGATATCCCCTATTCAACTGGAGGATCAAAAATGAGTTAGAGGAGGGAAGAGTGCTCATACCAAAACCTAGGAAGGACCTTCATTGCTCCTAGTCTGGAAGAAGATAGCCTGGGAGAGGCTTTAAGCTGATCTTACTGTTGGAGGCAGCAGTTCCTCCCTGTTTATCTGCAGACTGTATGTGTCCTGGCCTTTAGAGGAATTGGAGGAAAGAGGCAGAGGGGAGTTACTAGGCTGTGATGATCTCAGTCCACTTGCTATAATACAAATGTGATGGAGGAAAAGGAAGGGATTAGATATATGGTCAAATCTGCATAGAGTGAAGGTGCTGTGGAACATGCATGGTGTCCACCTTGGGGTGGAAGGTGTCCCTCCCAATTGCAGGGACCTTTAGGGTCCCTTCTAACCTGGACTGTTCCATGATTCTGTGAATATGAAATCTTGCTTGTCTTTTGGGATCCTTATGCAGATGGCTTGGGAAAAAGGGGTAGAACAGGAGAGCAGCTTTAGTAGGAAGTACAGAAGAGTGAAAACTGAAGCAGGAGGATTGGGTCGATGGATGGAAACCTCACAGGTTCAGGGAGGGAAGTTGGCAGAATCACAAGGCTTCATCCCCAGGGGTTCAGCTGCAGGAGTGAAGGCAAGCTGGGTGTAGGGGCCGTGGTAGGGAGGTCTGGAGCTGCTCAGAACCAGCAGAGTAAGGGGATGGGCTAGCAGTGGGAAAAGGGAAGAGGGTTGGGAAAGCAGCAGTAACCTTTGCACTGCTAATGAATGTACAAGTCAGCTGTGACAGAAGGTGATGGGGTTATCAGAGGGAACTTGCAGGGAAAAGTCAGAGGGAACAATTGTCCATGGAAGGAGCATCAAGAAGAGCACCAGGAGGACAGGAAGGGTGACCTGTGCTTACGTGTCTTTGAAGTTACACAGATTGGGACCCAAGCCAGGAAGTTTGGTGGGGGCTGACATTGCCAGTCCCACGGCCAATATATAGAAAACAGGAAGAGCAGCGGAATTAACTCGAGACAGATATTTCAAAAGCCATCAGTTTTGAATTTCCTGGGTTTCATTGCTGTGTGTCATAACCTTGTTTTCACTCTTTAATATATTTAATATTTTTTTCCATAAAGAAATAGGATGGCAGAAGAAACATTTAAAGCTGTTTATCAGAGACATTATGTTATGACTGATTTTTGTTTGGTGAAAATATATTTAGACACTAAATTGTAGATTGTAAATATTTGAATATTTGCAGCTCCCTTGTCCCTCAAAAGGAAAACATTTTCAAGGTGAATCTCTCCACCTCTCCAGTCCCGCAGATAAGCAGTAGTTCAGTAGTTGTAATTAAAAAAAAGAAAATATTTCAGATCAGATTTGGCCAAAGTTGTGCATGGATTTTACAGAACAGCCACTCTTTATAACCAGTCTTGTAGACCTGATCATTATGAGGAATGTGCAGTGCCTGAAATAATTTTGAGAATTTAAAAGGACCTCCTGATTTTTCCAGATAGGTCAGGTAGGGGCAATACCATGCATTATGGTATATGGAGACTTGATTCTGAAGAACTGTTGTATTGCCCTATTCATGCCTCCCATCTGCCCCCAACCAGATCCTAAGAAATAAGGAAATAAAAAGACTGTACAAATAGTTTTTCTCTCCAGGATTTGATTGGTGGTTTTCTTTTGGTTTTTAATCTCCTAGTAACACAAAATGAGTGTAGGCCTTTTGACTAGGCGTTTAATTAATCCAAGATTTTCTTGGTGTCACTTCTATGCATAAACCAAAACAAATAGATCAAGACATAAGCAGTGTTCTTTTAAAGTTTTTTCTACTGAAAATGTTTTCGTTTGTTCATTGAGAAATAATTCTTGTACTCAGTACTCAGCCTCATGATTTGCTGTGTTTGTGCACCTTTAGGGTGGGGAACCACGCTGGAAGTGTGCTACAAGAATTGCTTCTTGAAGCAATCAACAGCATTCTTCAAAAAGTAGTAGTGAGTGCTGAGTAAATAAAGAAGCAAACTGTCCATCATATCTGATGTCCAGCTGCTTAAAGTAAACAGCACAACCACAAAAACTCACATGTGATCTTCTCATACAGTGCGTTGGATTACATTAACCTCTTGGTCAGAGAGCACCAATGCAAATACAACTAGTGACATGCAGATAGAATTGTTACTGAACAGAAGGCAAATCCACACCTGCAGCCAGAGTGCCCTCGGGTTAGTGTCTTGGTGCTGACCTGGTGAGGTTCAGGATGTGGGATGCTTTGCATTCCTAAATGGGCAGCACAAAATGGATCAGAAATGGATCCTTTCCAGGTCCAAGAATTTCAGTGGATCACACTAGCTGACCCACAGCACTTAGTGTACTTTCTTTAGGGGGCAAAAAATCTGGTTCAATCATTGCAATTTTTCCCCATTTGTTTAAACATTGATAAATGTTTACATATCTATTACTAGGATAGCTGCCCAGGGTATGTTTAAGCATTTTCCAGTGGTAGATTATAGAACTTGTGGTTTGTTTAGTCAGATTGTGCCTGTGAAAAAATCATACATCCAAATTTATGTTCCTTCTGTTGATATGTAGCTTCAACAGTATGTTAATTTGTTTGCTCCAAATTTAGATTTTCTTTCACACAGTTGGTAATTTGCTAAAATGTAATATGCTAAAAGTATGAGTGAAGAATAAAGGGTGAAATTCTTCCTAACTAATGCTAAGGGCTAAACTGAGAAGTGTCCCAGGTGATTACATCTTTTTAGTTTTGATTAAGGAATTCAAGTATTAGCCATTATTACCATGGACTCAGCTAAAATGAAGTACTCTATATTTAAGTTGGGCTCAGAGGAAGAGCAGCACCCCGTCGAACAGCTGCTGTCACTGGGAGCTATCCAAAAAACAAGGTGCCAAGTAATGCAGTGCATTTCTGATAATCTGGTTCCTTAGTTAATAGTTAAACTATTAGATTAGTGGCACAATTTACATATTATCTTTGTAATGTGTGACCAGGACAATGAGCACAAGGTCAACACCACAGGAATAAAGAGAGAGGTGTTTACTCCCTGGTTAATCTGGGGTGCACAGCACAAGCTTTGAAACGGAGTCTGGAATAACAGCCTGAGGGTCTCCTGGTTTTATAGATTTAGTGTGCTGTGTCAAACTCATTCCATTAATTATGGCCATCAGTGGAAATCTTTCTGTTGATTCCATGAAATGCAGTGTGTAGTTTCTTGGGCATTGGCTGCCTCCTGAGCAGCAGTTTACTTTGCGAAATATTTCATAGCGAATAATGAAACCATTGCTTGCCATTATAAGGAGTTAGTTTCTTACAAGGAGATACCTATTAAGCACATTGGTTATGCAACAAACACAGCTAGAAAATGCTAGTGCGTTAGAATTAAAAGAAGCTATATTTTGTTGTTTGCCATGGTGTACAAACTATTTAAACCCCCCCTTTTTTTTGGGGGGTTGTTTTTTTTTGTTTTGGTTTGGTTATTTTGTTAAGAATTTAAAATATATTAAGGGTTTTTAAAAAATCAGAGCTGTTTTTCCCAGGTGCCTAAAATAAGCCATGGTCAAGCCCAGCAGGTGGTTGTCTTGTGCATGTCCATCTGGACACAGGTGCTGAACCCCCAGTCCCTTTGCATTAAAGTGTCACTATGAATTCTGCAGTTTCTCTAGACTGTGAAGCTAATATTGTAATTTAAGCAAATACTTTTTCTTGCTGCTTCTAGGAATTGCAGCTCTATGTTAAAGTTTTCAAGACATTTGAAAACACTTGTGAATATTTTCATTTTTTTGTTTTTCAGTGGTTTTTGCAGGAATAGTAAGTGGAAATTACAGAAATACTGAGACAAACAATAGTTTTTCTGAAGTAGGGAATTTGGAAAGAATAGAGACCTTCTGAAAGGTTATCCAAATCAAAGTCAATCTCTTCCTAAATGTATTTCTCTGACATTTCCAGAGGCATAACAAGACATGAATGTATCAACAAACAATAATTCTCTTATAAGAGATGTGGTAGTATCCTCCATGTCTAAATGCTGTGCCAGAGGAAATGACTTGGGGTTTTTTTCCTTTTCAGTAATGTGGAAAGTATGCCATGAGAGCAAGCAGGAAGAGGTTGTTTAGTGCAAGAGAGGAAGAAGAAACTTGGGAAGGAGTGCAGAGAGAGCACTAGCAGCAAACAGAGCTCTCCTAGTGGCGTGTGGTGCTCTGCAAAGCCTGAGCTTTGGCTTTTCTGAGGCGTTCAGTGTTTGCACAACTGTGTGCTCCTGCTGGAAAGAGTGATGCCATGTCTGCTCATGCCGGTGGGAGCAGAGCCAGGCCGGTTCTTGTGCCCTTTTCGGATGGGATTTTCAGATGCTTTCGTTTCTGAATTTATGGCTTCAGAGATAAAAGAAGCGGGCAACAGCTGTGACTGAGACAGTGGATCTGCCCAAAATCTGATGGGTTTTATAATCTCTCCTGAGAGTGCTGTGCTAAAACAAGTTCAAAGTAAGCCTCATAAAAGCCTGCCAGCGAATAGGATTTGGAATCGAGGGGAAAAAAATAAGCCTGCGGGCAAAAGATGACTTTGGGCAGGAGTGATGACTGGCTGAAACCAGATGTAGAAAGATGAGTGGATAAGTCTGGCAGCGATCTTGCCACTTTAGGCTGACTCCCATGATTATGCCATGATTGAAGCGTAGGCGGGATCCCAGCCCCTGGAAATCAGTCTGTCCAGGGGAGTTTCTCAGCACACCCCCTGAAGGTCAGTCTGACCCGTGATAGTTTCTTAAGCACTGGCTGCTACTCGGTGGCTCAATGCGAGTTGAGCTGGCTGTGATCTAACAGCAGCATCCATACAGTTTACCTGTGACCTCCCGATTGCCTTTGAAAAGTTGAGAGTGTTGCATATTCACGTTTCCTTTGCAGCTTAGGAAGACACTATTATTTCTTGAAAAGGATTGCAACAGTCGTGGCCCTGCTGCCTACCCCTGTAGGGAATGTCTGTCAGATCTTTTTTACAACAGAAATACTGACTGAGAAGCACTCACTGACATCATCCCTGTGGCTTTGTGCGGAGGAGCAGCTCACACAAACACATTATGTTCAGGTAGCAAAGGTAAAAGTATAAAGAGTGCTTGAAGGAAAAGGAGGGTGAGGTAATTGTTTTTACTTCCAAAGTTTTCAAAATTCTTGATATAAAATGGCAAAATACAAAAACCCACTAGTGTGTAAAGTTACTTGCCATTTTGGCTGTATGTCTTACTTGTTTTCCACAAGTAACATGCCCTTGCATTACTTGAATTAAAAAAAAAAAAAGACTGTAAACCCTTTCTGCAGCCAGAAGAATGATGGAAATTGGAATTTTTTTGTACATAATCCGCTCACATTTTGCTTGTGGATACAGCTGTGTTAACACAATGCAACATTTGAGTTGAGAGATCTGCCAGATCCTGGCACCAGTGATAGTTTGCAGACTGAAGGTCTTATTTGATAGATTTTCAAAGTGATACTGTGCTCAGTTGTATCCGTGTTCCTGTAAGGAGGCTTGCAGTCAGCTTCTCAGAGGAAATACTTTGAAAAGGAAAAGTTAAATTTTGCCAAGATTTGGATAAGGTCAGAGTAGTTGGACAAACCAGGGCTTTGTAGGTTAGAGATGAGCCCAGCCTGCTCCCTGGGACTGGCAAATGCACCAGGACAACAGGAAAATGAACTGCATGAGGATGAGGACATTTGCTGGAAATCTGAAGTATGGTGTGTATCTCTTGGCATTTTGTCAAGTGTCATACTGTCATATTGAGCAGGGTGGGTTTTTATAAACTTTTTAAAATAAACAAAAAGTATTTGTCCTTCCCAACAAATACAAAAGAGCCCAGCAGTGTTTCCCATTGTGCTGATTTTAGTCAGAAATACTGACAATGTGACCAAGAAAATTGATGGGGATTGATTGCCTGTGTGGAGCTGAGGAGAGCCCCTCTGAGGCTCAGAGTTCAGGTTCTACAGATAGCAGTAATGTTGCATAAATAGTGGCAGTAATAGTAGTTATGAAGTAATTTAGAGCTCTAGAACCTCTTACAAGTGAAATAAGCATGGTTTTATTGGAGGCTTTCTTCTGACTGGAGTCATATCACTCTTTAAAGGACAACAACTGTGTATTTGTGTGTTTTTCTTCCTCTTGAGTTTGAGTGAGGTGTAGAAATCCCAGAATGGTCTTCTTTTTGTTTGCATGCAGACATCCTTGTGGTTATATTTTGAAAAAAAAAAAATTAAAGCCCATGAGATTTCCTGTGAAAAGTGATTCATGAGTGAGAGTAGAGATGTACAAAGAACTAACTGCAGGATCTCACTCATAACCCTCTGATGTAACTCCTTTAAAATCTTTAGGGTTTTTTTCCTGTGTCATTTAATTTGCTTTTGCTATTAGGGAATAGGATCACCTTGGAAATTTGAGGTTTTATTCTAATTTGTTTGTTTTTGGTCTGTTTCTTGGATCTCCCTCTGCCTTAATAGACTCAGGTGCAAATTTTCTTTGCAGAATTGATTTCAAGAAGACTTTTCTTTTTAATATAATTTCTTATGCTCCCCAGAGAGGAACAACTGCTCTGTATCCTTTGGTGCATGGCAAATGAGGAGACAGAGTTTAACTCACTTAATAGGACCTGCAAAACCACCCACTTACTGAACATCACCTTAGTGCAGTCAAGTTGTTTAGGCACATTTCTAGGTAAAGAAACACGGTTCACAATTCTTTAGAGCTTCACCAGGAGTGTGTTCTTTAAATATACTGATTTAAGAAGAAAGTTGGAATTTTTTACTTTTAACTTTTTTTCCCAGCACTTTTTGTCTTCTCTTGCTCATCCCCTAGTGTTTCGCTTTCACAGCAGTGTGGAATTCACGATTTTTCTTTCAGCCTTCAACGTCTGCGAACCCTGCCTGGAAAACGGGCAGGTTCCTATGCTTCCTGACATGGCTGCTTTTTAAATCAGAATCCAAGTGGAAAAATGTAACCTTTACTAGTGCTCTTGTGGTGGGACCTCTGGAAACAAAGCGAACAATTTAAAGCTTCCTGCTACATGTTAAAACGTTTCTTTTTTTTCTTTTTTCCTGCTTGTACCTCTCAGTTTTCTCGTGTACTTTTTCTTGACAGGGTTTTTCATTTAACCCTTTTTTTCATTTAAGTTTATCATCCTGCCTTGATCTTCCTCACCTGTGTGAATTCTTTCTCATAAGGCAATAGAGGGAGGAGGGAGAAGCATGCATGTGTAAAATTTGTGTTTTTACCTGCCAGCATTCTTTGTCCCAGCTGCCTTGTTCTGCTATATCACCCTCTGTAGCCACACCACTGAATTTGGCTTTCACTGCTGCTGACAGCCAGTTTTATTTTAATTTCTGCTTGTATCACATCAAAAGCTGTGTCTCTTTCTCTACTCTGTAATGTTTTGCACCTGCATTATTTTCTCCTTTTATTTCCAACATAACTTCCTCCTATGTGCTTGGAAAAAGTGTGGAGAAGGAGAAGAGTTAGGTCGTTTAGATACAGTTCACCTGTAAAAATCCCAGAAGGACTTTTTGGCCAGGGAATTGACTCCTGCTTAGTTCAGAAGCCCATTCACAATTACTGGTGTGAATTGGTTAGTACTTTAGAGGAGCAGCTCTGCTTTCCGATGGAGATCACCCTGTTTCTCAGGTGATGGATGCATTAGTGTATTGTCCTGGGTGTTGAACTGCTAGCAAAAAATACCACTTACTCCTAATTTCATCTTCAGTTCCTGACCTGACTATGACTCAATTGCATTTTAGAAGCCCGAAGCAGCATTTTTGGGGGGTGTTTGAGCATATTTTGTTGTTGTTGTTTGTTGATTTTTACTTAATGGTAGAGCATTTTCTCCCTTCTGGGTGATTTTAAACTGTTTTTTCCCTCCCTCCCTGATAGGTCTGTAAATACTGTAATATTTTAGAGTGGATTGTAATGACATCTAACATTTTGTTCTGTTTGTACTGCAGACTAAGGTCAAGTAAACAAAGAAAGCAATCATTATGTTTTAGCATTCTTTTTTAATGAGCACATTAAAATCTAGTCACAGCTACAGGATCAGCTGTGAAAAGAAGGGAGAGATACAGAACTCTGAGTTGCACTGGATTTTTGAAGCAGTTTATGGAAAAACAATGGAGCAAAGAGATATTTCTGGTAGGAAATAAATGGCACGATTATGATGGAAAGAGTTTGGCAGAAGGCTTGTTGTGACTGTTTCTGTGGCTTAGAATTGCACAGGAATTTCCTACAGACTGGACTAACCATTACAAATATGTGTCTGCTTTTAGGAGATCAAGGCATACAGCAGAGTCTTCTCAGGGAAGATGTCGTCCGGGACAATGAAAACCCGTTGTGTGGACAAAAGAGGAAGTTTCTTTAAGGTAAATGGGATATTTATACAGAACATAAAGTGCATGGGTTAATATGAAATGAGTGCAGCAGAATGTGCAGTACTTTCCGTGATACATAGCCTTTTCTGTAAAATGGGAAGTACTTCTTAATTTCTTTTTACAGGCAGATCTGTGACTAGATTACCCTCCAGTATTTCACATGTATGTTTTTTCTATACGTGGAATAGAATATTTTGTGTAAAATAGGTCATGGCTTTCTTTGCTGCTCATGCTGAGAACATAAGCTTTATAATACACAGGCATAAAATTACTGGAGCCTTCATAAACTGGATTTGTGTCCCTTAAAGTTGTGGTTCAGGTTTATGATTTCCATTACTGGATTGAAAATTGGTTTCGCTCCCTTGCCTATTTTGAGAACAATCAACATCCCAAAAAGCCAGGCTGCAGCAGGAGTTACCATTACAGTTTTCAAAAAATGACCTATGAGCCAGGGTGGCAGTGGCTGCCAGGATGGGCAGGTTTTGCTTCAAAAACAAAAGATTTACAGGTGCTTCTGAGCACAGAATTAACTTACTGAGATCACATCCTTGGAATATTCATCACTTGCTGTAGCTTCTTCCATTGAAAGATGCTATCTCTGCCATCTTGGTGTGGCTGTTTCCATTCCTTCTCTTCCCCTGGGGCAGAAGTTTCCCTTAAGGCAATCTTTAAGAAATGAACGATCAGCACTGCAGTGACATCAATCAGCACTGCAGCGACATCCTGTTTTCCTTTTGTCTTGTCCAGCCATTCAGTGCCCAGCAGCTGCCAGGGTCAGTCAGTGACAGGAACCACCTCTCAGTTCTGCTTCAGCTACCTTTCATAACTCAGGAGTACAGACATCAGCCTTGTTGATAGCACTCCACAGCCACCTAGGGAGAATAGCCCTATTTTTCAAATCACAGCAAGGAACTCAGTTCCAAAAAAATCTTTAGGTTGTCTCTTGCATGTATGATGAAGGTTTACAGTCCCATCCTGATGTGAGATTGGAATGTAAGCAAGCACCCAGTCATTCTTCTGCAGTCTTTTGGGATCTCCTTGTGTAATTCTTATGTAGATTCTGGAACAGCATTTTTGTTCATGATGATGGGGATACAGTTACTCTAAATAACTAGAAATGCAGTCTGCCCAGGCAATTTCAAGAAGTGTTGTCAATTAGAACACTAAGGTCCTAAATTTTCTTAAAGACATGCTGGCAGGGAAATAGTGGACTCTAAGCTCCTTCTCTACACCTCTCCCCATCCCTGGGAAGGCACACATCAGTTTGCATTAATTTAATTTGCCTTGTCTGTCTGTGTTTAGGAGACCTAGCAATCAAGATACGTTTTTTTTTATGCCTGCTAATCTCTTCTTCAGAATGCTCTCCCCTGTGCACAGACTGGGTATGGCTCTCATGTTGTGACTATTTATTTGCCTAAGGAACCTTTACCACGCTGGTAGGCAGATTCTCAGGGCTCTTAAATCTTCTTAAGGGAGTATTTTACCATACTCAGCAACATTTGCCAGAGAAATTGCTGACAAATACCAGTTGGGAAATTCCAACTTTATCTTTTTTTAATGGTTCTTAAGTAGTTCTCATTGTTGCAGCTTCTAACCATCTCTTAGTTGTTTTTTTATGGCTGTACTTTAGACTGTTAGTACACAAGGAAACCAGTATTGTCCCCAGTTTAGAGCAGAAGCCTAGTTTCAGAGGCTAAATTCTGAGGACTTCTACCCCTTGTGATTGACGAATGGTCAGAGCAAGAATGAGACAAAGATGGGGTTAGTCTTGGATAGTTCTGGGACCAAATAGCTTGCCAGTGGTTGCAGAGAGAGTCTGGTAAGGAAAGGAGCTGAATATATGTCTCTGACAAATTTCCTCTTTACTGAATTATCCTCCTTCTCATCAAAATGTTCCAGCGTTTACTGTACTCACATCAGAGGTTTTACACCAGTAAAGCTTTTCTTTCCAAAACCAAGCATCGGGTAAAACTTAGTTTCTCATGAGTAAGACGCTTAAAATGTCAGTGGCCCTGAGAATTCATAGCTCACTATGCAAAATAACCAGAATCTGCAGCCACGTATCAAAATATTGGATTGTGTTCAGAGTCTCGCATGAGTCCAGGAGCAGTGTTCCCAGTCAGGCTCGTCTCTGGCACTCGGCCACCTCATCACACAGGGCCCTCTGTGAGGGCTGCTAATTTCTGCTTATCAAAACAGGAAGGAAAAGATACCATGCCAAAGAGGATGCAGGTCTCCAGAAAGGATGAAAAATGAGATGCTGGCAGGAAGGGGGAGTGGTGAGTGCTGAGGCTTATTTGTCCCGGCTGATACCGATCTCACTGTCCCCATGCCAGATTAGAAGCACTCACCTTACCTTTTCCTCTTGAGCTCTTGTAAATCTCAGGGCTTGGAAACATTCTGCAGTGGTCATCTTGACTGACCCTCTCTGTGCCTTCTCAGAATGATGGCAGTTTTGTTAATTATCTATACTAGCTTATTTACATTTCAACACAAAAAGCAGAAATTCAGTTCTCTCACAGTTTTTTCTAAAAATATCTGGGGACAGGCCTCAAATAAAACCACCTGTCTTCTACTTGGGAATGGGAAACTCTTCATGTGGAGTGAGTAATAAGAGCTGTAGATATGCTGTGCTTCTGGGAGAGGCTCTGTCTATATCTGGTCCTGGGTATGTGCTTTCCCTGATGTCAATAGAGAGATGCACAAATGTGACTAGGCCTTGGGAGTGAGTGGACACAGGGCTGTGATTTTAGCTGCTTGTGCAACATCCTGAATGATGCAAAGCAAAGTAGATGCTGCTTTGTGGTGAGAGAAGGCTGGGATGCTGAGGTGCTGTGGTTGTGGCCTTAATGTCGAGTTTCACTGTCACCCTCCTCATCAGCTCCCAAAAGCTGAGCTCAGAATCAACTGACAATAAGCATGGTGTGTTATGAAAGGCAGATCTGTGGTTTAAGATGTTTGCATTTCAGTATTTCGTTCGTGGATGTTAGGAATGTAAACAGTTAGTACATGGGTATTTGGCAATCTAATGTTTAGGGCAGATTTGATTACGCAACACTGTACTGGGCTGCTGTGTGAATTCATGTTGTCTGAGTCATTGTTTGGGTTTACAGTGGTTATAATGTAGTGTCTTTTGAATTTACAGACCAGCACTTTATCAGAAATAAATCCCAAAGGAAAATCATTACACTCAAAAATACCTGTTTTGGCATGTTACTAAGATCTCATTTTAATATTGTTTTTTAAGAAATACTGGTTAGTTAACTACCTGAGATGATGTCATACTTCCAAATACATTTTTAGATAAATGTCCTCTTTCTATAGCATAGCAGGGTAATGTCTATTTCACAAACCTAAACTGTCCCCAGCAGATTTCTTCTGATTACTTTTTAAACCTTTGGGCTCCCTTATGCTGTTTTACACTAAGAGTGGTTTCTGAAAAATGTAAATATCCACTTCAGTTCCATTTTCCTTTGAAAGTTGTCTCTTGCCATGTCAATTTTAGTCTATTTAAACAAAGGGTTGAGTTTTCCCATTGTTTCCAGCCAGAGAGGTACCACACTTGTTGCCAAGAGAGAAGTCTCTTTGAACAATCCCGATATTCTTAGCCTTGCACTGAAAAGGCAGAGCCTTCTGCTGCTGCTTATTTCCTCAGGGCTGGGGCTAATAATAGTACATACTCAGGATCCTTCCTGCATTTTGTAGAAACTTGTTATTAACAGCTCGTCTTGTATGATGCTAGTTATGTGTGCATCATGTGCCCTGTGTAATCACCAGGGGTTTCATTGATCCTAAATACTGAGAAATGTTGTCATAAAATCAGGAGTACACCTTAGGTTATTTGGAAAAATGCTGTTCTAACAGTATGTGTCAGTTAATTGCAAGGATACACAAATGGTGCAACTCTGTAAGGCTTTCTTTTTTTAATTGAGAGAGGAGCAACTTTTTTTGTCATTAAAGAGAAAAACAAAAACTCTCCAACAACACCCCTTTAGTGCTAGAGAATTAAGGCATTACTTTGTTCTGGCCAGGATGTGCAACAGAAACCAGTTCATCCACACATTGGCCCGTTAGTGCACAGGAAATGATTCCATCACACAAGTCTTTTTGAGGTTTTTCACATTCAGTCAAAACCCAGAGAAACGCTCTGGTTCAATGTTCACTGGTCCCAAGGTATTAGTATTTGGTTTAATTTGCCTTTAATGTTAATTTGCCTTATAATGGTAATTAGTTTCCCAGTCTTCATTCTCTGATGTATCTCTTCCCAGACCAGGAGTCTCTGACCATGCTAGAGGTGATGTTTGTAGTTGACATTCGTTTATGGTTGTTTTCTTCTGTGCTGCTCCCAGTCTGCTGAGATGTTAAGCTCATCAGGCCTTGAGTGGTGGAACAGTCCTTGGAAAAGAAACTTCAATTCCTTTCCCCCTGGAGAAAGGCAAACAAAACCTCTGAGCTATGACTTGGACAGAACAAAGCCCTTAGGGTATGGGTAATGGTAATTCATTCTAAGGTTTGTTTATAAGGTTTATTTATTGGAGTTGGCCAGTTGTAAGTACAGACTAAAACTTCTTATGAATTGATTGAAATTATGCTGTTCAGCAAAGGAGAGTGTGTTAATTAATCAATTTAAATTAAAAGGCTAGCCAAACTGGAAGATTTGTGCTGGTACAAAACAGGATTTACTCTTCCTCTGAGAACGTGGCCCCAGTCCTTACTTGTTACTTTGCAAGGGGAAGTCCAAATAGGATGCGATTTTACAAAAAAAGAAAAAGTTTGTAATCTCTGGTGACTAAGCTTGCCCTGGCTTCTTTTCCACGCCTCTTCCACTCACTTGATGTCATACTATTTTTGTCCCCTCCCAGCTCATTGACACAATTGCCTCAGAAATCGGAGAACTGAAACAGGAGATGGTACAGACAGATCTCATGGTGGAAGATGAAGCTGTCGATTGGCAAAGGTGATTAAAATGCTTATTTTCATTGTTCTGGAGGGTCTGCCATGACAGGAATGTTTCTCTGTGTTTTCTTCTTGGGTGGCTTATGTCCTAGCACTTATCTCCCTGGCAGCATAGGAGGTGTAGGTGACCTTGCTTTTGATCCAAGGAATTTTCCTTTCTGCAGGAGATTCACTTGTTCGGGATATTTGCCTTCTAATTGCAACTGAGCTTCACTTCTACTTTCTTGTTAAAAAACGTGGATACTGATGAATGACTAAAGCAGGAAACTATTTACATTATTACCATTCATAAAGACAAAATGTCCATTGCTTCAAATGGCCCTTTGAAGATTTAAGATACAAAAACATGATTTCTCAGGTTAGGAAATAAAATATTGACTGCTATGACCTGATGCATATGTGGGTTACATGTTTAAGGTAATTTATATATTAATAACTTGCACATTAAAAAAGAAAATTGTACCTTTAAATGGGCAGAATGGGATCCCCAGCATTTTGGCTTCTCTTGAACAGTAACATCTGCTTTAATGACATCTGGAGGATAATCAAAATTTTAGTTGTTGTGTTAACAAGAGAAGACATTTTTGCACTTAGCGGAAATATTTGTTGCAAGAAGAAAGCAACCAAGGTAGGTGCTGTGTTTTATCCAACTACATGGTCTTGGCCATTACTCAACTTTTAAAGCTTCTGAGAGCACATCTCTTTCAGAGGGGTAGAAAGAATACTTTGTTCGTTTTCTGAATTCAGCTAATTTAGTTCAGAGATCATCTGCTACTTTTCAGATAAGAAAAGGTTTCTTGTATCTCTGAGTACATCATATGCACCAAAGGCTAAGGTCTACCAATTCTAAAATCTTGGTGGGATCTTAGCTGGAAACAGTCAAATAACCTCCTCATTTTACACATCTTGAGTTTTCTTTTTTATTGCTTTTTTAAAAAGGATTTTAAATCTTAATTTGTTAATCTTGAGTGCAAAATATTTTTTCATTTAAGATATGTATGTAAGCATAACATTAAAAAGTGAATAATGCTATTGCCATGAAAAATAATAGCTATAAAAAATTATTTTCTTTCTCTTCAAGATGATAATGTGAAATATGAAGTCTGAATAAATGAGATAAAGTCAAACCTACTGTTACTACAAAATTTTGAACTGTATGCTTCTATGTAAGGAAGAAGTTGTATCAAAGTTGGTATAAATGATTTATATTTAGTTATGCACTAACACTTTTTTTAAATTTTAATTATAATAAAGAGTAAGATTATAGTAATTTCAACAAAGCTTTTGCAGACTTCTTGTTTAAATGAGACACTTCACAAGGCTGTGTTTACTGTCTTAACTTTATTTCTTTGTAGTTAATTTAAACTTGGTAATTAAGGTGATTTTCTCTTCTTGTTGTGTGTTCTGGTGTTTAGAAGCTGGTGTCTTGATTTGACCTTTGGATTTGCATCTAGGGAAATTTGAGCTCAATGAAATGTCCATTTTCCTCACTCTTTTCCACCTTAGCAGGTATCCACAGGCACCCAGAGCAGTTCTGGAAAGGCAGTAGTTGCAGAGTTCTCAGGTGAATTCAGAAAAGTAAGGCCATGAAATTGCATATCTGCAATCTTAGCATTGCGGTGTATTTGTGTTTCAATTTTGAGTTTAATGTGGCCTGGTCAGATTGTCTTTAATCAGGAATCTTGTTTCTTTTTTTTTTTTTTTTTTTTTCAAAATCCCAAACAATGAACAGCAACCAACCAACTAAACATCCTCCAACTCGAAAGTAAAACCAGGAGAGGAATTTAGCTTTTGCGTAATATGCACCATATTTTGCTAGCAGTTAGGTTACAGCAATTTCCTCTTCTTTTTCAGTACATTTCAGTTAATCTGTTGCTCATGAACTCAAATACCTATCTTTCTGTGCAGCTGTTTCCAAGGTAGTTAAACACATCCCTGTCCCAAATAATTTTAGTCTTAACTTTTAGCACATAACACATTTCGAGAACTCGATGTGTCAAGGTTTGACTCTATGTCTAATGCCCAGATCATGAATTAAAATTATTGTAAGATTGAAAAGCAACTGGGAATGTGATGCTCAGTACCACTGCAAATAGGCTATCAAAACAGACCAGTGGGTTTTTTTTACTGCATTTGCTCTCAGGCCTTGGGAACTTTATTTGCCTGTGTGGCTTTTCCAAGTTGTGCTTTTTCCAGGGTTCAGCAGGTTAGATCTTTCTCTCTGCCTCCTTTTTTATTTGTGGATAGGAAATAATTTTTGAAAGTGTTTTGTATTCCTGTTTACCTCACCACAGGTTTCAGTAACATTCTAATGCTGTTTTAGCTAAATTGCATCAGTGTTGTTTGAACCATTAGTGTTTAGGAGCGGCAGAAATTCTGAAATTGGACTGATGATTTACCGTGGTCTAGGGGGCATGGGACAGTACTGAGCCAGTCGTTCCAAAGTGGAACAGCATGACCCCATGTGCCTGTGCAAACTCTTGCCAGCTTTAGGAGATTTTGAGGTAGCAAGCAATGCCAGGCACTGTAGCTCATACCTTCTTTCGAGTTTGAAGTAGCTGCCTTTAGTAGGCAAAAAACTTTCCCTCTTGGACATATCCCCTCCTTGCAGCATACTCAGTTTTCACCTCTTGAATAAGGGCAGTGGAAATGATAAATACCTGTCTAAGCTTGCAGCTAGCCTTGGTGTATAACTTGTATTTTGCCACAGCTCCCTTTGGTTTGTAACACAGCTAACTGGCAGAGGGCGAGTGGGGAATTTCTGAGCAATATTTACTGGAGGGACAGCTCAGGAAAACACTTCTGCAGTTCAAGATTTGACTTTTTGGAGATTCATCCATTGCGACACTGGGCTCTGCTGCAGCTGGTTGAAAAGGGAACCCAGTATTCCTACTGAGGCAGCTTCACACCCAGTCATGACTGATGTAAAAAGTGCTTCCCTGCTGCACCCACTGTGATCCTGTGTATTTTGTGGCAGTTAGTAGAAGCTTTTGATGCTTAGGATGGTGGGGAATCATCTGCATTTGAGATGCCTTGGAAATCTGAAAAGCATGATGATGTGATCATCATAAGTAAGCAAACAGAGGAAAATAGGAAGAGGCAAATGCTGGTAGTGGTAATCGATCCAGGTAATGAAAATGTTCCTTTTTGACGTATTCAGTGCTTCTATACTTGTGAACTCAGTACCCACTTGCTGAGGGTACAGTGGCTGGCATAATGAAGATGCTAAATGCTGCTAGCGCTGCTCTGGTCCTTTCCAAAGCAGAATTGAGAGGAGCTGCACAGCACAGTGGGGAGGTGTTGCCCTCTGCTGCCCAGGGCCTCTCATGCCACAGAAAAGGTTTGTAAGGGGAACAACATAACACATCCTCTACCTGACACCTCAGGGAGTCAGTCAAGCTTGTAGGTTGCTCTTTGCCTACTCCTAAATTTTGTCACTGGGAAGCTGTCACCAGAATAACTGCACCATAGCGATTTCTAGCATGGGAAGAATCACAGGATGTACTTTGAGATCAACAATGAGGAATTTGAATCAGCAACACTGTGCACTTGTACTGGGTGTTCTCTATTATGTGGGGGATGGTGAAGTTCTGCATAACACAAGGAGTTCTCAAAGTATTCTGTTTATTTGTGGTTTTTAGTGACAAGAACCTGTATCCTCCAAGAGCTGTACTGCATTACTGAATGTAGCAGTAACTTTAGATGCCCTGCCCCAAATAAATTTTAATAATAGATTACTTTGCCATGTTCACACTTAGCTTAGCTGTTATTTCTCACATAGCAGTCAATCCACAGCCAAAGGAATTTGTAGTGTAAATACACAATTCCTTACTTGTTTCTGATCCTGGGAAGTGTGGTATTAAAATGTGAGGTAAGGGACCTTTCATGGCAAAATGAAAAAAATGTAAATACAGTAAATTCACAAATATAAACCGCACCTTTTTCATTGAAAAATGCAGCCTTCCCCACTAGTGCGGCTAGTTATCGGGTGCAGCTTATTTATGGACAAATTCTGGCAAAATGCTAACCCGGAAGTGTGAGCCGGCTGGCAGGGGGCAGGTGGGGAGTGGGCTTTGCGGGCTGGCGGAGCAGTGCCACTAGTGGCAGCGGGCAGAGCAGGGGGAGCGGTGCCACGCCGGGAGGAGCGGGGCCGCTCTGGGTGGAGCGGGACCGCTAGTGGTGGCAGGTGGAGCAGTGTTGTTCTGGCGGCAGGGCTGCATTTAAAGGCTCCTCCGGTCTGTGAAAACTGTTTGCAATTTGAGCACCTGACAGCAAACCCCACGCTGGCACGATTCTGTTACTAACTCGTTACTTTGTCACACATGGATCCTTGCTCCAAAAAAAAAAAAAAAAAAGTGGCTTATATTCGGGTGCGGCTTATATATGGACAAATCCTGTGGTCTACCCAGATGTGCAGCTTATAATCAGGTGCGGCATATAATTGTGAAATTACTGTATTCACAGAAACGTAGCGGGAGTACGATAAGAAGCCACTGCCTCTTAAGACATATTTTTTAAGAAAGCTGTGCCTCAGGGAGGGTTTCTTGGGGATTTAACACTTTTCTATTTTCTTTCTTGGCTTTCTCATCTCTTTCTCACCTACTCCCACCCTAACCCAAAGATCTTGTGTCTGGTGCAGCAATCACCAATAAGTAGCACTGTTGCTCCATTGTCAGAGTATTGAACAGATTTTTCTGGGAGGCAGGAGAGGGCAAGATTTCTGAAGGTTGCAGCATTTGCAATCAGTCTGGGAATAAGCGTGTCTGAATTGCATAAATATCCTTGAAGAGAAGTTTTTCTGTGTATTAGCACAGCAAAGAAGGCAAGTGAAATGTTCAGTCAGTCGTACCTGCACATACGGTTGTACCTGAAGCAATGGCTGAATTTCTCCAACCTCACAGAAGAATGCTAAGGCTTATCTTCAAGCTGGCTTTGAGCTGAGAACCTTTAAAGACAAATTTTGTGTATGCTAAATATAAGAATTCTCAGCAGAAGTAGCAGCCCAGAGTGTCAGCAGTGCCTTGAGCTTTGTGATAATTCTGTTCGCTGACATGAGCGATTGTTCATAGGAGGTTAGCATGTCTAATCTTCTTTTTTTTTCTAAATTTTCCACAGCCTAATAAAAGACATGGGTAATGTCTCTCCTGAGAAAAATGATGTAAAAGGTTGCCCCCGGGACTCTGGATATGACAGTCTATCCAACAAGCTGAGCATACTGGACAAGCTCCTGCATACGCACCCTGTATGGCTTCAGCTCGGTCTGAGTGATGCTGAAGCCACGGAAATTTTGCGCACACAGCCTCCTGGGGTAAGAACAATCTCAATTTCTTTAAGGACACGCTTTTCCCAAATGTCTCGCTGCCATTTTACACACAGGTTTTGGACCTAATACAGTAATGACCAGCAAAATACGGTTTATGTTTTAGAGCAGGCTTCGTGAGGTTGTACTGATTCCTTTTTTTATACGGTCTGTTTTCATTCTGGCATTTGGGATGAAGCTAAAACAATGTCCTTCTTCCTTCTCCACAACAGACATTTCTGGTTAGGAAATCTGCAAAGCTGCAGAAGAAAGTAATCTCTCTGCGTCTGTCTGGTGACTGTGGGTCCTGCCTGAAAGAATTTGCCATAAAAGAAAGTACATACAGTAAGTTGTGAGTTACATAGTTTTAAGGTTATTAGGTTTGTTTTTGGTGGTGTTGGGTTTGGCCTTGAGATTTTGGTGGCTTTTTGTGTAATAGCTAAATGGATTTTAACCCTTTAGGACTGTTTCTGTTTCAAGATAAATTATTTCTCTTTTCAATCAAAACTATATTTGTTCTTTCTTTTTTTAGTAGAAATGAGCAAATGTTAGCACTCCAAATTTTTTTGAAACAATGATGCCCTCATATCTTTAGAAGGAAGGGTGTGAAAAAGAAGTTTGAGATTTAGGAATGAACAGAGGAAGCTGCAGCTGATGAGTGTATGTGGTGCTGAAACTGCAAGCAGAGCAAATAGGTAATTTTAACAACAAAGGAGAAAACTGGAGAAAATTACCAGCAATTTAAGTGAAACATCCCTGAAACTGAGAGTTTGTAGGTAACTTCTATTTCTATTTGTAAACTGACATAATTTTAATTGAGCTTTTCCTTTTTTATCTCTCCCTCCTCTGCACCCAGGAACAAAAAGGTAATTTTGTGTCTGGTTTTAGTTCCAGTTACAAGCCAGGCAAGGCAAAGAGAAGAGAAAGTTGTCAGTAATAATTGATCTAAGTGTAAGGCTGTGTTTATAGGCTTGTTCTACTAACAAATTCCCATCCAGAAAATTTTTATGTATTGTCTTCTATGAGCAAAATTCTTCCACAAGGGGGAAGTATTTGCTGATGGTTTTAGCCATTTGTCCCAGCTGAGGTTTTAGATCAGAGGCAAAAGATCTGGATTGTTTCACTCTAGGAGCCGCTTCTGCTTGATCTTTGTAGTCATTGGGTGAGATTAGGTCAGACTTGCTACTGGCATCAGAGAGACCTGAGGTAATTGTCATTATTACTGAGAACAAGTATTTGTATCAGTGAGAAACAGTGGTGTATCAAGTGGGGAAAAATGAAAGGCACTGCTCTGTCTTCCTCTCCCCTCATGCAAGGCAATGACATGCAAAAGAATTGTCAGGTTTTTAAGGGTTTTCAGGTTAAAAGGTTTTTTTGGAACGATTAAAATGTATCTCCCTTTAGGTTCTACACACCTAGGGTGAAGAAAGGCGAGCAGAATAGAACTCAAGAGGAGGAAATAAGATTTAACATCGGTACATGGGCAAACAAAGCCTCAGTTACTGATTTGTTGTCTATTAGCAAAACATTGTGCAGGCCTCACCACACTTAATCTGTTTTACAGGAATTAGACCGTATGCTTGGAATACAAAAGCAAACCAGCCACCAAGATTATCAGTATATTCTTGAAAATGCCTTCAGCAGGGATATGTACTCCTCCACAGAGTTGTTTCTCTTAACCGAATAGTAGCTAGTTTCATGGTGAAAACTTTTTAACCTAATGCTAAAATCTAAGATGTATTTTATTAAACCGTTTTAAGAAACAGCAGATTAACGTGCGATTTCCTTTTCAGCATTTTCCTTGGAGGGGTCTGGAATAAGTTTTGCTGATTTGTTCAGACTCATCGCTTTCTACTGTATTAGCAGGTAAGGTGGTGCTATGTTCCAAGTCATATCTGCTAGAGAAAAAAAGTTTTGAGTACTTGGTTGAGCATGATCTTTATCAATCTGCAAATATTCCTGGGTTAGAAGCCTTAGAAGGTTATGGTAAAATATCAGAGGTGAGTCTTGGAAGCGAGCGTCTGTCTTGCATCATACTCATTATTGGGAGGCTGCTGTGATTTTACCCACCCAACTGTGAGGTGAGGTGCTGCCAAGCTGGACTTTACCTGTGATGATATCTTGTGATGCTTTCTTACGTGCTGCATAGCTCATTTAAAAAACAATCACAAACTAGCTTGCTAAGTCCACTCCTTGTAATTGTCAGCAAAAAGAACTTTTACAGCATAGCAGATAGATGTCAGATATGTAAAATGTGACAGCTGGAAGATGTCAAGTTTAAATGGTGAATGACAAAAATTTCTACAGATGTTGCAGTTTAGCAACATTTAGTTTGAAAAAAAATTTTATTCTGGAAACCAGAATAGCAGTTAACAGTGTATTCAGAAAGTAAGAAGCTTTTTATAAGTGTTAAGGGCAGGTAGCAAGTTTGCATCTCTTTGATCTGCTTGAAGAAGATCAGGTGTAAAAGCTTCTGTCGTAAAAGGCAGAAATGACCCTAGGGAAGGTCCCAGGCACTTGACTGTCACAGGCCCTTCACACCACTCTGCAGTGTAAAGGAGCCCTGGGGTCGGTAATGTAACATTTAACTGTGCTGTGCATTCAAGAATCTTGCTACTTGCCACAGCTCAAGGAGAAAATAATCTGAGATTAGCCACTGCTAGTGTTAAAAAAGAAGCTTTTAAAACTGTGGGTGTTGCTAAAATGCATTATGGTTTTTCTCTTTGGAAACAGGGATGTCCTTCCATTCACATTGAAGTTGCCTCATGCTATTGCTACAGCAAAGACAGAAGCTCAACTCGAAGAGATTGCTCAGCTTGGACTGAGTAAGTAGTTCTCTACATAAAGTCCTTCCCTGTAGCTTTGCTGTAGCACTAAATAGGCTGTATCAGTAAATAGTTCATATCAGTTAGCAATGGTAAGAATTTCATTTAGAAAAGCAGCTTCTCATATTTGAGAAGGTCGGATCTCCTGCTGGCCAAGCAGCTGTGCTCTTCCTTCTGTGCCTTCTGTGATATTCTTGTTAGTGCTGTTTCTTTCTTCTTTCTTGTCTCCCCTCTCTGGGTAGGCAGCCCTTGGGCAAAGCAAATATCACAGTGGCTTCTGCTCCGAGACCTATCGCTGTCCATGTGTTCACATAGCAGGCACTGGCTTTATAATTTATTGTGAGGAGAGATCAGGAACTGCAGTCCCCTGTGACTAAAACTTCTGTCCAGATTGACTTGCAAACATAAAAGGGTAAATTTTGAGACCAGTGCCTCAATGAAGTGACATATTTAGAAAATTAGGAGTGTGTATATAGGTTGTGTAGAATGTACCCACGGGCAGGGGTTAGGCAAAATTTTAAAATACCAAAACGCAACGCGAGGACATGTCCGTGCATTACTTGGTTGCTACAACCAAACATGGGTTTGTTGTAAATCATACCTTGAGCTCAGAGGAGATGGATGCAAAGCCTGGTGGGATTTGAAACTTGGGCACCACCCAGATGAATCATTGAGCAACTCCACATTCAGCAAAGTGCTGACTGGCCTCATTTCCTTCTCCAGGAAGGGAAGGTTGACTGTCAGCAGTCTTAGTTCAGTAGATTTTTTAATCATCTTTGATTTTGCAAAGGATCCTCTCTAAATCGGCATTAGCACAAGGATTTCTTAACTATCTGGTGGGACTTCATAAAGCTGTCCCTGGGGATGTGCTGGAGCGCTTTGCACTTTGTCTTGCTGCAGTAGCAATGCAATTAAAGGGCTTGTTTTAGAGAGGAGAGAAATTACTTTTGCACTGCTTGCCTGCAAGTTTAGGTAATTGGTGAAATTTGTGGATTGTAATGGAAATAGAGGCAAACACAGGATTCTTGAGGTCAATGTTTAGATGGCAAAAAGAAAGTAAAACGTCTGACTGGGATACAGTGTAATGAAGACAGTCTCAAAGTTAGCAATGGAAGCCTTAAAATAACACTGAGCTGAGTCTCTCCAGAAGGGATGATAATGGTAATGTTGATCAGGCTCTCCAGGCTAACTACACTTTTCACCAGCATGCCACCCCAGAACACTGCGGCCTACTTGCTGCAGAATTAGTCTTGCTCTTAAACAGTCTGCATTGTGTGTGTTTTTTCACTTTTGAAGGCTGAGGAGGAGATTGACGGATCAGTGTCTGTGTGGTTGTTGTATTTGGGATCAATTACCTGATATGCACCAGATTAAGATCACAGTTTCCATCAGCTCAAAGCAGGCAGCAAAGCTGAGATTTTTGTGGAGTTTTAGGTGGCTACCTGCAGAAGAGCACAGCAGAAAGTCAGCCTTTCTATGCTGTGGACTCAAGAGAGGCCTAAAAACTCCCAACAGCCCTTCCTGTAAAGTGTGAGTTTTCTTTCAGGAGCATGTGGTCACAGAACCCCGTGCTGTGAACATGGGGCTGTATTCCCTGTCAGAGCTCTCTTACACAGTAGGCTCAGAGGAAGAGCTGCACAGCACAAGTCAACAGCACATAGCCCAGATCAGGAGGAACTTTTGGTGAAGATTTGAAGGCTGTTGCAAACCTGTAAAGTTTCACGTGCCAGATTCTCTCTGAGTCTCCCTTGTGTTTCACCTGCAGCAGTGTTTACATTACATGTGTTTGCAGCAGCCACGTGCCAGGTACAGGCACTGAGAGATCTGCAGGCAGGATGTGAAGTCATGAAGCTGGGAAAACCAGCAACACGGCGTGACTATGTATAGGAACATGCCTGTGTCTGTAGACATTCTCTGGCTATGGCCTGTCACCACAGGCTATTTCCTGTCCCCTGCCTGGCAGGTGGGACATGGCCCAGGCACGGACCCGAGTGCGGACATTTGCCCAGCTATCATCTCTCAGTTGCCTCCAGTGAGCCATCTTGACACACTATGGGGAAAGGACCATGTCAAGATTGGCAAATTTTAGCTAGATCTCCCTCCTCTCGTGTTCTGCCCTTATTCAGCACCGTTGCTGCTTACAAGGACACACTTGGTTTCAATCTTCATACCTTCAGAAGCCAGCACTCTGTAGCAGTGACTCGGTTGCATAAACATGCTGACACTTAGTTGGGATAAGTGCAGAGGCTACAGCTGCAACTCGCTGGTGTAGCATAGGTTTTCCTGTGCAAGCTGTGGGACTGCACACTAGGTCTCTTTATGTGTCACAGCGTGTCTGCATTCTCAGGCAAACCATCCCCATGGCAAAAGCAGGGCAGCAGGCCAGCACTCTTACTGGACACTAGAAAGCTTGGTCTGCATAGCTATAGGTCATGCGTGCATCCACCACCCAAAATGTGAGCTGCCTTTTCACGTACAGTTTCATATGTTCACTATGAGAAGAAACCCAACTGAGATACTTGTAGAATTTCCATAAGTGGTCTTTAGCTGGTGTAAATCAGCTTAACTGTTCTCCTTAATGAAGTGAGTTTATTAATACCAGCTGAGAATCTTGCTTTATTTTTCGTGAGTGAGATGCTAGTAAGCAGTTTGTGTTCATTTCAGTCTCAAGCCAGGAAAAGGTATTCTGTTGCAGTCTCCATTCCTTTCTTTGATTCTCAGTTTAATTTTAAGCTTAGTGGGCTGATTGGAACTGGTATGGTATTTATAAATGGTATTTATAAATAAGAGCAGCCTCAGGAATGTATCATGCAGTTATGTCTGGTGGTGCTTTAAGAGGTTCACTTGGATTTTTTTTCCCCTTTGAATTTATAAAATCTTGCCTAAGTTTCACGATACTTTACTACTGAAACTGGTGGTTTTGAGCTGAATGTTCTGAAAGCCATCTGCATGCTGTTTTGCATTCTTACGTTAATGCAATGATGATTTTCAGACTTTTGGAGCTCCCTGGCTAACAGCAAACCCCCGGATCCTTCACCTCCTTGTAGGCCCGTGCCTTTGGACGGCGCTCGCAAAGACTCACGCCAGCTCTGCCTTATAAATGGAGTGCATTCTATACGAACCAGAACGCCTTCGGAGCTGGAGTGCAGCCAGACCAACGGAGCGCTGTGTTTCATTAATCCCCTCTTCTTGAAAGTGCACAGCCAGGATGTCAGTGGAAGTCTGAAAAGGCCGAGCCCGAGAGCTCCAGACGTGAACGGCACAGCGAGGTCTCGCTCCCCCCCGCCCCGGCCGCCTCCTCCTGCTATTAATAGCACCCTCACGAGCCCGCAGATTTCCAGGACTATAAAGCAGGCGAGCATGCCAGAAACAGCCAACCGTCAGAAGGAGAGAAGCTCGGATTTGCTGCAGAGCAAGCCCACCCCGATTCCGCCTCCCCGGCTGAAGAAGCAGGCATCGTGCTCGGAGGCAGACAGAGCCTCCAGGAGCGCGACGGCGCTCCGGCCCGGCTCCGTGCGTGCGCCCGAGCCAGCCACCGCTCCGGGCGAAACCCTGCCCCAGCCCCAGCCGGCCCCAGCAGCTCCCAGAAAGCCAGCTGCCATCTGTGAGTCACACATCCCGTGGGATGGAAGCCGGCAGAGACTGAGCGACATGAGCATTTCCACCTCCTCATCGGACTCGCTGGACTTTGATCGGAGCATGCCGCTCTTTGGCTATGAGGGGGACACCAACAGCAGCCTGGAGGACTTTGAGGGGGAGAGTGACCAGGAGAGCATGGCACCCCCTCTGAAGCCCAAGAAGAAGAGAAGCAGTTCGTTTGTTATCCCTAAGATTGTGAAATCTCAGCTACGGAAAGTCAGCGGAGTTTTCAGTTCCTTCATGACCCCCGAGAAGAGGATGATTAAGAAAATTGCAGAGATGTCCCGGGACAAGCGCACCTATTTTGGATGCTTAGTACAGGACTATGTCAGCTTTCTCCAAGAAAACAAGGAGTGCCATGTTTCAAGCACTGATATGCTGCAAACAATTCGTCAGTTCATGACCCAAGTCAAGAACTATTTGTCCCAAAGCTCTGAACTTGATCCTCCAATCGAATCGCTCATCCCTGAAGACCAAATAGGTAAGAAACACCGTCCTGTGTCTTGGGGGGAAGGGAAAAATGTGCAATCTCTGTTTATGGATTGTAGCTGTAGAACCAGAATTTATTCAAAACCAATGACATTTAAGAGCAGAGAGACATTTTGGGACAACTTAGTTTTGAAATAAATCCGATTCCTCCAGACATTCTTAGTCACTTCTAGAAAAGCTGTACTATCCCTGGACTTGAAAGTAAATAAAAAGATACGTAAGCATTTTAGAAAGAAAACATGTGCGAGAGAAGGGGTGCTGATCTCTAGTTTTCTTTAGTTGTCTGTTAGATGCATTTGTGAGTGGTTATGGATGAGCTATGTGTTAGAATATATGTTTTAACAGGGGAGAGAGACTTGCGTATCCAAAAAAGTGAAATCGCTGTTGCTGCATAGATCTCACTGCCTCTCCTGCAGAGTCTGAGCGGTATTTGTGAAAGAGTCTGTAAGCCACATTTAAGAGGTAAACACGCCTCTGCCGAGGCAGAATACTTTTCTTGTGAGCTCACTTCAGTCCTAATTTACTTGTTTTTCTCCCTACCCTGGTGTCCCAACAGTTGGCTCAGTGCAAAATTGGCAGATATTTCTTGCTGTGGGAATACAGTGTAATTTTACATTGACATTCTGTCTGTCCTTGACCAAGAGGAACTTCATTTAGACAAAGTCAAGCAAAAGTCACAAGGACTGCTCAAGCAAATACAAAAATGTGAAGAGTGTCCCCAATATTGAGAGTCAGAGACCTGTAATGTTAATAGATGGGCATTACACAGAGGAAAAGTACCAAATTAAGCAGGGCCTGCAGGCACGTTTCTGCCTGCATTTCTGTAGAGCGCTGGCTATTTGATAAAGTGACACGGATCGAGTTTGGCTGTAGTTTTGTGAAAGCCTAGTCTGTTATGTACTTTTCATTTTACAAGGGTGTGGTTTATTCAGACTGTGGGTCTCCCAAGACTGGAAAAATGTTGTCTGCTAGCAAACTCTTCAAACTTTAGAATAGCTTAAGCGATTAAATATAACAGCTAAAACTGCTGTGATTTTCTTTAGTGAAGAAAATCTGATTTTGATCATGTGACTAAACATAGTTAACTTATAAAGTGGGCTGGTTTAAACAAAGAAAGAACTTTGTTTTGAATCATCCAGTGCCTTTGGCTTGAGCCAGCAAACAACTGCAGTGGATCAGGAGCATCAGATGTTGCTGATCTAAGCAGTTAACTATGTGGCAGCAAAGTTTAGTCATCCCTACGGAGAGCTTTTTATGAAGTAAGGCCCTGCCTGTTGTGCATAGTTTTCCTTGACTGTTTCAATATGGAACTGCAGCCCAGATTTTAACTTTGTGAGTAGTTGTTTATCCTCTCCTCGGTTCACACTTGGGAGGCACAGTTTTTTCCTCCAACGTGTCAGCCTGGTGCTGGATGCGTGCTTCTGGGATTTTACTCCTCCTTTCTGAATCACTCAGGCTCCGCTTTAACCCTCTTTCATCTCCTGTACTTCAGTAGGTGCTGGCACAGCATCTCCAGGTTTAGCAAAGCCCTCGGTTTAGAACTTCTTCCCATGTCTCTAACGATCTTTTTGATAGTGTAGCTCTTTTTCTAGAACTGCATCGTGGACTCTTGCAAGCAAAACACTTCTGTTGCAGATCTTTTAAGTTTCCCAGATAGGGGTCCCATCAAACTGTTAAACTTGTGCAAATCATTGGGAAAATATGCTTCAGGGTTTCAAATTAGTCCTGAAGGATGCCTCCTAACCCAGGACTGAACCCATGGTACCTCTCTTCCAGCATCTGTTTTGTTCGATAGTCAACCATGAATTTTTGGGGTCTCAGTGCAGCATGCTGTGCACCTGTTAATGCACCCTGCTTATGGTTATTACGGCAAGGCAGTATTTCCCCTGCTTGTTTATGTGGAAGGTTCACAGAATTAGGCCTATGGGTCTTCAAGTGGTAAAGTGGCAGCCTACCCCAAATCCCCTCTTCTCTAGTGTTCCAGTTATCCTCCCAGAGGAACTGGAATGGGATGTAACTATTCCTGCTTTAAAAACTCATGTCGGCTGGTTTTGCCATTGTGTTGCTTTTGAGGTGCTGGTACATTTGTTGTTCTGGTGTCCTGTCCTCCATTGTAGCATCTCTTCCTGTTGGGTTTAGTCTTACAAACACATCCCTCAGCGCAGCTCCTTTCACCCCAGGAGCAGCAGGACAGGGCAAGTAGGAAGCAGCAGTAAAAGCACTGAGAAAATGCAGAGGACTAGGTTCTTTTTCTGACCATCCATTGGATTTCACTTGTGACTTTTTCCCTCCTTCGTTTCTTTCTTGCTACTTCAAGAGAAGACAAGTGCTTACCACACAGCTATAGCTGCTTAAAGCAGAACAGACCAAGCACAGACAGCTCTGCAATTCTTTGTTGTCCTTTTATGCAGTCAGATGAGGGAGGATTACCTTTCATCCCTAGCTGCTGGCTCTCTGCCACCACTGCCTGTACACCAGGCACCTCAGTCCCACCTCTATTTTCAGGGTCATGCTGATTATCAAGGAACGTGGGTTGTGTGAGGTCTTACTTTCAAGTGTCACTCCTGCAGAGGAAATTGCCATGTCTGCACCCAGCAAGAAATGGATGCTCGGCCATCCTGACACAACTTACCTTAAAATTCATCTGTGTTGATCATGCCAATCAATGAACTTTAAAGGTATTAGGAAAATGCAGAATAAAGCAAATGCAGCATAGTTAGGTGTCATGCATGTACATGCTGCAGTATTCCAAAGTGACGTTATGCTTTCAGCTCCAGGAAGCGTGACCTGTGCAGGACTGTGCCTTTTTGTGGTGGTTCTCAGGCCTTGCTCAGTCTCCTACTGACCCCCGATTTACCTGATGAAAGGTTTGGCCCTGGTAAACATGGCTTGAGTGTAAATCCAGGGACTGGAATCTGATAGCTGTCTCAGTGGAGCAACAATAATCGGTAGGGGGCAGGGAAAGAGAGCCTGGAAGAGGGGAGAGCGTGCATGCAGTTTGAGGAAGTGTGAGGTGTCAGGAGGCTGTGTAAGGACACTGGCAGTGACTAATGTGTTGTCCTATCTAGATGCAGACTTGTGTGGTTGGCAGCAAAACAAAAATAGCATGTCAGCACAGGATACAGATGTGTTTCCACAAGACACAACGAAACTAGCTGGCTGGCCTTTACAATTCATTTATCAAAGCACTTCCAGTTCCCATTTTGAGGCTACAGGCTAATTATAAGCATAATTTCAGGAGCGATACACAGTGTTTAGCTCTAATTCAGAAAAAAAACCCCAACTATCTGAAGACTTTTGGTTTTGGAGCAGAAAGCATCCTGGGAGGGTATTTAAAATATGCATCTGAAGTAAACAGCATTTTTGTTGCTGATTTGGATCTTCAAAATATCCAGAGACTTTGAGGTAAAGAATCAGTCCTTAATTCACAACTTAGATGCCGATTTTCCTGGGAAACCCTCGCGTAATTTTTTGTGGTGTTAAAAGTCGAACAGTAAAAACTGAGAATTAGTTTGTGGGATCTTACTCAAAAGCACCTTTATCTGAGAGTGGCCAGAAGCAGCAGCGCTGAAGAAAGGGTCGCTGGATGAATGGTCTGGCCCCAAACATGCTCATAGGTGCTGTGACCTTGAATATTGTTCTAAGACGCATTTACAAGAAGTGTCACGAGCCTGTCCTACCAGGCT
Source organism: Sialia sialis (assembly GCA_009812075.1). Lineage (NCBI taxonomy): Eukaryota > Metazoa > Chordata > Aves > Passeriformes > Turdidae > Sialia > Sialia sialis. The sequence goes on from VRYO01001589.1 coordinate 7,126,668, forward strand.
TTGATAATAATATAAGTTCTTTGTAAGCTTTGTATTTATTAGGATACATATGGGTATTGCTATTGACCATTAACAGAACAGTCTTGCCCTTACCAATCTTGCTGCATTTAGCTTCACCAGCTTGTTAGATTTTTGCCACTTTTTCAATTGAGGGCCAAACTCAAATTCTTACAGTTCTTATGCGTGTGCTAGGAATTCATAAAGGGGAGGAAAAAGTTGTATGTTGTTTTGGGGGTTTCTGCATGTGGTTTGGATTTTTGTTTGCTGTGTTTTTTTCTTTATTGTGTTGTGCCTATGTGCAGCTTTCAGCTCATCTGTGAGTTACGTGATCCCTTCCTCTGTGCTGCTTCAAAATTATTTCAACTTTATATGGAAATTGTGAAATGAGTAAATTTCAAAGCAATCAAGACCAGGTGGTTGGACACTGACACTGTGGACAGTGTTGCATGCTGCAGAGGTGTTCCTCTTACAAGCAAAGCAGATGGGTGTTTTTCCTATTTAAAAAAAATCAGGCAGTAGAAAAAAAGTAAGCTGAATTGTCAAAAAAATTGTCATCAGTGAAGATAGCAAGGAGAGATTTGTACACTCCAGAAATTTAGCTAGCCCATGTACCCATGGGTTAGACTAGCACATGGGCGGAAAATAGTTTCTGCAATTGCGTCTGCCCCATGAGCCCTGAGGATTGCTTGGATGGCAGGGAGAGGTAGTTTCTGTCCCTGTGCAGAAGGGTGAGCCCTGTTTACCTAGTTTGGTGCCCATCCTGTGGCTCTAATGAGTTCAGTAGGTGAGGATCAGTTTCCTAAAGTGTTTCCACTTGCTAATCGATGTTCCCCACTATGGTACAAATAATAGATGTAATCTAATAATTAATGTAAGCTGTGTTGCCGTAAGGATGCTGGGCAAGAAAATTAGCTTTTAAGGTAAAGGTTTGCAGAGAAAATGTTAAGCAAAGAGCTTTCTCTGTTGACACAGTCCATACTTAGAAAATGGAGAAGGAGGGTTAAAGAAGAACAAGAATTAAAAATAAGCCCTGAAGTTAGTGGTTACTGTGCCATGTACACACTATTGCCAAAGAACTTGGAACTTGATGACAAAGCTGTATATAAGCTTGTGTGATGAAATCTGAGGCTGGACAAACACAGCTTGGCTTTCATTTATAGCTTAAAGCCTGTAATCTGTCCAGCTTCATAAAGATCCTGACTAAGTCCAGCCAAGTTTTAGGAAGTCTTTGTGGAATTATGGTTTCCAATGGAAACTATGCAGATAGGAAAGGCTCGAATGCCAAAGGAGACAAAATAGAAGATTTTGACTGTGTTTTTTACAATAAGTTTGGGAGTTAAATTCTAAACTTAGAAGTAATAACACTTGTAGACTTCTAACCAACAAAAGAAAAACTTTAGTAGACCCACGGCTGTTTTTAAACAATCCGTAGTCTGTCTGTGTGGGTGTGGGTTTTTTTAATTTACCACATTGCCTGAAATGACAACGGGATACAGATGGCACACCGCCTCTTGTTTTTGTGTTAACAATATCTGGAAACACAGCTTGTGTAATAAGCTGGCCTTAGAAAGTAGGCTTTGCTCTACAGGTTGTCTGTAGGGAATGGTTGTGGTAATGCTGGCTCTGCTTTAGAGGGGGAAGCCAGCTGGATTTGTGTTTTCCCGTTGCAGATGTTGTGCTGGAGAAGGCCATGCATAAGTGCATTCTGAAGCCGTTGAAGGGTCACATTGAAGCGATGTTGAAAGAGTTTCACACCACAGACGGTTCCTGGAAGCAACTGAAGGAAAACCTGCAGCTGGTGCGGCAGAGGAATCCTCAGGAACTGGGCGTGTTTGTTCCCACACCGGACTTTGTGGACGTTGAAAAGATTAAAGTCAAGTTCATGACTATGCAGAAGATGTATTCACCTGAAAAGAAAGTCATGCTGCTGCTGCGAGTGTGCAAATTGATTTACACCGTTATGGAGAATAACTCAGGTATGGTGCTTCTGGTAGTTGGGGTTTGCGGTTATTTCATACCCGATGTCGTCCTTGAGAGAAATCCGCCTGTCTCATTCTGCAGACGGGTCCACCGAGGCTCTCGTAGCCTCTCCTTGCCCTTTGAGAAGAATTCTTCCTCTCGGCTTCTGACCTGCTGTCTCTGAGCCATCCGGTGACAGATCTTAAAAACTCAGTGTGTAGCAGAGCTGTGTTCAGGGGTGGAGCGGGAGCTTCCAGTTAATTAGAGAAGGCCTCCCACTGTGCAGGAAGGACCCTTGTGCTTCCCAAACTCCTTCTCAGAGAGGAGCCTGGGTGCAGCGCTGGATTCAGACTTAGCCCAGACTTTGTCAGCGGTTTAAATCTAAGGAATTATACAGGTGTGATGAAACCTTTGTATAACTTGGTCCTACAGGATTAAGGATGGCAAACCAGATATAGTTATCTAAAAATTAATTATTTATTATGATAAATTATTAGATTAAAAATATGTTTATCTGAATTTATTACCACACAGTGTAGAGGTAAAAACTACTAGTACAGTCTAGTACAGTATAATGCACTGTATCAAAACAGTAATAATAAAGAAATTATATTAAAGCTAGCAAAAAGACCTAAAACAATTACTCAGTACAGATTGATGTTACTGTGACTCAAGGAGAAGCTTTGAGGGGTGTTCCCACCCAAGGGAGGGGTCTCCACATACTCAGGAAGGGATATATTAGAAGATCCTGCCCTTTTAAAGCAGAACTGGACTTTTTGAGTCCTGAGGGATTGACTGTGGGCCAGCCTCTGTGTTTTCAGATAGGATTCTGTACTCTTTTTTCAGGATGTTTAACTTTGGGGGTGATGAGTCAGACCGGGTTTAGCATAGTTCAACACCAAAAGCAGTGTGACCCCACTTCTAAGTTCACCACCGATAGCTTTGCAAAACAGGGTCGGTAAAATTGTTTTACCTCATTCCAGGCAGAGCATCCTGCAGATGAGAAGCAGTTGAAAAAGAGCAGTTTTCCTTAACTGTAGGCCTTTGAAGTTTCCTGGCAGAAAGGCTATCCTGTGACAGCCTTTGAAACCTGTGAGCTTTGAATTTAACACTGATTCTAAATGAGTATTTTTCTGCAAATTATAAATTTACAGAGGTAACACCATATATTTAGCCACTGTAATTCAATAGCATGTATTCAGTATGATAACTGCAAGGGTTTTATCTTAATGGTGGAGAAAAGCAGCCTCTAATTCAGTTTTTTTGGCTTGCTGTGCCACAAATTATCTCCTTTGGACACTTTCACGCTTTTGGAAGAGAAATGACATCTGTTTCTGAACCATAGCAAGAATCCAAAAGCACCTTTGAAACCTAAATACTGAAATGGTGCTACAGACCAGTGAAGATCTGCTGAGCAGTCAAAATGCTGGTCCAAAATGCTGTGCTGGTTGGCATGAATTTATAGGTGCAACTCTGACATTGTCTCTTGAACAGTGTCATGACAGGTCACAAGCTAAGGTGTAGCAAAGCTTTTGTATTCAGGTTTCTGTTCTGTGGGATTCATATTCAGAGACCGGTGAGAAAATGTACTTTGTCTCTCACTGCCTGTGTTCCCCTCGACCCAGGGAGGCTGTATGGAGCTGATGACTTCTTGCCTGTGTTGACATATGTGCTCGCCCAGTGTGATATGCTGGAGCTGGACACTGAAATTGAGTACATGATGGAGTTGCTGGATCCATCCTTGCTGCATGGAGAAGGTAATCTATTTTTTTATTTTTACTAGAATTGGCTGAAGGACTGGTGGGAGGGTTGTTCTTCCTTGCAGCACTGTTGGCATTCACCTTGTTTGAGTAGGAATGAGTAGGTTGAGTAGGAATCCTCTTAAGAGGAGACCTAATGACAATGATGTGGATTACAAGAGAATGTCATCATCATTTCCTCTGCTGGGCAGCTTGCAGAGAACAAGCCTCAGAGATCTGGAAATCTGCTGCTGTGTATTGCTTTGTGAGCAAATTCATTGTTTCCAACTCCTTTTGACTCAGCAGGCAAGCACGTGCACTGTGCAGGTGCCAAATGGCCGTAGCCTTTTATGTCTGAAAATTTCCTGAGAGCAATTATGGGGCAGCAGCACTCAGCCAATTTAGAGGCACATCATGAGGCTTGGGTTTGGTGCTTTACAGAAACTTCTGGGGGATTTCTTTGCACCTTTATGGAAGTGCTTTTGAGAATATTGCCCCCTTTTTAGTGATTCTTGCTTCTTCCCAATATTTGCTTCTCACAAAATCTTTTTATGAGCCTCAGCAATATGTTTTCTGAGTAATTTCTTGAATGAGACCTAAAGTCTGCTAGAAGCAAGGAAATCTTTGCTTCCTTGCTGTTTCCATGGTAGCATTTTTAATGAAGTTTTCTGCAAGGTCCAGGTATGCCCCAGAATGTAAAAGGTTTATGAGGAAGTTTAAAAGGTCTTGCAGCCAAGCTTAGCTGCGTGTTTAGGTATATATATGTGTTTCCTATTCGTGCTATATCCTGGCTTTCTGAAATTGCCATATACTCTAGCATTCCAGTATGTCTGGAAGAATACATGCCATGATTCCTTCAATTTGGCACTAGTCTGTTCCTTGCTTGGGTACAGAGCATCCTTGAGCGCAGGAATTTTAGCTTGGAAAACACTTGAGATGTGAAGCTGGGGATCATTATCGAGCTGGAAAAGCAGTAAGATTTGCCGGATAGTTAAGTCTTGCTGTTTAGAACGCAGCAAAGTAAGTCTCTCCATCAGCTGGGCGTTTCATTGGCACTAGCTCACCTCTGCAGGGCAGAGAAAATTGTGTAGCACTTTGGGGTTCTGCATTTCAACTGTGTAGTGCTGTCCAATTTGCCTAAGAGGTCTTGCATGAGTTTAATTTGTTCATCTTGCTGCAAAGCCAAAGGCTGAGAGAAGATGCTGTCAGTAATACAGAAAATAGTACCATGGGCATAGAATGCATCTCTGAATGCCTCTGAATAGACCACGCTGCCTCTTAACTGAACACTCCCACCCAAATAGTTGACTTTGAAAAGACAGACAGCATGTCTTTTGTTTCTCCTGGTTGCTGTGGGCTGTTACCTCCTGTTTACTTTGTGCCCCCAGCTTCTTTTGTACGTGTGCAACTGTGTAGCTTTAATTTGTTCTTCACTCATGTAATAAAGGAGGAGCTGCAGGACTTTACACACCATCTCCTGAACTGGGTGGTCATTTTGAGGAGTGCTAAGAAGGGGACAGATCAGTAGCGTCGAACAATGGTGTTAGATTGTTTTGTACTTTGTTTCAACAGCCACGTTTATTTCATCCACCTCTGAGACTTGGGAGGAAACCAAAACACTGGTGTTGCAAAAGTAGAGGAGTAAGGGCTAAAGGAGTGACAGGAGTCGTGTAAAGAAATGGCTTTCCATGTAATGCGGAGTGCTGCAGCCCCTGCATGTCTCTGAGCAGCTGAGGACACACCCTCCAATGTTGTGCAGGCCAGGGAGGGTTTTCCTTTAGTGTGTAAATATTCTGGCAACTTGGATATCTGTATTTGTCGCTGGGTGCCTCTTTGTGTGTATTTATGTATCTCACAGAAAATTATCTGTATTTGTGACGGGGACCACTCTGAAAAGTTCTTTCCTTGCTGTCCTTCACAGGAGGCTACTACCTGACAAGTGCTTATGGAGCACTTTCACTGATCAAGAACTTCCAGGAAGAACAAGCTGCCCAGCTGCTCAGTTCAGAGGCCAGAGACACTCTCCGGCAGTGGCACAAGAGGAGGACGACAAACAGGACAATACCTTCGGTCGATGATTTTCAGGTAAAGCTCAGGATGAAATAAAAAATGGGATGATGGTATTGTAGGAAATCTCCATTTGCGAGGTGCGATCCGTAGCAAATTCCCTTGGGGCCACGAGTGGAGCAAAACAGTGCTGAGATTACAGCTGGCAAATTTTCCTCAGTCTTGAAGTCTTTGCGCTGTGATGGTCTGACAAAACACTAAATAATAGAGCTTTCTTACCTTCACTTTTAAGCCATGTAAAGCAAGGACAAACTGCATTGTGTCTTAAATTCAGCTTTGTTGCATGCTTTATTATTCAAAAGATCAAATGCAGATTTCTAGGGGTATGAATCAAGCCAACTGCCCACCAGCCGGTGGTGACATAAAGCAGGTAGCAGAGAGGAGAGATGGGAGAAATATTCCCTGACAGTTTTAAAGTTTAAGCAGGCAGCAGAATTCTGTAATGTGTATGTCCTTACATTCTTTTTGTGGTGTTTTGTTTTTTGTTTTTTTTTTTGTCCTCTGTGTTTTGTACTGCTCTTCCAGAGTAGGGCAGTACCTTCAACTGGAGAATAACAAAGCAGTGGTTCTCACTTCATCTTCCAAAGCCAGGCCTGCATCTCTTCCATCAGCTTTGGACTGACTGTTCACGTGCAGCAATTTGTGGCCTGAGTTGGAATTGGGAAGAGAGGACTTAGTCCTTGGAGTTCAGCTGCTGTCTGCAGTTAGGAAGAGGAGAAGCAGTTAAGAGCAATTCCAGTGCCCAAATCCGTGGGATCCACATTCTCTTCTTCTTACCTGTAATTAGGTGTCAGATTCCAGCAGCCTTTGTTCTTTCAGCAAAAGTCTGCACTTTCTGTAGGAGCATCCAGCCCCTTGGATTTCTGCTGGGTGAGGAAATGACAGAAGATTCTTTCTGCAGGATCTCATAGGAGGTCCCATCTTCTCTTTATTTGCAAATGAACTCACTGCAGGCTCAGTGTTCACTTGGATTCAGGAAGATGCAGGAGGGAGGGAAAAGCTGTCACCGAGTATGTCCAGTGCTTCTCCTGCTGTTGTCTCTTTCCAAAGGGAGCTTCAAATCAATGGATCCCACCATCCCCAGCACGTGCTTGGCACAAATGCAAGCATTTTGGCATCTGCTCAGAATGGCCATTTTCTCTCCTCTCTCTCTGAGTCTTGCAGTCCTGACACGGAGCACCTTGCCTACAACCAGCATGGGGTACACCTGCAGCTCCAGACATCTTTCTCTCAGGGAAGCAGAGTGTGCTCATGGTTGTTCTGTGCTGCAGCTGCACAGCCTTGCCGGCTCTTGGGCCTGGAGGCTGTCTTTCAAATGGATGCCTCTCTCAAATGGATGGAAAAGCAAAAACCCCAGTACTACAATGATGATGAAATACAGCTTTTTGATAGTATGGAAATAATTTTCATACTTAGTCTATGTGTCACAAGCATCTGTAAAAAAAGCCTTTTCTTCCAGCAATCTCATCCATCTAAAAGCTCCTGCGTTTCAAAGCAGGTCTTGTGCGTGGTAGCTATCTTAAAAATTAAATGTAATGTGTTCTGCCTTATCTAGGGCTGGGTGTTTTTGTTCTACAAGTTCTTCAAAACCAGGTAACAAAACTGGATTAGTTCTAATCCATCAGCTTCAGTCCCAAATTTTTCAAATCCATTGCAGAGCTCTAGTGTTCTATCTGCAGGGTATCAAGTAATACTTGATTAGACAAGAGCGCTCTTTGAAACTTGAGTCATTGGAAGGTTCTTCTCAGTCCTAGCTTTTAACAGTTTCTTTCTGTGAAATGTAAACTTTTAACACTGGGATTTCACATGCTTAATTCATTCAGCATATGTACCATGGGTGCCAGCTCAGTCAATAAGCAACTCTTGCTCACTGTAATTTTTTCCATCTCCTTCAGTCTTAATGCATTTCAGTCTTTAAATTCCAGCAATTTTTTTATAACTGTCCCCGGTTTAGAGACAATTTCAGAAGAAAACTGGAATGAACATTTCTTTTAAAGAAACTGGGTTTCAGCACTCCCTTACCACCAAAACGAAAGGAATTTTTCCAATGAAAGAGAAGAAAAATATTGCTATAGCAAAGTGCCCGCAGCCCACAGGACGGAACGAGTAACTGTTAGGTACTGAAGCTCCTCGCTGCAGAGAAAGCCAGTGGGCTTAGGGTTCTGTCTCTAGCTGGGACGTGGCATCTGGCTCCAGACGGCAGTCCGGTTCTGGACCAAAGCTGGGCTGAGTGGCTCCAGAGGGAGCCACAGAAGTCATCATAGGATTGCTGTGGCAGTCCCTGGAAATCTTCTTGCCTCAGCTAACAGAAACCGAGGTAGCCAAAGGCAGAAACGTAAGTCCCTCTGCGCTGCAAAGCCGAGCGCCCGAACCCAACCCGTGCCGGAGTTCCCCCGGCTCCCGCCCCTCACATAGGCCCAGCTTAAAGCTCCAGGACACATTTCTGGGCATAAAGCAGACAACAGGGAAATAGAGCATCATAATAAAATCACCCCAAGAGAAAAACAGGCAGGAAGCAGGTGAAACTGCACTTTCCTGCAGGCCTATTTAGAATGTGGGCCTGTGTCAGGTTCTACAGGAGAAAAGAGCCAGGTTTTGCCTCAAGATCACCTGCATTTACTCAAATGGTGCAGAGTAATTTTTCTTTCTGAATCCCTGTAAAAGCAATGAAATGCTGTCCTGCAAAGCTGGGTTAGGCCAGGCTTAGACACCGGGCTGCAGCTCAAGGGATGGCCGTAGTGTCCAGGAATCACCGGGGTGTGTTTCACAGCTGGAGCGGGGAGAGGTTTGCTTTTTGTTGCTGACTTTTCAGTTCTTAGAGGCTGAGTGTTTTTCAAATTCCTGACGTCTTCTTTTTTTTTGTTCCACAGAACTACCTTCGTGTTGCATTCCAGGAAGTTACCAGTGGCTGTACGGGAAAGACTTTGCTAGTAAGGCCATATATCACCACTGAAGACGTGTGTCAGCTTTGCGCCGAGAAGTTTAAAGTGGCGAACCCAGAAGAATACAGGCTGTTTCTTTTTGTTGACGACACCTGGCAGCAGCTGACAGAGGATACGTACCCTCAGAAGATCAAGGCGGAGCTGCACAGCCGTCCGCAGCCCCAGGTTTTTCACTTTGTCTACAAGCGCATTAACAGCGACCCATATGGGGCCATCCTCCAGAATAGCAGCGACTCGGCTGCTTAAAACCAGCAACCTGTCATTTTTGTGTCTGTTCCTTGGTAATTGTTTCAAACCTCTTTGTTGGCTGCCTTCCTTTGGAGCTAAAACAGGTCTTACACCTCGAGTGCCTGGTAAAACGCGCCGTACCGACGTTTCTGGCGTTGCTTACGGGACCCGTGCGCACTGTGCACGTAGCCGGCGATGCAGAATATTCCGCTGGCACGTCTTAGGAGACGGCCCAGGAGGCTGCGTACCTTGTACCACGGGATCTTTTACCACGGCCCTTCACAGATCTCAGCCGTAGCGTGCAAAATACGATTTTCTTCCACTCGTCGTTTCCACAGCCGTCACTCAGATTCGAGCTAGAGACGAGCATGTCCGTCTGAACGGGGCAGGGCAAGCTCAGTTCCACCTGCAGGAGTTTGACAAGACCGTCCGATGCAGGGCATCAGTTCATTCAGCATTACCTGGATGGTTGCCTCCTTGTCTAATGTTTTTGATTACAGAAAATCATCATGTTTATATATATATATATATATATAAATAGATATTTTATAGCAGTTGCAGGTAAACTGTCAGGGTTGGTTTTTGAAATATTTTTTTAACTATAAAATATTCTATAATTATGCATGTGATTTTTAACATTTAATACACAAGAATAAATCTCTTGCTGGTTTTAGAGTCTTGCATTGAAAGTCTGTGTAGTTTCTCTTCTTTTCCTGTTCCAGGAGAGTTCTTAGGAAACTTCTGTACCCTCAAAACAGTTTTTTTGCTGTCCGTTCTCAATTGTCTTCTGAAAATTAGACCATTTTATTAATTGTGCTGTGCAAAACACTTCTCAGCCTCTCACCATGTTCATTTCAAGCATGCTGAGATCACACGAGGGGAAGAGAATGGGCAAAGGTGAAATTTCCCAGAGAAAGGAGATAGTCGTGTTCACTGGCAGCACGGGCTGGGATTAGGGCTGAGCAGCACCAAAGCCGCAGCACATCAACCATTCAGCTTTCACCTCATGTTTTATCAGGGGCTTTATGGCCCTGCTGTGACACAGATATTTATTGACTAGTCCCAGGCTGAGCCATGACCGTAACCTGTTCTGTCGGAGCTGGTGGTTTTTGGACACGTTCACAGCCACACTCTATCATAATTAGTGCTGGGGTTTGTTCCTGGTGGCCTCACCACTGCTGAGTAGAGGGGAAGAATGACCTCCCTGCTCCTGCTGGCCACACTGTTCCTGATCCAGGCCCGGGGCCATTGGCCTCCTTGGCCACCAGGGCACACTGCTGGCTCATGTTCAGCCTGCTGTTGACCAGTACCCTCAGGTCCCTTTCTGCCTGGGCACTGTCCAGCCACACCATACCCAGCCTATAGCACTGCAGGGGGTTATTTAACCAAAATGCAGGATTCAGCACTTGGACTTGTTAAACTCCATCTTAGTGGACTCTGCCCATCCATCCAACCATTCCAGGTCTCTCTGCAGAGCCCTCCTACCTCCCAACAGATCGACACACACTCCCAGCTTAGCGTAGTCTGCAAATTTACTGATGAAACACTCAATACCCTCATCCATGTTGTCAATAAAATATGAAACAGCACAGGCCCCAGCACAGAGCCCTGAAGGACACCACTGGTGATTGATCCCCAGCTGGATGCAGCACCCTCCACAACCACTCTGGCCCCGGCCATCCAGCCAGTTCCTAACCCAGCCAAGAGTGCTCCTGTCCAAGCCATGGGCTGCCAACTTTTCCAGGAGTATCCTGTGGGAGACAGTGTCAAAGGCTCTGCTGGAGTCCAGTTCACAACATCCACAGCCTTTCCTGCATCCACCAGGTGGGTCACCTGTTCATAAAAGCAGATCAGGCTGGTCGAACGCAAGGAACCCCTCCTAAATCCAAGCTGGCTGGGTCTGAAACCCCAGCCATCCTCTAAGTGCTGTGGGATGGTATAAGGGCTGGTCCAAAGAAAAAGGGGAATCGTTGGACAAAAAGCAGGATACGAGTAATGCAGTTTAATTGGAAAGCTTGGTTTGTTTTTTGTTTGAGATAGGGTGCCCCCAGCTCACTGAGGGTTTTGTTTCTTGTTGTAGGGTTTGGAACATCTGCGACCAGAAGCTCTCCTGTCCTGAACACATCTCTTGATAGAATCACAAAAGACAGTGTTTGTCTAGGTGTGCATGGCTTTTTTTTTGTTTGGGTTTTTTCTTTTATGCTGCTCAGGATGTACTCCAGGAAGACCTTGCTGCCGCTTTTTGTGTGGAAGGAATAATGAATTTCACCATATCCTGATCCAAACAAAGTGGGAATGTAGCACGGTTCCCACGGGATCCTTGTGTGCCGTTCGCTGTCACTGCCCATTCAGCATCCCAGTTTTTTTTTTTTAATGTTTTATTGTTTTTTATTTTATTAGAGGCAGGATTTTTAATAAATATTATAAATATAAATAACAAATAAAATAGAAATATGCAAATATACAATAAATATATAGATATATCAAATCGTAAATATATATCCATCTATATATGCACGTACAAATATAAATAAAATAGAAATAAAGTATGTAGTATTTACTAGAAGTAATATTGTATATATATTATAGTATATTATAAATACAATATAGGTATATAAATATAAATTACACATAAATATGAAAAGCACAAATATAAAAAGATATTTAAATATAGTTTAAAATAAAGGGGGCATTTGTTTCTATTTGCTTAGAGGCAATGATTTTTAATAAATTAAAAAATATAAATATACAAATACATAATATATAAAGATACACATATACATAAAATATAAATAAATATTATAATAAATATTATAAATATTATAAAAATTATTAAAAATTATAAATATTATATTATTATAAATAAATATAAATAAATAATGTAAAGGTGTGCATAATCAAAATACTGTATATGTGTTATAAATAAATTGAATTTATAAAATATGTATACATTATGAATAGAAATTAAATATTACAAATAAACAATTTATGTATATATAATTTTATCATTTTTATTTGGTTATTTTAATTTTGGTCGGGGTTTTTTTGGACATTCATTTAGGAGGATTTTTGAAGGACTGGGACTCGTTCCTTTTTGTCTCCCCGCTCTATCCCCAACGCCCCCCAGCGCGGGCTGATTTCGACGGCAGCGCTGCCCCCGTGTGGACGTGCAGCGGTACTGCAGCCACCCCCGGGCCGGCGCCCTCCCAGTGCTGCCGCCGTGTGGACGCACCCGGTACTGCAGCCACGCCCGGAACCAGACCCCAGCTCCAAGCGGCGAGCGGGGAGGGGAGGCGGCGGGGGCGCTCCGGGACTGCCGAGGGTGGGAAGGGAGCGAGGGCCGGGCTCGGGCGGCGAGCTCGGTGGTGTCTGTTAGTAGAGGGGTTGGGGGGAAGGAGAGTTCGGGCTGCAGGGTGGGCGCTGCCTGAGGAGGATGGATGACAGCGGCCGTGGCTCTAGAGTGTGTGGACCTAAAGATGGCGGAGGGAAGGGCGGAAACTGTTTACGCCACTCTCACGAAGGCGGCTCGAGAACCCCTCTCCCTGACCTTCTCAAGATGGCGGCGAGGGGTGTGACCAAGGGCGGAAATTAGGTTCCGCCACTTCCAAGATGGCGGATCGCTCGGCACTAGCCTGACGTTCTCAATATGGCGGCGGAGGTGTGGCCTGGAGCGGAAATTATGTCATGCAACTACCAACATGGCTGCACGGCCGGTACTCGTTTGATCTTCTAAAGACGGCAGCAAAAAGGGCGGGAAAAGCTAAAGACCCTGGTGCGTTTATTGGACTGCCTGAGCGTGACCCCGACACCGATCCCCCCCGGACCAATTTTCCGCGGCGTTTCCAAGCGTGCGGACACAAGGCGCGGGCTCAGCGGCACTTCGGGCGAGCACCTCGGGATTGTGGCGGGCACCGACAGGCAGCGACGTGGTCGCCTCTCGCTGCCGGGGTCCTGCTGCGGCGGGCAGTTCAGTTGCGATCGCTGCCCGGGAGCGCAGGAGGTGCCCTGGGAAAAGCTCCGCGGCCGGCCCGGGACTCCTGTTCTGTGAACCGCTTCTCCCCGCTCCCCTTCCAGGCTGCACTGTACTCATGGAGAGACCTTTGGATGCTGCGGATATGGAAGAGCCTTCCGGAGCTCGGCCCCAGGGTGGGTCCCCGCTCTAGCACCGTATCCTGCGGGGCTGCTACAGCAGGCTTTCGCTGCTCCCGCCGTGCCTGAGTTGCTAGTTTTAAATTCGCCTCTTTTTCTGGCAGTTTTGTGGACTGACCGAGCAGTGCACGAGTGAGGAAGTTCAGTGATGCAGGGTTTGGAATGAAACTGCTGTTAATGTTTCCTTTTTCTTTAAATCTCTGGCCTGGTCTCATATATTGAGAAGTGAAACGCACGTGAGCTAGTACATTTTCCTTTTTGTGTCAAAGTGATCTGCTTAATGCAAGAAGTTTTTTAGCTGAATGCACTGTGTGTACGGCATGGAAATGTACGTCTGTGGCTGCATGCAATCTTATAGAAGTTTTTTCACTCACCCGTTTGTGGCACTGCTGGTGGAGTTGTTTTGTTGGTCTTACTGCTGGATTGCCTTGGTGGTGACTGTGTAAAATTTCAAGTAAAATTGTTGTTTCTGTACTGTGGGCCACAAAGATCCTGCTCAGGCACCGGTGCTTTGTACAGCTGGTGTCTCTGTGTCACTCGGTGCAGCTCAGGGGTGGCAGCTCAGGTTTTGATGGCATTGCAGGAGCTCCCTCAGCTGTGACAGGGTAAGTGAGCTATTTGTGCCTGTGCTGGTGATGACAGGGATGCAGAGAAAGACGTGAGTGCAGAGTTCCATGGTCTGGAGCAAATATTACCATGGTATGAGCATGAGGATTTCCTGGTGACTTGAAGTCTCTGTTTCGCTCTCCAGTTTATTCATCCTTTGTCCTGCCTGCAGGTCACAGCTTTTCAGGGCTGCTGAGACTGACAAAAGAGATTTTGTATTCCTATGCAAGACCAGTGGTTTCTGCTGGGCTCAGGTGATGGAATCTCCCTCTGAGGGCTGGATTCCCACCTTGGGTAGGCCAACCTTAGTCACAGCGTGTCTGGGGATCCCTTTAAACCCTAAAACATGAGTGTTCAGCTGTTCTCTGGAAGATGGACCAAACTGAAGTTGTTTTCTTGCTTTCACCCCTCAGGTGTAGTCACTGAAAAGGGCTTGTGGGAGGAGGTCCCTCCTGTTCTGCAGCACCACATCCTGAAAGTGGCTCCTGGGAATAAATTTGCCTGGTTTAGAGTACAGGTAAGAGACTGATGCAAGTTTGTTTCCTTGGCCTCATATCTTTCTATCTGGTAGATTTTTTTTCTTCACTTATTAGATGTCCTGAAAATGGTGGATGTCCTGATTGAGGGCAGTGATGGCTTGGATGAAGCAATTGGGTTCTCTTGAAAAGAAGACATGATCATCCAAATATATCCCTTTGGTGCTGTTGTCCCTGCTGCATTAGAAGCCAGGAATATACTGTTGCTTCAGTCTGAAAATGGAGCAGGTGCGGTTTTGTTTATTGGTGTTGTGTCATTTCTACCACTGGAGTGAAAGGGGCATCATTTTTACCCATTTTTAACAATCCATGGTGTTTCCTGCTCGAAAGAGGCATCGAGGCTCTGTAGGTGCTTCTGCCCTTTTTCTCTGACCCTACATAGTGAAGATGGATTATTTACTTCAGCATGAGCTAATTAATACAGGGAGGATTTTTCAGGTACCTCAGTGCTCAGGAACACTTGTCTAGGTCACTCCAAACACTTCTTGATCTTACTCAGTGCTTTTCTGGATGATGCTCTGTGGGCTGCTGCCCAGGCCCAGAGTAAGGAGGGCTGCCCCAGTGTCTGTGCTCACATCAACAGTTAAATTTGTTTTTGCTTTTCTAGGAGCACACGTTGTGGAGCACCTTGTTGCTGTTTTCACTGAGCTTCTGCACTCTCAGAGAGAAGCCCTTGCTCTCTGCTTGATGTTCCAGCTCTATGATCAAGATCTGGTGTCCCTGAAGGTTGCTGATTATCCTCAGCTCCGACAGTTTAACCAGAACTATAAACTCTGCATTCCCAAGCAATCTCAGGAACCTGTGGTGTGGAATATCTGAAGTCACTGGATTCTTGAGCCAGTATTCCTATAAAAACCTCCCAGTTTACAGAGGTTACATTTCCATTAGAAAGAGCATTTTTATTGAACTAATTCAGTATTTCTTGTTTCTTCCATTGATTTTCTCTTACGCTTTTTTTTGTACTCAAAACAGTTTAAAAATCATGTGGAGGTGAGCGAAGAGCCTGCTGTGCCACTGGATTCTCTGTTTACCACTTTGCTAAAGAGAGGCTGTGAGAGAGGAAGCAATACCCTGCTGGAAGATGGTGTTCAGACAAAATTGTTAGAGGCAGGGTTTTTTATAAATAATAGAAATATAAATAACGTGAACAAAATAGAAATATACAAATATGCAATAAATATATACAGATGTATAAAATCATAAATATAATTATATATGTATCTATAAGTATATATAAGTACAAATATATTTAAAGTATAAAAAAGTATATTTCCTAGAAATAATATTGTATATATTATTATAGTATATAATAAACACAATATAGATATATAAATATGAATTACAGATATGAATATGAAAAATATACATATAAAAACGTATTTAAATCTAGTTTAAAATAAAGGGGGGATTTTGTTTCTATTTGGTTAGAAGCCACGACTTTTAAGAAATAATAATAAAAATATAAGGGTACAAATATATAATATATAAAGATACACATATACATAAAATAGAAATAAATATTAGTAATGTAAAGATATGTATAATAAAAAATACTGTGTATATATGTTATAATGTAAATTTTATTGAATATATAAAATATTAATAGATTATAAATATCAATACAAATTAAATATGAATATATTTTTTAAATATATACAATTTTTTTTTCTTTTTTCTTTGGTTATTTTAATTTTGGTCGGGGTTGTTTTCGGGCATTCATTCAGGAGGATTTTTTGAAGGACGTGGGGCTTGTTGCTTTTGGTCCCCCCGCTTTGTCCCCGCAGCCCGGGCTGAGTTCAGCCTCGGTGCTGCCCTCCTGTGGACGTGCAGCGGTACTGCAGCCAGCCCCGGGCCGGCGCCCTCCCAGTGCTGCCGCCGTGTGGACGCAGCGCGGTACTGCAGCATTCCTCGAGGCACCGCCGCCGCTGGGCGCGTTGTGCCGTCACCCTGCCGGGGCCGGCTTGGACTTCTGCCACGCTCCAGACGGCGGCCACGCAGGAACCTGGCTAAGAGGCAGGAGTCCCTATCGCTGCCTGAGGAACAGAGGCTGGAAACTCCCCTAGGCACAAGTGGAGTCCACTGGGTAAACCTCCACAACTCCTCTGATACCTCAGATGCTTCACTCAGCTGATCTCAGAGCTGGGTTTGCACCAGAAGGAACTGATTTAGAAAATAATGGTGTTCACACATGCATTGCTGTGATTCATTACTCACTGGTTAATGTAAAAGAGATGGAGAGGGACTTCCCACAGAGGCAGACGGTGATAGGACAAGGGGGAGCAGTTTTAAACCAAAAGAGGAGAGATTTACATCAGATGTTGGGAGGAAATCCTTCCCTGGCACAGGTTACCCAGAGAAGCTGTGGCTTCCCCACCCCTGGGAGTGTCCAAGGCCAGGTTTTCATCCTGGGACTCCATGATTTCCTCAGTTATTCTCAGTTATTCCTCAGAATCTCTGAGCCCTCTGGGGAAGGACTGTGTTTGCACAGTGCTGTCTCTGCCTTCAGCTGGCTTTAGTTGGTGCCTCAATGAACTGAAATCCTTAAAAACTGCCCTGACTGATTAAAAACTCTTCTCTGAAAGCAAAGTGAAAAATAACACTCTCCTCCACAGAGAAAACACAAATGCAGGCACTTTCAGAACTTTCTTTATAACTTTCTGATCCAGATCTGCAAGTTTTCTGTCAGATGAAGCCAACAAATCTCAGCTCTGCCCTTCCTGCCTCAATTCCATGCCAGGATGAGCGTTGCTGCTGGAATGAATAAACAGCTCCCTGCACCCTGCATCTTTTCCTCCAGAGATAATCACATATGCTTTGATTTAATAGCTGATTCCAGAGAAGATTAGAGCTGAAAGGAATAGGCCACATATGAGGAGTTTTTTATCCAGAGGCGGGAGAGATTTCCAGGGCAGCCACACAGGCTGGAGGAGTGGACAAAATTTCCTCTGTCACCTGCAAAATGTGGCTTCTTAAAGCAGGTGTGGCTCAAAGCCCTGGGGATTTTAAGCCTTGCTGGGGCAGTGTGTGACACCCTGCCAGCCTCAGAGCCCCTTGGCAAGGGTCATCCTCAGACAGAGGTATTACTCAGATTCATTCTTATTTCTTATTCAGGAAAAAAATCCCAGTTTAAGGATTCCTGGCCCTGGCTGAGCCTGCTCCTATGTGTTATCTCACATTTTAGATCCTGACAGAGCTCAGACTTCAAGCAAGGTGCTGCTGATGCACCAGTTAAGGTGACCAGGAGAGCTGGGAGAGGAGAATTTGTCATTTCCCCACTCAATTTACCCAATTAATGGGCAGTTTGTTCTGTGGGCATCACATATCAGCCGTTTAAGTGAACAAAGCCAAGAGTTTGATGCTCTGCAGCTCTTCTGTGTGGGATTTGTTCACTGCAGAAAGGCTGAGCTTGCCTGTAAATCCCAGTTCCAAATGCCACCAGCTCATGGGAGCTTTTAGTTTCTTTCTAGGTCTGAGAAAGTTCAGATGAAGATAATTCCATTTAGGCAACTGTGAGCAGGCAATTATGCAAGCAGGGATGCTGCAAGAAGCAGAAGAGGTGCTAAGACAGGGAATAAAGAGGTTGTTTTTTCCTTTCCCTAGGCCTAGGTTTGCTGGGGGAGTTTTCTGATCACATCCCTGTCCCCAGTGGGAGCACCAGGCACCTTCCAGCCTCTGCACCTCCATCAGGAGAACTGGTGATGGATTTCTCCTTGATCCAAAAAAAAAAAAGGTTTTCCCAAATTTTAAGCTTCCTTAAGGACATCTAAATCTGTCCCTAAGAGACCGGCAGTGGAGAAAGACAGAAATAGCCATGAAATTTCTGCTTTAATCTACCTCTGCTGCTTACTGTGCAATCCCAAAGCCAGCAGTACCCAGACAGTTATGGAGTTAATTACATGGGTATTTGTGCCCTCAAACATAAAACACAGCCATAAAGTACCTGCAGCATTCGTTGAATTCCAGAGAAATAAAGAAGGCAAAAAAAGGAAGAGTGGAAACATTTTGGATTAAGATTTTCCTGATGCTCCACTTTGATAGATGCCAGGAGGTGAGCTCTAGTTTAAACAAGATTTTTTTTTTTTCTCCATAATTTGTGCCTTGGTGCAGTAGAGGCAGCAAGGGAGGGGCTTTTTCAAATTCAATAGAATCAGTCAATAATGTTTCATTACCACACAGGCTGTATCACAAGCTTTTAAGTGTGGACACAGTGCTCAC
>VRYO01001589.1:7146108-7157895 GCA_009812075.1 Sialia sialis
AAACTTCAGAAAATGCTGCCAAATAAACCCTGAGGAAGGGAAAGTGATGAAAATGTAAATGATTAGATAGAGATAAGAGACAAAGAGCCAAAACCTGTCCAGAGAGAGGAAACGAAAGTTGGGAAGTGGTGTTCGGTGGGTTTACATGAATTCCCTGGATATCACAGATTGGCACCGCTGATGAGCTGGGTGCTCCTGGGAGGAGCTCAGCTCCAGCTCATCAGGCAGAGTCCTGCCAGCTTTTCCCTTTGTTGAAATGGGGTTTGTTTCCCCCATCAGCCTGTGCTGATCTCTTTGTACCCCATGTTCAGACACAGCAAAAGAGGCAGGGATAGCATGTGGAAATGAGGTATCCTGTGTTTCACTGAGGGAGAAGCAGGGGCCGTGGATTTTCCTGAGGGAGACGGGATGGGGCAGGGTTTCCCTGGCGCCGGGCAAATTCTCCCAGAAAAGGAGGCGATCCCCGCTGCTCCCTCTGCGCCCTCAGAGCTGCAGGAGGCTCGAGAAAAGGTGAGGTGCCATGGCCCAGGGGCAAATGAGGAGCTCTGGCACAGGGAGGCAGTGAGGCAGCGGCGTGAGAAGGCAGCAGGCTTTTTCCATGGAGTTTCTGGGGGAAAAGCTGACATAGTTCAGCCGGGACGCAAGAGCGTCTGAGGGGGAAAGCGGAGGGGATGTTTAAGGTAAAATCGGCGGTGAATTCTGGGGGACAGAATGACGTTCTGGCCGGGAAAAGCTGAATTATTTCGTGAAGGATATTTTCGGGGTAAATCTGAGGTAATCTACAGTGGTGAGAATGGAAATTTTGGGGCGAAGTCTGAGGTGAATTCTGAGGGACGGACTGAGGTTTTCTCTGGGAAGAACCGAGGAGCTGTGCAGGGGATTTTTGTAGGATTCAATGCGAGGTATCCTGTGTGCTTTCTGTTGTTATCCACTCCTGATGTATTTGTGTTTGCTGACATGAGAGGGAGGAAAAAAAAAGAAGCAAGTCTTCCTTTTGCTATGTGGAATTTATTTCAGTACAGGAACTGGACTGGAAAAGATGGAGAGGTGCAGTTCTCCCCACAAAAATTTAGAGATGGGAGAAAAATTCGAGTTAGGTCATTCCAAGCAATGACTGAGTTTGCACTAATAAATGAATAAATGAAATTTCCTTCTGCCATGAGGCAGGAGTGGTGTGGTCTAACTCACTTAGTTTCCTGCTAATTTTCTGCTTTAAATAAAAAATAAATCAGTACTCAGAGTAAAACCATAAGTTTATTTTGCTTAATAGTTGAAGTGGCAGTCAGTTTAGGCAGATGCAGAGCTCCCAGTGCTTTGCATGATGCTGGTTGTGGTTAACCAGCCTCTAGGAGACACAGGAAATCTGTGGCGAGCTCTGCACAAGCTGAAGTGTCAGGACACCTATTCTTTTGTCTCAAAGTATTTCCTGAGCTGTGAACTAATGATTACACACTCACCACATGGAAGTGTTATGAATATCAGTATTTTTTGGAGTTAGCACACTTAGAGTGCTGGTGATGGGGGAAATACATGTTTGAAGGAAGGAGGAGCTGAATTCTTCTGGTTTTGAAGCTAAAAGAGATAAAATGGCTTTTGCAGTCCTTTTTATATTTTTTTTTTTTTGTGTGGTGTAAAAATCCAATTTTAATATGACAAAGAGACTGCTGGCTGGCAGAGAAAAGGATTTATGGCATCTCACACTGAGACAGAGATATTTGAAAGTAATTTGTTTGGTCCTGCCTATTTTTGTGGCAGTGGAAAGCAAAGCTGCTTCTGTCTTTAGAAAGTGTGCCCACAGGGAGTGCCAGACAGCTTTTCTGCCACTCCAAATCAATGATTCAGATTGTTTTTCTGCCAAGATAATATCCTTAGGTACACTTGGAAACTCAAGTAGATTCTGTTGAAAAGTGAGCAGAATTAACAAAATACACAACTACTGTAATAATTAGAATTACGTGGATTCAGTCCAAAAGCAGAATTGGGCAGTTTTCTTTTAAAGCCTGCAGTAAAGAGTCAATGATGGAGGAAACAGCTAAATATAAAAATAAATATTCTAAGCTAAAAATAAGTTACCATCATCTGCCAGAAGAAGCCAATGGTTTACAAGGATACTAGAACAATGTCATCTATAATGAAGCTTTTGCTGCATGTACAGTTACTTGAATATGTCTTTAATATGTACTTGTGTCCCTTTAGTTGCATCCCTTCCTCCAACTGATAATTTTAAGGCTGTGACTAGAAGAAATCTTTATGGCAATATTTAATTAGTTCTAGGCTTAGGGTCAGCTGCATTCCCTGATAATGGAAACAATGTCAAAATTCTAAGTGATTAACATTTCTGGCAACATCCTGAAGAGATGTGATAAAGCCTTCCCCTCGCCTTACAGCTTGGTCATTTCGCATCCTCAACTGCTGAACTGGAGGAGAGCATGGCTCTATATGGGAATCTCCTAGAGCAAGAGTGTGCTTGAGCAGGAAAAGGGAGTAGCAGTGACTGATGTCAGATTTCTCACTAAGCTGAAGTGGTAAGTATTATGCTGCTAAAACTTCAGCTTTATTTTTAATGAATTAAAATTTCTTTGAGTCATGTGGTCTTAATATATTGTTCAGGAATTCAAAGTTTTGCAATAATTTGTCTACAATCTTTTTGTCTTTTAACTTCAATTTCATTACCTGTACAGCTTATTGTGATCTATGATGTTTACTGATTGGTTTTTAATTAAGTAAAGGTGAAATGCGTATCTCTGTGTAGGTATCTGATACATAGATGGCTTCTGTTTTCAGTCCTGAAAATAGTTGTGCCCATATTCAAATTCAAACACTAATAAAACCGCTGAAATATGTTGGGAAGAAATAGGCTTTGCACTTGACTTTTTGGAATATTTTTTATCCTTTGAGGCAGATTTTGTGCTCATTCTCTAGAAAAAGAGAATCACAGTGCCTGCAAAAACACTAGGATGGGTCCCAGAAACAGTGTATTGCCGTGTACAATTTCTAATCAGCCTGAATTCCAAGTCTAACAGTTAACTTGCAAACATGAATAACAAGCCAGACTGCAGCATTGCTCTGGTGCAGTGATAGTGTCCTGTTGTGGTGCTAACTTGTTCAAAGCCTGCTCAGTGATGTCTTTGGAGTGCTCCTCTTTATCGTGTACATGTGCTCTTAAAAGGCAGGTATAGCCCAGAGCTACTGTGCTAACAGCTGTCCTGTTTTACGCAGTATTTCAGAGCAGCCTCTCAGTCAGTTCTGGAGGTTGTGAAGTTACTCAAAATCTCTGGAACACCCTACAGCTGCTGATGCTTGCTGTAACTTAGGGTTTGAAAAGGTGCTTTTTGGGGAGAGCTGGCTGGAAAGCAGGAATCCTGTTTGTCCTGGGAAAACCTTACAATGCTAGAATTAGGGTTTTTAAGCATTTATGAGTAGTTACATATTGCATTAGTGTATCCATGGTACAGGCTGCAGTTTGCTTCTCCTAAAATGTCTACAAATCACCAGAAAACATTTGGTTTTGTCACCTTGCTCTAAATAGAAAACAAGTAGTGCTCAGGAGATAGAACACAAGCCTAACCGGGTCCTTCTTCCTTTACAGAACCCATCAGCGGAGAAAGAAGAGACATTGTGAGGGACAGTGAGTGGAGCAGCGGCTTCGAGGTCAAGAGGTGGCACGCTAGAGCCTCTGGGAAAATGACATCCCTGGCGTTTCCAGGGCACGCATTGCTGCGTCGAGTCTGGTGGGCACCTTCAGGGTGCCTGGACGTGTTCTGTGCTGGGCTGACCTCCCTGTGAACAGGGCTAGGTCTTTACTTTGCTTCCATTGGCCTTTTGCCATCGTGCCGCTTTGGCTGGCGAGAGTATGGCCGCCCTATAATGAGGGTGAGAGGCCTGACCTCTGCAGCCCAGGAGGGAAAAGGAGCTCCCTCAGGCCACCCTGTAAGCAGGGCAGGGCCTTTTCCCCATGGCCGATGGCTTTTCTGTGCCCCTGGCCAGTGTGACCCCCTGTAGTCGGGGTGTGTCACAGGCTTTTGTGCCTTGGCCAGCCCGTCGGCACGCTTGGGCCCTTGTGGCCCCTTTGCAGCCCCCCAGGGTCGGGCCTGGTGCTCTTGTCTGCTGCCTGCGCTCTGACAGGGCAGCCACAGGCTCTGTGCACAGAGCTGGCTCCCCGTCCTGGCACCTTGTCCCTATGTGTTCTCCTGTCCTGTCAGCGTGAGTGTGGCTGTGTGTGTGTCCCCTTTCTTTGTCCCTTAGAAATAGATTAGACTAGATTAGAGCTGCCAGGAGGGAAAGAGGAGCTGTGTGCCTCAGCCAGGGGTGCCCTGTCAGAGCGCAGGCAGAGACGGGGCCCGGTCTGGCCCTTAGCTCCTGAGGACAGAGCCAAGCCCCTTAGTGGCAGCAAAAGCAGCGGGTCCCACCTGCAGCCAGGGCTGGGTGTGTGCCTGTGCTGCAAGGCTGCCTGTCCTGCTGGCAGCTGCCAGCATCCCTGGCCTGCACTCAGAGCAGGCAGCAGCTGCAGCCCCTGGCAACAGGGGTGCAGCCTCTTTGGCCTCTGGTTGCCACGCCCAGCTTCATTTTCCCAGAGGACCTGGCTGCCACCAGTTCAAGGCCTGTTGGCATTCCACGCCGAGGTGAGACAGCCTGTGCTTGGGGAGTTTGGTTGTGGGGGAGTGGGAGGTGCAGTAGCAGCTGCTTCACGGTCAGGGGCGGACCCATGGCGGTGGCGGGTCCAGCCGTGATCAGGTGGAGCCAGGTTGGTGCTTCAGGGCCAGAAGCAGAGGAGGTCTCGTCTTTCTGCAGCATGGGCAGGCACACCAATAAAAATCCTTTAGACAAACAATCGCCTCCTGTTGTCCTTCACCCCTCCCCCCTCCTCACTCCCCAAGGCCCCGGCCCGAAGCAGAGCCCGTCTGGGAGGGAGGGGGTCGTATGTGGGTTTTGTCAGTGTCTCCTGGGGGTTCCCAGTGGTGTCACCTCTTCCCGGGCTGGCAGCGTGTGGTTCGCGGGACCGGGCCGGGGCTTGGGCCGAGATCTGGACTAGGATCACCGCGGACAGCCATAGTCGCCCCGGGACGGGCGGTGGGGCTGAGCCCGGCGCTGCTGTTCCTGCTGCAGCCGCAGCGGGCGTGGGACTCCGGGCATGCTCCCTCTGTGGCCACAGGGAGTTTGGGCAACACTCACCTGCTCGAAATCCGCCCCTGCCACTCTCCAAAATGACTTGGGTCGTGCAGCGGGGGAAGCCTGAGGACTTGTCCTGCTCATTTCTACCTGCAAAGGGACATTGCAAGAAAAAATCTACAGCTGCCGGGTAAATCCTGGGAGGGGCAGGAAAATCAGGGTTATGGGAAGAGTTTGGTGCTGTCATGTCAGCTGCGAGCCAGTTCTGCTCTACAGCCATGGTAGGGGCTGATGTGTGACCAATGGGAAAGATGGAATAAGCTCATTAAAGCTTATGAGAAAAGACCTGACAAATCCGTGCATTAATTCAATGCCTTAACAGAAGCACACCTCAGAGCTTTGTACTTCTCTACAGTTTCTAGAGGTGAGATATTAATTTATTTCACAATATGTAATTGCTAGCTTTAGATCAAGCTATAATGTTGTAATTCAAGTGATGTGTACAATTTGAAATTTGGATGCCTTAAATATTCTGTCAAGCTGGGATTGTGAAAGGAACAGTGTCCTGTATATGCTGATTTTCTCTACAAGTTTTTGCCTCCCAATTACGCTATATGCTTCTTGCTGTGGAGAGATCCAAGATTTGTAGGGACTGTTGATCCTACTGTGTCTAGCAAAATAAACCTGGGCAGGAGATAAATAAAGCAGTATTGGAAAAAATAGCAGGACTTGAAGAGGTACATTTAAAGGAGATGATGAGTAACCTTTCAGAGGAGGATTATTAAGTTGTGCATGTACATCTGGAATGAGCAAGAATTGAACATTCATTATATATTCTGTAATATATGTAGTGATGTATAATCCAATATATTTCACATAATCTATTGTAATTCTTCTTGCAAGGGGAGCAGTGATGGACTAAAGTTCATGAAGTTATGTTGGAGTAGATGCATCACAAAGGTTACAAGTTTTTTGATTGCAAACACAATTTTTATTAAAACCCCAAACAAAACCAATTTTAACATCTGTGATATGAATACTGCTTTTCTCCATGCTGTATGCCCAGGTGTTTCTGAAGAATTTGTGAATTGTTTAGATTTTGGCCCTTTATTGTGCTGATAGAAAAAAGTTCTGTTTTCTTCCATGTGTGCATTTTCTTAACCTCCAGCAGTAAGGCTGCATGACAGACACCCAATGTATGTGCTGCAAGTTTTTATCTTCTGATCCTTTATTGTTTGATGAGGATTAGAACTGAGTTTGGGATACCTTTTTTTTCCTGACTCATGTTCTTGTTTTCTCCTGCATTCACATTTATAACCACAGTAACTATTTCACCTCTTTAAAGGTATCATTGGGTCAGCAAGGATATGGCTAAGACTGAGTTTTGTTACTGTAGACTTGAGGTTTTTTATTACAGGAAATAAAGTTTAATAAGAAATGGAACAATATAAAGTTGTATTCCCAAAGCAGAGACAAGACTCTGGACTAGAAGGACCATAAATGTACCACCATGTAATGGGAGTGCATTCCTCCCTCCTACACTGCATCAGTGAATTCTCCCTCTTCCTTTAACTCAACAATATGTGAAAAACGGGAAGCAAATATAATTTGCATTTTGAACATGCTCATTCCTGCTTTATTTGACCTGGAATGAATGAATTCTGTGTCTGGGTGACTTTGTGAGATTGGTGGATTGATGACCAGAGGGTCGATGTCCTGAAAGAAGTGAACACTCTCCCCTGCAGCCCTGGCATGACTCATGCTACCTGGAGCTGCTTTATGAGCCTGGCACAGTATGGAAGCTGCTTTGGTGCTTCATCTCCAAGATACAAAAAATAAAATGCAGACAGGAACATTGACTTCCATTTTTTGCTTCTTAAGATTTCTGTTTAGTTTAATTCCTTATTTAGCATTTTACTTTAGATATCCTTGTTGTGCTTTGGTATTGCTGTATAAAATGATAACATTTGGGGGAAGAGGGAAAAGTACTTTTCCAGTTTGGAAATAAAGAAATTATTTGCAGCTTCATTAGGAATATTTTCAGTTCAAGTAATATCTTCAGTGCCTTGAATTTTAAAAGGTCCTAAAGTTAAAAAACAGCTGAGTGTCATTCATAGCTGTCTGTTAGAGAAAATCAGCAGAGGCTGTGTTTTTGGTCCAATAACAGCTTTTTCGGAGTATGTATCTTCTCTTCAAGCTTTGACTTTGCAGAACTGGAAATGCTTCACCTAGAGCCACTTCTTCCCTGGGTTTAATGCAGACAAAGCAATGCCCTAATAAATTCTTCACTCGCTGTGGGACCATTACCTATTGTTTTCCTTTTCTCTGTGGGGGGAATGAAGGGAGCTGAATTGATGCACATGGCTGAAGTACACACATTAGGTCATAGTCCCCTTGCTCTTTGCCCATGTTTTATTTGTGTGTAGAAAATTGATTGTAATGTTTCATCTGCCCTGTTCAACTGTTTCTCTGTTAGAATGTCTTCAGTGTTTCAGCACTGGTTTGTGAAATTGCCTTTCTTTCCTCATCTGTTTTAAAATTGATTTGCAGTCTTTATTTCTGCATTTGTGAGGATTCTGCTCCTTTCTGGATTTTAAATTTCAGCTGCAAATCTAAATTTAATTTAAAAAAAAAGCTGTCTGCACTTAAATACATGTGTGATGCATACAGATGGTCCAGAAAGGAAGTCAGAACTGATTCCAGCTTTTTCACTTGCTGTGTTTCATCTCTAATGTTGGTGTTCTTTTCCCTTAGGTGTGCTGGGTTGTTTTTTTTCTGCCTTGAGTGCTGAGCAGAGGTGAAGCTTCAGCATTCATTTATGCCATCTACTTTTTAATGTCACTTGCCTGTCATTAGGCAAAGTTTATCCTTTAACTCTTGGTTAGGTTTGCTTAAGCCCCAGTTTCTATTGCTCCTGCAGTTCATTGCATACTTTGTTTTGTCTCCGAGTCTGTCATTTCACAGCCCTGCTGGTGACTGACTCAGCATGGAGAAGCAACAGGGCTTCAGCTGAATCTGCCATGTCCCAACTGGCAAATATCTCCTCTGCTTTCTTTTGTCATCAGTGATAAAATAGCCCAGACCTTGGTGAAAAACAGCTCAGGTATAAATGCTGAGCTTGAGATCCTTTTTCTATGATCAGTGATCTTTTTCATTATCCCATTTGATATTTCATCAGAGTTGTTTCTTCCTCTGTTGGAGCACTTAGTTATTGCTTGAAGGATGTGGAGTCATATTTGGCCTTTATCCTTTTAAATCTGAGTGAAGTACAAATAATCCTTTGCTCAGTTGACTGATGCTCTTGCAGCTAAGCAGTATAGAAAGGAAGAGGCAAACTTTTCCCACTTTTATCTGTAAGCAGCTAGTTCAGCCATTCAGTTTTTAGTTTGCCTGGGGCAAAAAACTGTCGTGTAGTTCTTTGCAAGAGATCTAACTTTTTTTCATGCAGTGAGCTATCAGCAGCTCACTGGAAAGGTTGTCTTTTGCTTGCTAGAGGAGATGTAAAATTTCCTAGATATGGTTTTAGGAGATGCCATCCTTTCATTAGAGTTAAATCTGTGAAAACAGTGGGCACATGTACTGCTGCAGGCCAACCATACATCAATCTGGATGATCTTGTAGTAGCCCTCTTGCTTTGCACCAAGACTAGTAGGTCACAGTAGCTGCAGATGTTTGTGAAAGAAAAAGAATGTGTTGAAAAGCAGCAGAGGAGATTTGGCAATCAGGCTCTTTCCCACTCCTGCATACCTGTTTTATGATCCTGAATTCTGTCAGGCTCCTCTTAACTCTGATATTGAGCAATGACAGTCCTTTCTATCCTTGGTAAACCCCGAGCAGTCTCCTGGTTTAGGAAACCAGGTGGCATTAGGATGAATAAACCAGAAGACAAAGATGTTGCAGCAATTTTGATAGCTTTAGGAAGCACAGAATGGCCCTGCCTGGTCCAGTTTACAGGCTGGGCTCCTGCAGTGCCCAAAGACTCTTGGAAGTGCACAGCTTATGGTTTTGTGTCTTGGGCAGGAGTGTGTGAAACAATGCTTAGGCATGGAAGAGCAGCCTTGTCATGCTACTGCCAGGACAGCTGAATTGCCTGGCTGACTGCAGGTAACTTTGTCAGCAGCTCCAGACACTCGGGCTGAAAATTCCTCTGCTGCTGTGTGTCTGCTAGGAAGCAGTGCTGCCAACATTATGTGGAAAGGCTCTGGGGAAAACTGGTGAGTGTGCAAGTTTTTTACACTCAAAGGGATTCTGCGTGTGCAGGAGCTCATGTCTTTGTCACGGCCTCACTCACCTAATTTTCTACCTCCCTGCACCTTCTTTCACTGCTGTCCTATCCTTAGTGATGTAGAGCCTGATTGAATTCCCATTCCTGCATCCCAGTCTGTGAAGAAAGGGGCTGCAGTTTCTATTTCTAGCTCACCTGGGGAAACAAGAATCCCTGTACACAAAATGAAGCCTCTCCATATGTTATATGCAGGTTGAACGGAGCTGCTCTTTGTTTTCACCATTCTGTATCTCATGAGTGGCCAGGTTTGTGAGTGCTGGTGTCAATATTCACTGAGAGCTGGCTCTGAATGTTGCTGCAAGGAGCCTGGCAGCAGCGATGTTACACTGAGCTCCCTCTCTCAGCCTTCTGCTGCAGCTCCAGAGTTGTGGCATCTGCTTCAAACCATTTTTTAAAAGCCTTGCAACACTATTGTTTGTACAGACGCCTGGTCCTTTCCTAAGGCTGCCTGGTCCCATGGTTTCAAGGCTATGGTTAGACAGTTCAGCAGTCTGTCACTGCATTGTGTTCATTTCCTTTTTGTCCTTTTAGATTGGCCACCTCTTGGTTCCACAGCAGATATCAGTGATGGGGAATAATGACAATGAATAGCAGTACTGGACTGATAGATAAACCAGCCAATACAAAGTACATGGCATTAACTGCAGGGTCTATCATGTTCTGGAAATGTACCTGTTATGTTTCTGAGTGGGCACTTTTCCAAGGCCTGTCATTGTTAGATCTGTGTGCCTCCAAGTGTCAGTGTGAAGTTAGTCCCTGGAGAGAGCCCTCAGAGGTCAAAGGGAGACAAGAAGCCTAAGGGATTTCCTACCTAGCTCTCTCTGTGTTGGTTACAGTGGAGCATGGTGCAGTTACAGCTGGATTTGGCTTCCCACAGCAGTCAGGTTAGAAGCAATTGGCAGGCTGTTGGTGTATGTCAGTGCAGTCACACAGTCCTTTGTTCACCCAGAGCCCTGCAAGTACAGCACCTGTTTGGGTGTGCTTAGCCTGTCTTTAGCTATGCTCTGACCTGCTCTGTGTAGTCCTGACAGCAGGAAAAGAGCAATCTTGAAGTCCTCTGAGGAGAAAAAAAACAGAACTATTTGGCATTTTGCAGTTGGAGGGTTCTTAGACAATCCACTTCATGCTGGGCATTTGAGGTGCACAGGGATGAAGAGCCTGGACAGCTGGTGTCTTTGGAACCTAGTGTTGATAGCTGGAAAAAGTACACAGCCAGCAGCACCCAGCCTCTCGAGAAGGGAGGGATTTGGTGTCTGTGGCAGCCCCAGCAGGACTGCAACTGGTTGCTGCTGCTGATGGGGGAAGCACCAAGGCTGAGGGAATTGCTGTGCATGATGTTCATGTGGAGCTGTAGAGATAGTGGCTGTCCTGAATCTGAACCTGGAGAGGAGAAAATAGCCCTCTTAGCTTCTCCACACAAACTCAGAATCTGTGTCCTAAGAGGGGCATTTGTGAAGGGCCCAAGTGATTGATGAATCCCAATCCCATGGTGCATGTAAACCATGTCAGCTGCTCTTGGAATTCCCATTTCTTTATTTATTTGCTCTTTGTCCTGGCTGCACAGTGCCCTCGGAATACATAAACACAGACTTCGTGCACAGCGTTCAGTGCTCACTGAGGAAAAAGTAAGCCTGGGCTTGGGCAGATAGCAAGTTCTGTCTGTCTTTAGCTCCGATAAGCATCTTGTGAAAAGCTTTTGCATCCTGGTTCTCAAGGTTCTTTAAACAAGCTGTGTGTCAGAATTCAATTGGGACGCTTTTCTAATAAGAGCTTGTTATTTTATGTTAGTTGTTGAAAACGCTCTCCAGGGTCAGCAGGATGGAAAATGTTACCACTGCATGTTTTCAGTGAAGGACAGTTTTCCAAATAAATCTTCCTATGGACTGCTGAAGTGAGAGCCTTGGATTTCATTCTGTGGCACCACTCCACAGTGGGAATGGTTACTGCGCATCAGCAGTTCCCCAGAGCTGCTGCCTGAAGGAGAGCAGAGCGGTGGCTCTGGGAGAAATGGCAGTGGCCGGTGGGGAAGTGGAGACCCTGCTTTACCTGGCCCATAAGCAGCAGAGCTGGCAACAAGAAACTGCTAGGCATGAAATGGAGTTGTACTGGTTCGAGTAGCTGAGAAAAAGATGAGAGAACTAGCTGGTACAGAGACTGGGGGGCTGCGGTGTCCTTTGGGGCAGCCCAAGGTCCCTGGGAGAAGGAGCCACGCCGGGAGCAGGAGCAGGTGAGTGGGCAGTGCGGGCTGGGTCACACTGGGAGCCTCCCCAAGAGGGACCCAAAGGTACCAGAGGTTCCTTTGACAGGGAGGGGTGAGTGTAGGATACACAAGAAATGTAAGTATAAAAGTATTTAAATATAGCTTAAAGTAAATGTTTTTATTTGATTAGAGA
>VRYO01001589.1:7162963-7250085 GCA_009812075.1 Sialia sialis
TGTACTTCCATCTCAAAATATGTCCATCTTCCTGCTAAGATGCAGATCATAGGGGAGAAATTTCTACTTTTAGATACTGAAGAGTGATGATAGCATAAGTATTTCAAATGATGTTGAATATAGAGGCAGTCAACTTGAGGTATGTGAGGACAATCTGAAAACAAAAGCTTGTCTCATTGCTTATTGAAAATAAGCAGCATCCCCAGTGCATTTTTCCACAGGCGGAAGCTGTCTTCTTGTTCTAAATGACATGTCTATTTGCAGTGAGTTTATGCACTTCATCTGGGAGATAATCATCTTGTTTTGTCCTACTGACACAGTTATCAAATCGAAAAGCTGAGCTAGAAGACAAACATCTTGTTATTTTTAAGTTTACAGAATGTATTTGAAAAAAAAAGAAAAAAGTCAGGCCAGTCTGGTGCAATATTCCTCAAGGAGTATGAGTAGCATCTTGGTATAAACATGCATGTTCCTTGGCTCCTGTGGAGCAGGACCATGAGGATCTGCAGTAATAAAAGCGGGACAAGAAGCATTCAAAGGCAGACAGCGGCAGGGGAGGAGAGGCAGGAGAGCTTCCACAGCAAGGTGAAACTTTCATTGTCAGAGAAAATCATGAGCTTGAGGCAAGGCACAAAGGCAGCCATGGAAGATAGTGCAACATAGGCTGTTGGTAGGACAGGTAACTCAGACCAGGTAAAGCTCCATTGACTGCACCTGACATCACTTAGAGGTTGTCATCACTGAAAGATGACACCAAAGAGTGAAAGGAAGACTGACTAAAGAACTCTGTGTGCTGGTAAAACGATACAAGAAAGGAGCCTGACCTGATGACTGCTCTGTGACAGGTACATCCACGTGCTCCTGCTACCAGCCCTGCAGCAGAGCCTGGCAGCTGGACAGCAGTGGGCAGCCCCTGCAGGAACAGCTGCTTTCCTCGGGTGCTGCTCTTCAGGGTTTGCACAGCCCTCTCCAGAGCAGGAGCCTGAATGCAAGAAGCCTTTTACAGCTCCAGGCCTTTTTGCAGTCCTCAATCTTCTGTAGATGGTAGCTGAAGAACTGCTGAAATCTATCTGTGGTTATAGTCCGCAGACTGTCCTTCCAAATAAGATTTCACAGATGATATTGAATTATATTAACCTTTAGGCTCATGTAAATTGGTAGTATACATATTTCTTTTAAAATTTCATAATCCTTTTCCTAAATGGTCAACACCAAGTACTTGTAAGGAAAATAGAGGAAATTTTCCAAATCCTTGCTAGTTAAGTCATAAAATATTTGGCTTACTATCTCTTTCTAAATGTATTGTAACCTATCTCAGATATTATACAGAAATAAGAATAAAATAGCAGATCTTCAAACATTATTTCTTTCCTATGTTTTTGATTTTGTTTTGCCTAGTGCTCAACTTCCATGACATATCACAGCAACACTAGTAGTAATGCTGTAGCACAAGAGTCTAGTGAATTTAGTAGTGGAAGGCTTTGCCTGCAAGTAATTAAATATGTGTGATACTCCTGAAATTCATTTTTGTATGCATTATTATGAAATTATCTGTGTCTTTTATTAATTTTAAGGTAATATTTCATTATTGCTTTAGCTCTATTAATATAGTATAAAATAGAAATATTCCATTTTCTCCAATGAAGAAAATTAAAAATCAATTTCCAAGCCATCTCATTTAGAAAAGTAATTTAAAAAACCAATGAGACTATAATTTTGAATTGTGTAACAAATCAATTCATGTTTTAGAGTACATAGTAGTCAAGGGTGATTTTGTTTGGCAAATTCAACCCAGTTTTCTAATGCAGGTTATATTTTGTTTGTCCTGACCTTACTATGTCCATTTTCATTGCAGAAGAGTAGGAAAACACATGAAGAGCTAATGCTTCTTACAGAAGTTTTTATTTCTGATTGACTGTGTTCCATTCTTCTCTGTACTAATATCTCATTTGAACCTATTGGTTGCCCTTGCAGCACAGTGCCCTCAGTTCAGATTCCTGAATCTGGTGCTACCAGGCACCCCTCTGTGGGAGTCTGTTTCCATGGGGGATGTTTTGATTTGTTCTGCCCCACAATCTGAGTCACAATGGGGCAGTGGGGCTCTGACTAAGCTGTCAGAGATCCACACGGCCAAATGTTTCAAGTGCTCTACAAAAATCCACAAAGTCTTCCTTTAGAGTGATAATATAACATGAGAAAATAAGATCATAGCATTTTATAAATACGTAAACTAAGGACATGGAGGCTAAATCACTTTCCAAGGGCCATACATACATGCAGAGCCAAAAATAACAATAAAATGTATCATGTTTTCTAAAGTCTATTAACTAGACTGTCAGGTCAATTTTACTTCTCTCTACTTTGTAGTCTTTAATAAATCCTTAATTGGCATAACTATAGTGACCTTCCTGAAAACACTGGAACTTTCCCAGTTTCCAGAAAGCAAAAAACTGATTTATCTTTTCTCTCCTTAGCAAAGGAACCTAAAGTTTTCATGCATGGGATCCCTGAGAATCAAACCCAAAAACATCTCTATATTATCAACCTTGTGTTCAGAACAAATCCAAAAGCCCCATATCAGCCACTGTGAAGAAAACTAACTCTACCCCAAACAAAACCAACATAATATTTTATTAAGCTTGGCTGGTATTGAAATTCAGAGTAGGGCAGCCACATACTTTAAAAGATTTCAGGGAAAACCTGTTGGTTCTAACAAACATACCTTGGTGGGTTTTTTTTTTTTCAGTCTGCTATTGAATAGGAAAATGCAGATAGCCCAATCTCCTTTTCTAGACCTCCCTGGTGCAACTGGTAAGCTCTCAGAGAGACCAGCAATATTTTAAATGGTTGAGCACCATTTCTTCTGAAGTGATGGAGCAGACCCCTCTTTTGCTCACCTTTGTCACATGCATAGCAGGAAATATCTAATGGGTAAGCAGTGACTCAAAGACCCCTCACCAGCTGCTGAGGTGTTCAGCCAGTTTGGCTCTGGGAATGAGAGCAGAGGCAGAGTTAGATCAGATGTACAAAGAGCCTGTCAGCAGAGTTACATGGCTATAAACTTGGTATATGAGAGGAAAGCAACTCAGATGCCACAAGCACAATTTGCTTGCTGCTAATGATGTCTCTGTAACATCACAGGCTATCTCTAAGCTATATTTTCCATTGCCTTGCTGGCTTGCAAAACTTTTAATGGAACAAGTTTTTCTGGCAGAAGAACACAGATTTTTATCTTCAATGAGCAGCCTCTCTATCATTTAGCTTCAGGAAACAGCTTCCTGGTTGTAAACTGCTTGAGACTGCTGACAGCCAGGCGACTTCAAAAGCAGCCAGGAGTGACTTTCTTGCTTACTTTGGGAAGGCGTTCAAAAATGCTGAAAGGTGCAGATGATTCTGTTATGGAGCAGGAGGACTCTGCTTCCCAACATGGAGAAATGATGAGTTGGGATATCAATGATATCAAACTTCCCCAGGTAGGTGTCTGTGTCTTAGAAATTCATTTAGTTCTGACTGGTCATCTCCACCACTGATCTTAAAATGTTTTCTCAGTCATCTATGACTCATTGCCTTTATTCTCTTTGTCACTTTGAGGTATGGGGGAGTGTTTTGCTAGAAAATATTGAGAAAATATTGACATTTCCATGCATTTCTCCTTAAACGTATCATTGAAAGAGCTGTTGATGCATGAAAAATATCAGGGCTGCAAAAGCATTCTTTTCACTGGTGGATTAGGTGCAGAGAAAGCAGAGGAAAAGAAGTGCCTCCTGCTGTAGGCACTTAATTAGAGCTGTCCAGGACTTGTTTTTTTTCCCTGGTTAGTGATTTTTGAGAAAGGAGCACAGCACCCACAACTGCCTTGCTCAGTCTCACGGCAGATTGGGCTCCAGCTCCAGAGCTATCTTCCCACGTGGAGGCAAGTCTTTCCACTAGCACTTATGGAAACCTTGCTTCATGTGTGCAGAGCTTTGCTGAGAGGCACAACAGTGATCTTTCCCTCCCTCTGTCCTTTTCTAGTTCTCTTAGCTAGAAGTTTCAACCATGCTCTCCACTGAAAGCATCCTGCACATCAATGTCACCTCTCTGCCCCTCAGCTCTGCGTATTTCTGCCAGATTCCTCCTGCTGCAGTCCTTCAGCATCCAGCTCTGCCTTTCAGCTCCCACTGCTATGTTCTTACCGGATCCTAGCCTCTTCCCTACTATGACAGTGCTGTTTGCTCAAAGCCTCCATGTTCCAGGATGTTCCCTTCTCTCCCCGTCAGCCCAAGGTCACCGTCACCTGCATTTCAGTCTGGAGGCTTCACTGACACCCTTCCCTACACTATCCAGTGGCTACCAGGGGAGCATGGGAGGTTTTCTCTTCTTGGCTGATGTTCTTACTGCTGTCATGGCTCTTAGTCCTAGGATTAGCAATTTAAAGGAAATTTCTACTAAGCTTTTGTGTGCCTTACAAGAACTTTTCTCTCAAAATCATCATCAGGTATGGTAGATGCTTTACAGCTTACTGCATTTTACTGCATTGACTGTACCCACTGATGTACACTGATGTGATGTATATTTGGGTCTTTGGGGGTTTTTTTCCAGTTTTGTTTTTATTGCTCCTTACTCTGTTGTCCTTGAGGCTTGGTGTTTGTTCAAGGTTTTTTTAAATATTTTTTTGGTTGGATGGGTGAATGAGAACAAACTCCTGGCCACTGCTTCCTGATGCTCTGGGGCTTGTGGGGAGCCACAGAGATCTGTGTTTTTCCTATCTTATCTCCACTGCTCCTTCCTGACAACCAGCATCACCTGCCAGGGTGCTAGAATCACCTAGGCTAGAGGAAACCCAGCAGAGGTCCACCTCTGCTCAGCTCCTGGACAAGCTCTTCTCTTACCCAGCCTAAAATGTGGCTTGCTTTGCTCTTTCCACAGAATGTGAGCCAGATAGACTGGTTTCAAGAATGGCCAGATTCCTATGTAAAACATATCTATAGCTCAGAGGATAAAAATGCTCAGAGGCACCACAGCAGCTGGGCAATGAGAAACACCAACAACCACAACTCTCGCATCTTAAAAAAGTCCTGCCTTGGGGTGGTGGTTTGTGGGAATGACTGCTCTACCTTGGATGGGAGGAAGATCTACCTAAGACCAGCCATATGTGATAAAGCCAGGCAAAAACAACAGCGTGAGTACAAACATGGCAGTTCATTGTATGGCACTTATAAGTGAACACAACATAGCAGGAATCAAAGTATAGGATACCCTTTGGATTACCCAGCCTTCCTTCTGCCATTCTTTATATTCCAATGCAACATGCAACATGCATTTTACACTTATTGTTGGGGTGTAGTCATCTGCTTGTTTATTTTCTTTATTTTCCCTAACAGTTTTAAAATCTCTATTTCTGCTGGTTAGGGGTTGGTTCCCAGCCTTCTCAGGTCCATGACTGAGGGTACTGAGAAAGCTGTGCAGTGCAGGCAGCTCCCTGCCCTGCTGTTCCTGCCCACCTGAATGTTGGCTTCATTATTGCACTGGCCCAAGAGTGACTCAGGAGGAGGCAAGTCTTGCAGGAAAGAAGTTGCTCATAAACTGTGATAACTGGAAAATAGGCCCCACAGTCACATCACTGGAGCAAGACAATGCAAATAGAGAACATGAGCTGCACATACTCTTTTAACAAGACCATTCCAAACAATTGTGATTGCTCAGTAGAGCTAGCACATACTGATTTCTGGATCTGATGTACATTTTAGCTAAAGAAAGGTACTACTCAGGTGCGCATTGAGGTCAGAACAATGCTCTCTAGAAACACGTATGACATTCCAAACACTGACAAGAGAAAAACTAAAACTAACCGTGATAATAAATTATAAATTTGTAATAACATTGTAATAGAAATAATTTTTGAAAGTCATATTTAGTAATGGACAGAGTAAAGGCAATGATTAGTTTGCTTACATTGATTTTTGCATATGTTTGGAAGCTTTCTGCATCATTTCTCTCAGTGTCACTGCTGAGCACCAAACCAGAAGTGGCAATCTGCCACCAGTGAGCCATTGTATCACATGGGATTCATCTAACTGATGTTTCCCTCTATCCTTGCTCCAGGGAAATGCTGTCCAAACTGCAATGGACCACTGCGACTCCTTTCCTGCCGAGGCCATGGTGGTTACCCAGTTACCAACTTCTGGAGGCATGAAGGCCAATTCATATTCTTCCAGGTTGGTATTAAATTGCCTAACATTATGCAAGTTAATTTTAAAGACTGGTATTTTAAGTTTTATTTAGTGTTTGGGGTTTTTTTTGTTCCAACAAACAGGGGTTATTGAATATGACAAGGTCAAATGACTGTAAGGAGGAAAAATCTTCACAAGGTGCTAAGCAACCTGATCTAACTCTGAAGTTAGTCCTGCCTGAGCAGGAGGTTGAGCTAGAGGGCCCTTCCAGCCTATGTTACTACGATTTTACAGCACAGTGTATTTTTTATTTAGGCTTCTGTGAAAACTTGTTGAAGTGTTTTGCCTCAGGTACATAGGAACCAACAAATCCTCTGAAGTCAGAAATACCATATTATCTCTTCCCCTTCTCCAACGCAATACACATAATCATGAGGCAATCTTGGAACAGGAAATGGTTGTACCCAAGGGGCTCACTATGGAAAATGCCGCCTGTGTATTATTTGTAACATATCTGGATCCCAGTGTATGCAAGTGTTTAGATAATGGCCACTGTTTCT
Organism: Sialia sialis; assembly: GCA_009812075.1. Lineage (NCBI taxonomy): Eukaryota > Metazoa > Chordata > Aves > Passeriformes > Turdidae > Sialia > Sialia sialis. The sequence goes on from VRYO01001589.1 coordinate 7,169,676, forward strand.
GGAAGCTGTAGTCCTGGTTTAGTAACATAACCACTTTCCTGCTTTCCACTCTTTCACTTACGTGCAGGCTAAATAAAATTAATTCTCTGTGGAAGCTAATGGAAATTAATGTTCAGATAAATGTGTCTAAATTGTGAGAAGAATTAAAGTGACTACAGGGACTGTAGCCAAGCTGCAGAGACCTCTTGGCTTCAGTGGGAGCACTACAAATAAATGTGGTACATTGATTTTATTATTTCAGAGAGTTTCTATCCCATCCCACTTCATCTGGGATATGTTTATTAGCTGAGCTCACAGTAACTAAAACCTATTAAATACAAAGCATTAAATTGTGTGTGAAATAATGTGTGATTTTGGCCTGTGATATAAATTCTGCTCCTTTAAGATTATTAACGAGGTTGCTTCTACTTTTAACACACCATAATTACTTTCTAAAGTCCAAAGGAACTCATGACCACCCACGTCCAGAAACAAAACTAGAAGCAGAAGCAAGAAGATCAATCCAAAAAGCAAAGACAGCTTTTTCTCCATCTTCTCTAAGACTAAAAAGAGTCCAGGAGATTGAGGTAACTCTTACTATTGGTCAATGAAATTTTGGTCAGGCAATCTGTGATTGAAGCCTGGTGGAAGCTATTTGGGCTTTGGGTATGGGTGGGAGTAGGTTTTACATCTCCACATTCTGCATGCCCATGATCAGGCCAAGAAGGACCAGGGCTGTCCTGAGCATCCCGCTCTCTTTAGCACTGTCCTCCACTGCCAGCACCCCCCTCCAGAGCAAATTTGTGCCTACTGGCAGCAGGAGATTACATCTGCACAGGTAAACAAAGCAGGGCTGCCAGGCAGACTAAGTTTCATCACTGCTCACGTGGAACTTTCTGTACATGAGTGTTTGCCCATTGCCTCTTGTCCTATTTCTTGGCACTCCCAAGAAAAGCAAAGACATCCTCTCCCCCTGCTTGCTCTCTTTGAGTTCAGGCAAGGTTAAAAAGGGGAAGGTGCATAACCTGTACCTGGTTTGCCTGGTCTGAAGGCAGAAGAGTGCTTTGAAGGATTTTCTAAAGCGTTGATGTTAAAACATCAGCTCTGAGGAGTGTGGAAACACTTATGAAAGCATCTCTGGAGATCTCTGGGACTGCTGCATGCCTGATGGAGGGAATCCCAGTGACCTGCATTGCAAAGGTTGTGTTACACTTAATTATCATCACTGTATTCAGATGCAGCTTGTCTTTTGATTTGTTAGGGGTGGTGCATTTCCCCATCCTAGTGTTAGGGACAGTAATCCATTCAGCCACTGACAGATGGGATAATTGCTCTGGGCGAGGACAGATTTCTTAAGTGGACTACATGGAGAAGCAAGGGGATCTGAAAACCCAAGAAGCAGATAAAATGTGCACACAGGAAGTTAAACCCATTAAATAGAATGTGAATTTAGAAGCTGCAACTATTTCTACTGGAAATATGCAGGAGGACACTAAAACCAAGAACCTCTTGAAACAACTGCCTGGGAACAAAAGCATAAGAAAAACAGTCGATCTGTCTAATTGTCTCACAAATACAGCAACAATTCTTTTCCTATCACTGGTTTAGTTCTGTCTCTGTGAACACTGAAATAGTTTCCACCTAGGAAATATGACTGAGCCACGTGGCTTTCTTTCTTTGATAATTGACTCCACTAGTCAGCCTTCATCTTTCACTTCCTAAAACATCTTCCTGAGGCTTTCACTTTCAATTGTGTGGGAATAGAAACAGACTAAAGAAGCCACAAATGTCTAATAGTAGAGCCTGCTCTTCAGCTGTTCTAACTCTGTACAGTCAGACTTAAACCATTTATCCTCATTGGCTTTCCAGTTCATGGCTGTCCAGCAGATTTGCCTTGGGAATAACCCATCATATGATACAACTTAATTCAGGAGTCTGATTTGTCACACAGAACCTGTGTCACTCAATCTGCAAAAATATATTCCGAGAAGATTCAGTTTTAATGTATTAATGTATTAATCTGGAAAATGTATTCTGAAAAGATTCAGTTTTAATGTCCTCACAGGAGACCAGGGGAGGAGAACTTTAGAAAAAGGTATGATCCCAAAATAGAGCAAGTTATATGTAGGATGGTTTCTCTATAGCATCTATGGCAGGTCTGTAGCTGAAAGTGGGCTGCGTCCAATACCAAATTGCTGGAATTTTTTTCTCATAATGAGTGGAGAACAACTGAAAGGAGCTTTGCTGCTCTAGCAGTCCACAAAACCACTATAATTAAATGGCTGAAAAAGCAGAATTATAAACTAGGGAAACCTGCAAGCACTCATCAAAAATGAGTGATGTGAAAGGAATTAAAGTTTGCATAATTATAATCCAATAATTGGGGCAATTAAAGAAGTTGTGAAATATCCAGAGCAGAAGACCCAGAAGAATAATTCTTACATGCTGATCCCTACCTGAATGAAATTTCTGTTTGTGGGGTAAAAAACCGAAAATTTGTTAGAAATAGACTCTAGAAAAACTGAAGAATAATATTTTTGTAGTGAAAAGATAACTTCAAAACAATCAGTATAAAAAATCATACTTAACTTCTCCAATCTCCATAGAAAAAAAATCTGTAGTGTCAAATGTATTAACATAATTTCAATTTTAGGTCCTTCTTCAGTATATGCTGGCAGTGGACCCTAAGGGCTGCAAATGCAAGGTCTAAACAACTTTGTCAGTGTAAAACAGGCTTTGGGCAAAAACTGGTGAAATAACCTCAGAGCCAAGAGCTGAGAGCCTTGTTTAGTTTGCCTCTACAGCCCATAGGCACTCCCCTATGGTGTGGGAGGCTCTGCTGTGCTTTCTTTGTTACCTGTGTTCACAGAACCACAGAATGGTCAAGGTTGGAAGAGACGCCCAAGACCATCAAATCCAACCATCGTGTTGAGTGCCTTTGTAAGCAGCTCACAGAGGAGACGGGCTGCACCACACCTTGTTTTACTAACCCATGCCTTGTTTTCCCAAGTCTCTGACAGGTGCAATGCCGACACAGGAGCCTTTGCCTTTGCTTCTTTCCAACCCAGATGCTCCCATGCCACCTGCTAACTTCAGGGGACATTTAAGCAAAAGCTCCCAGGAGCCAACGCTGAGTAGTTGCTCTGGGCAGCTTCCATACCCAAGGACAGCTGGGGAGGATGGGCCCTCCGGAGAGGCACCAGCCTGGGGTCGGAGCCTGTCCCTCAGCAGGGCTTCCAGAGCCAAGGAGCCATGCAGTGTACCGGCTGTGCCCAGCACGGCCCCTCCTCGCCAGCAGTGCGCCCACCTTAGCGCCCAGCACATCCTGCCCGCGACAAAGGGCGGCCGTGACCCTCTGGAAGATGGATCCTGTGGGGAGAAATCCCCCCTGACCTACGGGGGCAGCCACCTCCCTCTGCCGCCCTTCGCCGCGCCTCAGGACGGGCCCTGCGCCATGGCGACTGCGGCACAGCCTCGCCCGCAGCTCTCGCTGCCCCCGAGGGGAAGCGAAGGAGTCAGGGGTGCGGGAGGCCACCGAGTCTGTCTCAACTACTGCAGCAACGACATGTTTTTTAACCTGTACCCGTTACGGTGACTGGGTTCAGACGTCTCTGCTTACCCCTCCTCTGTCAATGGGTCCTGTTCTCCACCCCTGTGGCCACACAGATGTCAAAGTGCTACCACAATAGGTCTCACTTTAGCTCCCTTTGCAGGCCCCAGAAGGAGCTTTCATAGCTGAAGGCTTGTCTTTGTTCTTTTTATTTAACAGTCTTATTTCCTCCCACTGTTCCACAGATCTAATAAAAGCTATCAGCTCTTACAGACTGTCTCACTGCCATTCTGGTTTGGTAGCATTTCAAGCCTCCTCGATACACAGCTTGTTCCAGCCTGTTGGAACTGTGGAAGGTGTAGATGGATGATCTCAAGGACCACAGCTGTCATGTGTGACCTTCTGCACTCTTCCAGTTTATCCAGGCAGTCCCTCTTCAGACCTAAGCTCCTGCACTGCACCAGCCTTGCACACGTGTTGTATGGAGCTGGATGCAGGACTTCACATGGGATCTCATGAGAGTGGGGAGAACCTTCCTTCTCAACCTGTGGCCACATTTCGTTTGATGCAGCCCAGGATACATTTGGCCTTTTGAGCTGCACATGCACGCTGCCATATCGTGTCCAAAATACCAACTACCCTAAGTCCTTGTCTGCAGGGCTGGACCCAGTTTCATATATGTATGTATTTAAGGTGCCTTGCTACTTTTTCCAGGCAGTTTTAATTTCTTTCAATGCAGATTGTAAAGAACTCTGCAACATCCATTCCATACATCACCCCCTTTGCTGACCGCTACCATAAGCAGGACCTATCAGTTCTTTACATTTGTTTAAAAAACTAGGGTGCCAAATAGGAATTTTCTTGCCTAAATTTAGTGGCTCAAGCATCTTTGGCAAAGATTCCTTTACCTTTTCCCATAACTGACAACTGCATGACTTTGCTGCATGACTGGCCTCTGCTGCTCTCTGGTTTCAGGGGGTGTCACCACCCTCCCCTGCAGAGGCAGGCACTGACACACACCCCTGCTGCCACCTCTGCAAGGATGAGCTCAGGGATGTCATGTACAATGTATGGATCTGCATTTCAAGACTGGTTCCTATATCCACCAAAGGGAGAAATAAACCTTTCATTGAGATGAGTTTGGGAGGACAGTACTACAAAACAAGTGGCAATAAAAACAGTACCTCAGAACGGGACGTATCACATGTTCATCAAATAGGTTCAGTCATAGACGTTTTTCATGGGGTTTTGGGGTTTCCTCCCCTAGTTTTTATCTTTTTGGATTCTCTCTTTTTTTTAAAGACTTTGTAATATATAACTTGCTAGGGAAACCACTCTCCTGATAAGGGGTGTAGTTCAGAGACATTTACAAGACAAGGATGAATTGTATTTATAGAGTGTTTCAAAATGTTTATTGGAATTTGTGAAACAGGATGCACAGTGATTTGTTTTAAGTGGAAAAAAAATCTAAATGTAGATCACAAAATATTGTACTATTGTACATGAAGGTCAACTCACCAAACTTTTTTTTAATCAGTGAATTACTCCCACACTAATTCCAAACTTAGCATGTTTTATGATTTTTCAGGTCATTAACTCAAAGAAGGAAACTTTGATCAACATTTGTAACGACCTCTAAGACAGAAAAAGAAAAATTAATGGGAGCCATGAACACTTGTGCTTCAGGAGGTGAGCTGCAGGGTTAGGGACAGGCGAGGCCCCTGGGGCTGGTGTCCCATAGCTGGGATTCCTCAAACCGGCCACACAGGTGAGGGACTGCACAGGGCATGACCCCTGCCACAGCCATCTGGTTTTGTCTCATCTTGTCTCTCCTCCGATTTTCTTGCCTCTCCAGTGCAATGCTGCCAGCATCACCTCTCAGCAGCAGCGCCATTCCAATATGTGGCTGAGAGGCTCCTTGGCAATTGTTTCCACACTTAAGTTCTATCAGTTCCCCTTACACTCACCAACCACCTCTTCTACTTTTAGAAACTTCCAGCAAAGGGGATTTGATAACCCATCCTGTTCCATGGTTTGTCTGTTCCAATCCCAGCTGTTAGCATTTTTTCACTCATCTGATTTTCTTTCCTGCAAATCAACAATTTCTTCAAGTGTTTTAAGATGGGTAGCATCCAGTTACTAAGTTTCACAGGCTTCCTAAAGGTTTATTACAACCAAACCTCCCTAATAGGTAATTACTACTAACCTTTTTTCCTACCTGAGAAAGAAGAGCCTTTTTGTTGGTTTTGCCTTGGAGTCTGAATCAAAAGGTTTCCAAAATGAAACCTATTCCTGTGATCTCAGCTCCCCTTCCATAGCTTCCTGCCATAGAGCCATGCCTTCTTGCAGCTTCCATGCTTGCAATCCTGCAGAAGCAGGACTGTCCCACAGTTTTGGGGGACCCCCAGCCCCTGTTCACGCAGCATTCATCATGCCCAGCCTGTTTCCAACAGAAACACATTTCAGGCTCAAAGTTATTCATTGTTAAAAAGGAGGAAACAAAACCTTTATGATTTTTCTAAGGTTAAACACAGAGAGCCTTCCAGATTTACAACCTGCTAGGGTCATTTTGATCTTTCCAAGCTCTTGAAGCAACCTCTGTGCTGGCAGCAAATCTCTCCACTTTGGGTATATTCAGTACTGTGGGTCAATATAGCATCAAATTTATCTCTGTTTCGCTTGAAATACAAAGATACTGATCCCATCTCTGACCTTCACAAAAATTAATTTTTCAGTGTGTTTGGGATCTGTGAGAAGAAACGTATGTATCATTGCTTTAAGTGTCTTTTAACCAGCTGTAAGGTACTGTGCCCAGCTGGGCAGTGATAAGAATAGTAGAATCATAGAATGGTTTGTGTTGGAAGAGACCGCAAAGATAATTTAGCTTCAAACCCCACTGCCATGGGCCAGGACACCTTCCACTACAGCAGATTACTTGGAGCCCCATCCAGTCCCCCTCTAGGTACTGGAAGGTGCTATAATGTTATCCCTCTCCTCCAGGCTGAACAGCCCCAACTCTCTGAGCCTGTCTTCACAGAAAAGAGATTCCAGCCCTGTAATCAACTTTAGTTAGGCCTCCTATAGACTCATTCAAACAGATACATCTTTCTTGTGTTGGATGCAGCACTCCACTGTAGGTGGAATCTCACAAGAGCATAGCAGAGAGAGAGAATCAGAGGTGAAAGAGCACTGGATGCATGATCCTCTGATCCCATATTTAAGAAAATATAATGAAGGCTCAGGTTATTCAGATTAGCTTCATGAATAAACACCAATTGATCTGTGAGGATCCACCCATAGGTAACCCTGTACCCTTGTTCTCTTCTGCATAAAATGTTTTTTTGAAGGGCTGAGGTACAGCAAAGCATTAGAAAGCCAGCAGAGATGCAAGGAGGTCAGGAAGTGGATGATTACACAGGCAAAATGGTTTGTTCTTCCTTATTGCTGTTTGTGATTGCTGTAGCTACTGCCAAAGTTAACACAAATCCCCATACAAGGCATGGATGACCTTCACTATGCTCCCAAGGTCAGCTCTGAAAGCTCTGCTCTCAGTATCTAAGGGCTAAATTATTTGGGAGCAATCTCTGTGCTTGCTCTGAAGCAAGTATTTTTATATATAAAGGCTCTTTTGAGGCCATCAGAGCACTATAGTATTCCTCAAATTCCTACATTAGTCGGCTGTATCTTACAGCCTGACTAAATAGTACAAGGCAGCAACTGCACAACTGAATTTATTATTGTATTTATTATTGTATTTATTATTGTATTTATCCTGAGAACATCAAATTGAGAAAGGGTAATGTTTTTGTATCAGTCACACCAAAGGGGAAATGAGAAAGCAGAATGGAGATTTGACCCACATCTCTCCAGCCCTGGGAACATACACTGTGTTTCTTCTGGCCTTCCTCTCCCCAGGACATCTGCCTTTGCATGTGAAAAGAATTGCAGGTCAGACTGAGCAAAGACATATTTTCGTTTTCAACCCCTTGCACAAAGCTCCTGCCCCTGGGGAGATTGGTAAGCCTATGGAATATTTTCTACAATATGGTCCTAAATGCATTCTCTGTATTTTTAAAAGAAACAAGGTTGTCAAACTTCGGGTGGATGAAAAGACTCCAGCTGAGGAAGCTTTAGGGGATACACCTTGATTCATTGCAGAGAGCTTTACTTTCCTTGTGGTCTTTGGGATATTTCGTAATCTGCATGTCCGGTAGTCCTGGCAATTTTGCTCTGCTTTCCCTCAGGGTAGTAATTTGGGGCTTTTAAATAATTATGGTCGAGGAGTCAGCGCTTTACTTCACTGCAAGCAATATGTAGAAGTAACCCTGTGGTGGATCTCAGCAGGGATATGGCCAGGAAAAGGTGCTATGCTGAATCAGGATCAGTCAACACAAATTGCACAAGTCAGGTTCAACTGCTTTGGGTGTTTTGATGTACAATTCCAATGGTCTGCTTTGATTACTGATTGCATCTGTTTTACTCTGACACCAGCAGACTTCCTTAATTTTTCTTTTTAAATGAACAGCGTCATTTTCCCATCCTTCTCTGCCTCTCCTGGGTCCCCATTCCATGTAAATCCTCTTCCTCCCTGAGCTGCTCCATTCCCCAGGCACTAAGGGGTTTTTGTCTTTCACAAGGTGGACTTCCCCAACATTGTTCATCTCCTGAAGCAAGGAGGACTGACCATCAATGCAGGGGAAACAGGTTAGGGAACACTTAAACAAACCCAACATACATAAGTCTATGGGCCCTGATGGGATGGACCCATGAGCACAGAGGAAGCTGGCAGGTGTTATTGTGAGGTCACTCTCAATAATCATTGAAAAGTTATGATGATTAGAGAGCCTGAAGACTGGAAGAAAGCAATGTAACTTTTGTCTTCAAGAAGAAGAAGCAGGATCTGGGAAACTACACACTGCCCAGTTACACCTTGAAATGTGCAAAGGTAATGAAAAAAATCTTCTTCATAACTCTTTGCAAACACATGGAAGACTAAAAAGTGATTAAGGCTAGTCAGCATGGATTTATAAAAGGGAAATTGTGCTTAACCAACCTCAGAGCAGTCTACAGTGAGAGGACTGGCTTGGTGGATGAGGAGAAAGCAGTGGATAATTTTTATCTTGTTGTTAGCCTGCCTTTCAGAACAGTCTTCCGAAACATCCTCAGAGACAAGCTGATGAAGTATGGGATTGTTAAGTGGACAGTGAGGTAGACTGAAATCTCTGCTATTTTGTGATTCTGCTAACACTTAGGATCAGCCATAGCTCTTCTCATACCAGAGAGTTGCAGTCTCCAGATGTTTCTGTTTGAATTAGCCATGTGCAGTGTGGCATATCCAGAAAGTCATCTGAAATGTGGGATATGAAAGACACCCTGGGGCAGCAAGACACAGCCTTTGTGGCCCTGAAGACAGCAGCATCAGCAATGTGATTGCCACAAGCATGCTTTGGTCTCCTTGTTGGATTATTTGATTTCTGTGAGCAATGTGAGATGATGTCCTATGCAGCACAGATAATCTCTTAGGAGATAGGGCAAGTGAGGAAGGTCTTTGGCCAGCTTTACGCTCTGAGCTCATTTCTGCTGTTTCCAGTTAGTAAGTGAGGAAGCAGAACTGTCTCGGAGGGCAGTATTACTCAGATGAGTGTTTTTAATTTCTCCAAATCAGTTGTGGCAAGATTTAAACTTCACATCTTTTGGCAATTGTATTATCAGTGATGTGGCTTAAGTATCCTGTTTCCAAGGATTGCCCAATTTATTTGTTCTTCTGAAGATGGACAGTCATAAATAATACAAACCACAGCACAGGAGTGTCCTCTTTGCTCAATGCTTTCTTTGTCTGATGGAAACTGTTAAGCAAAGGCCAAAGCCACATGGCAACTGGGCATCCAATTCCTTTTTGCTTCTAGAGGCAATAGCATTTTCCTGTGGCAGGATCAGGTCCCTCACTCCTTCACCCCCAGCAGAATAACCGTGGCAGGACATGGCATGGACCAGTTGGTGGGGCCTTCTGCCCCTAACACCGGGTGAGGAGTGGAGGCACAAGGACATGCTGACGTCCTGTCTGCAGTCTCTCTCCTGGCACTTATAGGTGTCAGGGTGAGGTGCTGGCAGCCTTATACTGGACTCTGGCACCTACAGCAATGAGTAATGACTTCCACAAGAACAGCTGTGACTAACCTAATGTCTGTGCATACTATAAACATTGTGTGTCATGAAAATCTGTTTGCCAAACAACCAGATTTTCTCTGCTCAAGTCACAGCAAGGACAGGAGGTAAAAACCCTTATTTTCAGTGCAGACCTGCAGTGGCTGTGGGCAGAGCAGGATCCCTGGGGGCAGGGCCCTCCAAGCTGACAGCAAAAGCAGCAGTATATTTCAGGGCTAGTTCATGATCATTGCTTAATATACTTCCCTGATTCCCCTCAGAGAGGAGTGGGATTCCCTGGCTGGAGATGGTAGGACAAGGGGGTACACATGGCATGACTAGAGACTCACTTCTGTACTCAAGGGAAAATCTAGGGGCAGGAGGAGAGCAGGAAGAAAAAATATGAATGTCCAGTCTTGGGATGGCTGGATATAGGATGAACAAACAGACCTTGGCCAAAGTGAGTTAAAATAAAAAGTAAATGGATGGTGTCTTGCCAGTTTACTCCACTGAAGTCAATGTTACCAGTCTCTGTGTGCATAGGAGAAAACTTTAGGTCAGACTGTAATCCTGCCCAGACCTTCCTGACCTTTAATGATTCAATCACCCCACAAAGAAGGAAAGAACTTTCCAGAAGCCACAAATACCTGCCAAGAGCCAGCACTGGAGAAATGAAAACCAAAACTCTTTGCACAGATGAGTTAGTGCTTAGTGCTCCAAGGCAGGGAGCCAGTGGAAAGCCTCAGCCAGCACAGCAGGTATGGCAGCTCCCTGCTGAGGGGGAATTCATAGCAGAGTGCAGGATTACCAGCACAGATCACCGTGACACCACTGGCATTACACAGAGTGACGTATCAAAGCAGTGAGACACACACAGCTCACCTGAGGAGCATCACCCAGCAGGTTACTGGGCTGCTGGTAACCTGCTCTCTTCCTCTTGCTCAATGCACAATGCCCCACTGGGAATGGGCAGAGGGAAATGTTTTCCTCCAGGTCAAGCAAAGTATGTTCTGGGGTTTTATTGTTTTATAGCTCAATAGTTAATAATAGCTGTAGCTAATTTAACAGGGGTTCTGGTGTTACTTGACTTGCTCTACTGAATCACTTAGACCGAGTCCTTCATTGCAATAATACTAAAACTCTTGTCATGCACCAGCCTCCTCTTGTGAGCTTCCAGAAAATGCTCCTTCAAAGATACTGAATTATTTACATCTTAGCCCTGCTCCCTCCCAGTGCCTTGTGGAGCCCTTTCTTGGGGACTAGAGGAGTTTGCCTCACTTGTTAAATTCACCCTTAACATTCACTGTTCATACCTTTATTACTGACAAATGTAAGGAAGAAAGGTCCATCTTCAGCCAGATGAAAGTAATCTCCATAACCATGATTGGCATGAGGAGACCACTCACAAGTGGAATTGTCCTTCCTGCAGTGAGTCCCAGAGGCTCCCAGCCCTGGCAGCAGGAGGAGAGAGCTGCTCCACAGCACACAGCAGCCAGGCTGGGGTGGCCTCAGTGGCTTGGTGAGGTTGCAGATCTCTCTCCACACAGCAGATCTTGCCTGACCCCACAAAAAAGATCTGGTTTGCTCTTTCCTCTACAAACCAATGCTTTTCTCTGAAGGTTCTTTCTAGGCGTCCACCAAGGGAGTGCTTCAGTATTTTTACAAAGTTGGTCTCTTGAAAGCCCTATTCTTCTAAGAGAAGAAAACCTTATTATTCAGCAAGAAGCTTAAAGTTTATCTAAGTAGATCTTTTTAACCTTGTCAATGGGCTTTTCTTGGCCACCCACACCCCTCAAACAACATGTAGCTACTCTCCTCCAAGCCAGATCACTTCTTTATGTTGGAAACCTGGTGTCCTGAATTCCAGACAACCTCCTTCCTCCCTCCTGCCATTGCACAGAGTGGATTTATGGTTTTCCACGCTTATTATCAAAGTTTATTTTTACTTTTAAAAGCTCATTCAAAAATTTACCTGCTTGATTAAAATCTTGGTTTTAGATGGCAGAAGTTGTGAAGCTGGGCTTGGCTTCCTCTGCCAAGATCTCCCAGGTGAATTCTTTGGGTTCTAGTAATGGAACTGTATATTAAAGTATTGTAAAGATCATTCGTGATGATATAAATAAAACCTGAAAATAGATGTTGTAAAGCAGGCTTTCTTCCCACAGAGATACCAGAAATGTGTCTCTTTTCCCCCATTACCTATTTTCATCACTGGAACTTGGTGCAACTGAATCTTTGGTCCGTCTATTGAAATTATTTTAAAATTCAAGTTTCAAAAGCTTTTGGTTGAATCTGTGAGACATGACAAGATGACTGCCTAATATTCATTTTGTTAGAGAACTGTATAAAAGGCTCTACAGAGGCATCTGGACAGGCTGAATTCATGACCCAAGGCCAGTAGTCTGAGGCTCAACAAGGCCAAGTGCTGGGTCCTGCACTGAGGCCACAACATGCAGAGCTACAAGCTGGGGGCAGAGTGCTTGTTCTGTTAGATCTTGGAAAACCTTAACTTGGGCTTACTGTAAATCTGGAGTAACCTCTTTTCTACTCAAGTGTCATAAGTTTAAACTTGGTTTAGGTTAGAATTTTTCTATAGCAAACCATCTTCAAGGCCTGCTGAGAAGCTGAACTGCAATTTTAGGACAGTAAGATCAGGAATGCTGCTGTGCTGAAGCTCAGTGATCACCAGTGCACCTCACTGTTATTTTTTAAAATTCCTGTGAACATTAGTAATGATATGCTGACAATACACTATATGATTATGGTCTCATAAAAGACTCTTAAGTTCTTCAAGAAGAAAGAAGAAAAACTCGATTCACTGTGTTTCACACACCCAGACAAATATTCATGTTATTATCAGATTATTTTTCATGGTAGTTTTTCAGGTTCTACAGATTTGGTGAGTTTTTATATGAAATGTTTAAAAAGGCACACTTCTCAAAGAGGGAGCAGGTTTCAAATAAAATTGCTGGCAACTGTGTTAGCCCCCCACAGTCTTCCCCCTCTATTACCACTGGGAAATGTGGCTGACTTTAATATCTGTATGTTTATTTTTCTCAGACTTTACTTGCCAGATCATCTGTCTAGACACCGATAATACTAATATGTGTACTCAAGGCAAGTGTAAGTGTACTCAGTATTTTCTTTCTCAAAATTTTTGTGATTAAAGTTACAGGGAGAACAGATCTAACCCACTATATTCATGTTTGTCGTTTAAGGAACATGCCAAATCATCCAAAACAAATTGATTCAAAGTACAGAAGCTGTGATACATACCCTGAACCTCAAAGGTCTTCTTGAAGGTTGTATAATGGGAACAATATTTTCCTTGGGTCTCCCCTCCACCCTCCAAAAATATCATTGAGGTGTGGGAAGGCCACACCTATTGGGACAGCAAAGTAAAAAAAGGAAAAAATGTAAAAAAAGTAAAACAAATAAAGCTCTTCTCGCTGGGACAAATCAGCTAGCAAAAAAACCCTAAAGTCCCTGATATATGTGCTCTTAATGAAAACTGATTATTACTTTCATATACACTTATCAATTTTTCTTTATATGAAGACATTTGTGTATTTTACTCTACACTAAGCACTGAATCCTATTCCCCAACCCTGAGGTGCTGGCTTCTCAAGTTGTTTGAAAGCAAAAGTCAGCTCTTTGTGTAAACACTGTTTGACTCAGGAGGAAACTGAAAATGGGTTCTAGGGAAAAAAAGAGGAAAAATAATATTTTGCAAGGCTTTTTTCCTTGAAATATGCAACTGAGAGCTAATGAAACTTAATGCCCCTATAAAATACCTTAACTGGCCATCCCAGATTAATAAATTCTGGAGTGTGAAGTACTAGACCTAAATCAAATTTGTTAGTGTAGACAGAAAGGAACTGCCTGAATCCTTGCAGCAAGAAATCCCTACAGTATCCTCTTAAAAATATGAGAAAGGATTGCTCCTTTTTGCTCCCCAAAGACAGCAGGTGATGTAACATCAGACTTTACTGGAGATACACACCTTCAGCTCATGGGTTCACCTCTCTCTCACTGAACCACCCCATCATATCTGTTTACCAGTTTTACAGGGGTTCTGGGGAGATACCTGTCATTTCTGTTCTGTAACAAATAAATTGCTTGCACATGCTGCAGGGCAGGATGTCAAAAACCCCCAAAAAGTGTCTGTTTGGCCCTGGCTGGGACCACCAGTCTTGCCCCAGCAAACTTAGGCTGAACAGAAATGTTCAAAGCAGGACAGGGACTGAAATCATGACCCCTGCTTTGAGAATATACTCTTCAAGTGGCACTTCTTTTCAGTGAATCATCCTCCATCATACGACTTTTCATACTGGCTGCCTCAGATCCCATTTGGAAGCCATTATTCTGTAATTCAGATAATTAAAATCCCTTCTAAGAACTGGCCTTTCTGTTTATTCCCATTCAGTTGTGTTATTGTGAATGTTTTCCTAGTGCAGAAACATCAGGACATGAATACTTGCCTGGATAATGTGATGTACAATGATTGCTTGGTCCATTTCCTCTATTTTTCCTGGAATGTTCTCAAACTTTAAATAAGTTGTAGGGGAAAAATATACTTAGTTTATGAAGAACAAAGGAAAGCTTCACACAATGGCAAGCCAGCTCAGGGCACAACAGCAATGGTGTGCACCGCCCTGGGAAACACAGGAAGTTGCACCCCAAAGCTCTTGTTTTACTAAGCTGCAACAACCTGCAGGGGCAGCACTACCTTGGGAATAAAATCAAATTTTAAAAGAGGAAAAAAATCAGGCAAATTCCTTTGCCAAAAAAAATAGTTTGCAAACTGAATAAGGCAGAAGATTTGTTTAAGCAACTTCAGCGATCTCTTACCCTCATGCTAGTATAATTAATTAATTTACTTAGTGTGTAAATTTTGTTTGGAAACATAGGAGTCATGGTGCTTGTATGTAGAGGAAATTAATTCCTTCAGAAATAAAATGTGTGGAAAAAATGTCTACTCTTCTTGGCCTTTCCCATTAAAGAAGTATTTAATTTGGCAGGATTTAATAGTGCTAGTTTCCTTACCTCCATATCATTTCCAGCTGTTTCTCATACAGCATTCTGAAACTAAATTAATAAACATCCTACAAGTATCTTCAAAAGATGTCAAAAAACTAGCAGCTGCCAAGGAAGGATGCCAATCCCAAAGATGCAGGAATGTTGTCTTCAGAAGCAGTCATGCCCCATGATTTTTTTTAAATTCATACTTGAACATGTCTTCAACTCCATAGTTGCTCCATACTGTGAAGTTAACATGTGTCTTTTACTGCCTTGAGTGATAGGTACACATCAGCACAGTGCACCTTTCAAATGGACTACACTATCAGAGCTGAAAGCAGTACTAGCTAAGAGAGAATGTCACTTTTATATATGCTCTGAAGTTCCATTCAGTAACAGAGTCTTGTTTCTCTTCCCAATCCTTTGTTTCAGTCAGTATTATATAGGATTTTTGGCTTTAACAGTTATTTTAAGGACTCAGGAACTAGACTCTGGACAGGGCAGAGGCAATGCAAAGGTATTAACATTCCTTTGAAGCAAACAGTTATGCATATCATTTTAATAAGCAAACTGCTAGTCTTAGCATAAAGGAAAAAGCTGGAATCCAGACTAAGCAATAAGCAAATGGAAATCTTTGATTTCTCTACAGGTGTTAGTAATACTAAGTAGCATATGTTACAGTAATTTCTGAAATCCAAATTTCACAAATGTATAGCAGCTTTTATGTTTTTCTCTCATTTCTCTCATAGAAAAAATGGTGACACACTTTGGTACTTCAGCCATTTTAAAGCCAACAAAAATTTCCAAACACCCTGGCACAAATTCCAAGGGAATTCTTTTTAATGAAAAAAAAACCAAAAAACAAACAAAACCGATTCTATTGTTCTCTTCCATTAAAGAACCTCACGTAAATACCACATGTTTTTCATATCCTGACCAGCTTGGCTCAGGGCTATCAAGTGACTCAGGAGCTGAACCAGCAGCTGGACAATTTCTACGGGCTGGTCCCTTGCTCAGGGCGCTGAATTACAGTGTCTCATTACACAAAAGGTTTAACTGATGCTAATCTCCAATCAGACGGAGACAAATCATGTAACATCTGAGCATCTTCTCTACACAAAACTCTGCACTCTGCTGTCTTTAATTCAATGCATACAAGAGATCTACAGCTCCAAGAATGATTTTCTGTCACCTTTTGTAGCCCCCCTTCGATTTTTTTATAAGTGAACTTGTCTCAACTCCTTCAGTTAAACTCTTGGGAAAAAGGACTGTATAGGTGCACACCTTATTCTTTTAGCCAAGTTACTAATGCAATTAATAAAGGACAATTTCACAGCAGTAAACTATTATACCAACTAATGTCATTATATGATAATTACAAGGACAATAAATCTAAGTTATAGAAACACAGAGCCTCTAGTAATTAGAGCCTTGGACTTCTGAAAAACACTATACAGAATGAAGGAAAAGCAACTAGTCACCAAATTCTTTACTGAAACAGGTGCTATTTTAATAGCTGCACATGAACAAACAATAATAGTATCTGCTCATTCACTCATTTCAAAACATAAAACTAGCTTGACTCTTAAATCACTTAATGCAATCATATTCATCACACCTCAGCCTCATATATAGAAGGCTCACATAATTTTCTTGGTGAAGGAATATTTAACATAATCTCAAAATAATCATTGCTTGAGACTTCTGTTGAATCGACATCTTTATTTGTAATGTATCCTTATGCCCAGAACAATACATGGGCAAAGCAAGGAAAAGCAAAAGGTCAGAAGAAGCAACTAAGTCTTGGTATGAAAAAAGCTCTGAGTTAAAAGGCTCCTCTATTACATTCAACTTACTGGACAAGACTGTACCTAAACTATCAAAATCTGACTATTGTGGCAAAACTTCTCAGCAGGCAGAATCAGACCTTTACCTTTTACCCTCAACAAAATGTGTTGGTAGTTAACAGATTCTCCTGTTTACAATCTTTGCGATATTTCAAAATACGATTTGACCAATGAGAACACAACAGACTCCTTATTAAACATTCTGTTGTATGAAATAGTGAAACTGCAATCTAAGGACACAGACCAAACAGACAGAGCCTCATTACAGTACCAAAAACATAATCAACTTTCAGATACATGCATCCTTTTGAGAACTCATGTACCTGAAAACTTCTCTACTTTTCTCAGATAAAACCTGTAAGTAGTGTAATAAGAAATCATTAAGAGGCTAATTCTACCTGTCAATCTTGCCTGGCATGTACTTTATGTACAGTAGCTCACACCTAATCACCATTAACTGTATGTAAGTACGGATTTCTCGGGAAAATAAGAAATTGCAAGGGATTGCATGTTCAAAATCATGATTTATTTATGTATTTTTTAACCATGTAGCTCCTTGCAAAGATACAGTTTATAAATTATAGAACAAGTATAGTTCTTTCCACAGCTTTCACATTTTAGTCCTCAAGTCCAGTTCAGTATTTTGAAACAAGATGGTCAAAGGTAAATTATGCAAAATGGATTAAAAAAAAAAAAAAACTACACTAAAAAGCTTCAGCTCTTCCAGGATCCAAGACAGACACATAATAAGCAGCATTACAATGTGTGCACTACACCCCCAAGCGATATATGCAGGAGAAGCAGCATACAGTACCTGCACCAGACCTCAAGGAACACTTCATGATTAGCAGTACACAGCACCTGAACATCTACAGCAGCCTCAAAACTTATTATAGTAAAACAAATGCTCAAAGGGTTTATAGCATATGTGGCAAGGTTAAATGACTGGTTGTAGCACATTACAGTCATGTCCAAGTGAGCCCTGCTTACCTGTGTATTCACACCAGGCTGGTACATCAGCAGTACACACCAGCATTTCACCCCTGCACTAGGACACTCCCCAGGCAGGGCCACGTACCTGCAAACTCATCCTACAGCACAAGGAAACAGCTCACTGCCTGTATCCCTCTCCCCTAACGCACATCCAGTGGAGATGGCAGGTTCCACTGAACTTCTACCAAGGTAAAATTACACTGATGATCAATTGACACCACTGCATTGGTGGGGATGTATGTCTGCAGTTAAATTTTGTATTTTGTGCTTGCTTGCACTTGACTTTTTCCTTAAGGTTGATGTCAACTAAATGCCAGATCTTAAAGGCAAACAAAATAAGTTTAATTTAAAGAAAACATTTATTTGAAGTTCTTTTAAATCACACAGTTTAGCAGATGACAACTGTCTCCCTTTTCACATTTTAAGTCTTTACCAGAGACCATAAACACTGTCCCATGGACAGTGAGATTTTTCCTATTGACTCCTTTTGAATGAATCGGTGTCTAGGCAGATAAAAGATTCACATTTTAAGCAAACTGATTTAAAAATATTTTTTAAAAAAACCCAACACAACAAAACAAAACTTTGTTATCAAATTCTTACCACAAATAAAGGGTGTTTAACACTCATAAGCTTGATCTCAAAACAAAATCCCAGCCATTCACAATCAAATAGAACATACTGCCTTCAAAAAATTTCCCAGAATTTTAAAATGCTCCAAATATACACACATTTATAACTTAAGTGCTTATTAGCTACAACCTTTTACTCATGCAAAAGTTGTGAGAGGAAAAGTGTTTCTTAGAGTGGCTTTTCTGAATATGCAGTAAAACTCTTCACTCGTGCAAAGAACAAAGGGGTGTACATTTTGTCAATGTCAAAAGTAGTAACAGCTGTCTCACCAGTCGATCTGCAAAGAGCATTGTAAAAGTTAAATTAGACACAAGTTGCTGTTTGACTCCCTCAAACAATCATGTTCCATACAGTGTGTGCATCAAACTACAGCTGGAATAAAGTGTCTTTTTAATGCCTTGTTCTGAAAGCATTTGAGTATTAGCTGAATCACACTATACAGAATCCACTTCTTCATTCATACCTAAGAAACTCCTTTCTCTTTCCACTCTCATGAGCTCCAAGACTTGAGCAGTACAGAAACGTCATGTTGAAAAGAATATCTGTGATATAAATTAGGTATGACAACATTAGCTTTTATAAAAACAATTTGCCTGTTTATGGAAGTTACCTATACTTCCAACCCTCAGTAGTTTATTTCCTGCATTTTATATTCTCACAGCTCATTAGCTGAGCTAAGTTCCTGTAAAAACACTGACTATTAAGAACACTGGAAGACAAGGCCTAAATCCACCCTAACTGCCAACATCAAACATCTGGAAAGCAAACTTGCCAGCAATTTGAAATGTCAGGAGCAAGAACAGTGGTCACATGCCCATATCCTGCACTGCTGAATTATATAGTTAGTAACATTAGAGCTCTCATATGACAAGTACAGACATCTTTAGTCTGCACATCCACAAAGATACAAATCTTAATGAATACACACCTTCCACACTCCCTCACTAGCACCACATTAAGTCATTCAATCCTGATTCAGTTCTGCAAAAATCCTTAAAAAAGCTAAAATACTATAGTTATACTACTTAGGAAACTTCCTATTATCATTAAAACAGGTTACTAAAATCTTTACTCAGAAGTTCATGATGGTATTTCAAACCAGGACCAGTGACTGTTTTCATGACATTTTGTTAAAGCCACCTAATTCTCAGACTCTTTACATTTTCTGTACTTAGTACTGGACAAATTAATGTCACCTTTAATTCTACAGTTTACTATCCTTCTTTGCTCGTGTTCTCCATTTACTCACCTGCAAGTGATGTGACAAGAATGATGTATCCACACAAGTTTGTTGAATCTCTGGCGCCCACTGGAGCACAACTGCAGTCCTACATGGAAACTGTGATCTGTTTCTTGAGCAGGAACTCGGCGGAAATACCTGTATTTGTGGTAATCAACTGGTTTCTGTACAGAGAAAGAAGAAATTTCATGACCTACAAAGAACACATTGTGCAACTATTTACCCCAAGTAACTTTGAGACCAGATGGGTAAAACTCTCATACTTAAAAACAAGTACTACTGTTCCTTCAAAATACATACATGTGTATGTTAATAATGGAAGACGTTTTCACACAAAGCAAAAGAAGCATGCAGAACACCACCCAACTGTGCATACTCCCTGTAGCACTTGTTATTCTTCACAAGTTTCTCTTGACTAGCACGTTGGTAATCAGAATTTGTAAATAAGTTGATCAAATCATTCAGAGTTCAAGCAACAAATACTGCTTATCTAGTTTTACTAAATGTTGTGGAACATAACTGCACAGAGTCAAATTTATTCTCAGAAAATGACCTATTCATCTTTCTTTCCTGTTAACAATATTGACACCTTATTAGCACCATAAATGGAAATTAAGCCTAAGAGGGAGAACAACTGTTTAAATTTGAACCAGATGTTTATTTGTCTTAATAAATTATTATAGATTTGGAGACAAATGTAAGAGACATCACCGTGCTTATATATTTATATTTTATTTTTAAACTGTTTAAAAATAAAATTAATTTTTTAATCTTTTGGTGTAAGGCAAATCTTTGGGTTCCTTAAAACATTCAGCCTGAGTAAAATCTTGTTGATCCATTTCTCTATTCTATTTTTCTACCTACCTCTTCCTTTTTCTTCATTATTACAGCAAATACTTTGGTTTGATTGTCTGTTTCCTGGGATAGGCGATAATGGCCAAGCAAGATTGCATCCGTTCTGGAAAGTTAAAAAGGAGGATAATGTCAAGGACATAAAAATATTCTGTGTCTCAGAAGTGTGATGTTCATATAATACAAATATCAGCAATGAAACAAAGACTGACTACATAGCATAATGATATAAACTATTTCTTATTTCCATTCAGTAAAGGCTCATTGATGATATCAAATGGGGAAAACATTTAGGAAAGTTGCTTCTAATTTTCCCAAACAGGACAATAAAGGTAATTTAGTTGGTTCTATCTAGCCTACTGCTAAATATTTACAGATTTCTGGTGAACAGCTCAAACCTGTTTTGAAGTTGCAAACAATTTTCTATGCTTTTATGTCCAAACTCAAAAAGTACTAATTTCACTTTCCTTCACTTAAGGGAGTGTGAGAAGGCAGTCAGTAGCAAAAGAGATTCTTCAAAAGGATTGTTCCACTTATTTGTCTTAAAAATTTTGAATCACGTAACCAACAAAGAAAATCTAATTAAAATATCAGGACCCTAAAATGAAAGATATCTTTGCATAAATACCAAAATTTTTTGTAGTTCTTAGGAGAGAATTATAAACATCTATAACACAATAAAATAACATCGTTTTGCTAAGCCAGGATATGGAATCTGAGACAAAAGTAAACTGAAATTGCTAGGTAAAAGCAAAATAAAAATTGTAGATCCAAATACTTTATTTCAATAACCTTGTGTTTTTAGTCCGTAAGCGAGGAACTATAGATTGAGGGTCTTCAGGAGTTGTTAGCATCATAACTTGACCATCTGGAAAGAATCTCAAATACCTGCAAAAACGAAATTATGCAATGCAAACCTAGAAAATACATCATTTTCCTCTTTCTTTGCTTTTAAAATCACAGCAAGTTGCCCGGATTCAGAACTTAATTGGTAATAGCATTTGAAAACAAACGTAACAGAAAAAAAAAAGATCAGAAAACAAAAAAGCTATAAATACTGAAAGAGGAAGTTATGAAGAGTTAAGTTTTGTCACCTCTGCCAAAGCAAGGTGGCTACCCTGAGATCAAAACTGACCTCAACTTTCTCTATTCCTATCCACTGAGACCAATGCAACAAAATCTCAATTACAGTATCACTACAGAATTAACGATGTCATAGGGACTTTTTCAGGTTCTGGAATTTGATTGATTTTTACAGTACTCAAGTACTGTGCTAATGTTTGAGACTACAGCAATAGCCATCAGGTTCAATGGTTTCTATGAACAGCTTTCAGCCTCAGAAGGGACAGCAGAATGAAACAATAAATCTGGGAGCAGCAAGATGAACAGCAACAAAAAAACAGGCTGAGGAAACAAATGGCAAAGCATTTACAGCAAGATGAGAAGGCCCAACCTCTTGATTTTTACAACAGATTGCACATAAACTAAATTAGTAATCTCGTATAATCAGGTATTCTCCTTGCTGAATTGTGTCACATGTTCTATCAGACACGTATAGCAAAAGTTGTTTAGGGAAAGAAACCTGTAGATAAGTATTGTTGCAAGTGTTCAAGCTTTTGCCACATGACATGGTTTAAGCGAGGATGAAACATGTTTCTAAGCTCATTTCTAATTATTATAATAAATCCTATTTCTAAAACCTATTCTCAAAAAATACACATTGCTTTACACACTGCAGCAGTCCCATTCAGTTTTACAAAATTATCATTGTCTGTGATAGCCAGTAGCTTAAAGAACTTAAGAGAGAAACATTTCACTCACTCATTGCACTACAGCTCTACCTGTAATATTCCACTTGGTGCCATGCTCTATAGAAACCATCAAGAGACTGTTCTCCTTGACGTATGTATTTTGTCTTGCTGACATACACACCTACAGAAAAGGAAGACATATGAAAAAAACTAAGAACATAAAATATTTATGATGAAAAGCCAATAATCTAAAACTTTTGAGTATGGTTTTGTTACTTAAATACATGGAAGTTTTTATTTTCATCCCTTGCACCTTCCCCTTCTCTTTGAAGATATTCTACAAATTGAAATGCACAAATTCAGATTAGATCTAACAACAACATCATAAACATCAAACCCACCTGACTGTTTTGGTCACACATATTTACAACTATTTCCAAAAGTACAGCTTACCATCAAATCGAACGCGAGGCCTTTCCAAAAACATGTCCCTCCAAGACGCATATGGAACAAGTTTATTGCAGCTCCTGCCCCATATTTTCAAACAGACTTGATGCCAGATTTCAGGATCTCTAGTGAAAACGAGAAAAAAACAAACCCCATAACTTCCCTACAAACACTGTTTAGCTTTTAAATATCAAAGTAACACTCTCTTACTCAGTTTGGCTGCAACTAAAAAAAATATATCTTTCTTGAACAAAAATAGCTCATAATTTAAAATCTTTGACTAATTTACTTAATTTTGGAGTATTTGAAAGCCTTTTTCTCCTCCCAGTGAAATTGAAGAACAGTGTCATTTTCATCCAAGTACAGAACCACAACACTGCAGCACCCTGGCACTTCTCTGTGTGGCTACATGAGGATGACAACATAACAGATATTTTGGAGATCTAATTTGCAAACAAGATAGGGCAAGTAATAATGCTACATTTTTATTAAAGTCAAGTCACCTATCTCACCTTTAGTAGTGTATTCAGAAACTGATTAGCACTGTGAAGAGTGCACATGAAAGTATCCATGGGAAGGAAAGCAGGACATACTTAGCGTAATGAGAAGTTTCATTCTAGGCAGATTATCTACAATACCTGGCACAAATGTAAAATCCTCGACAAACAAGAGATAATTGCTCCAATGATCTTAGATCCAAGTCACTCGAAACCACCCATCGGAAAATGTACATCAGTACTTCCATAGGCAACGCTAAAAAGAGAAAAGAAATCTTTGTTAGATGCAACCTGTAAATCAACAGGTTATTTATAATTCCAGGTTTGGCTTTTGACATTCCATTAAAAAAAAATCTACCTTTCACATTGTAGCCCAATGTCAGAGAACAACAACAACAACAACAACAAAAAAACCAATCATAAAAGGTCACTATAGATTAGATATGATGTCCATAAAGGATCTTGTTCAGCCTAGTAACTTCTGAAGCAAATATGATTACTTACAAGTTTTCATTCTGTTATAAAAAGGTCAGTAAAAACGATACTATAATGCAAGACTGGCTGGAAAGCAGAATATAAATCTAGAAAGAGACCAACATAATTTTAGACTAATGTCTGCAACATCTGGTCTTTACTGGCAAAAAAAGAAAATACGTTTTCCCAAGAGTACAATGCAACAGTTATCACATTTTTTTAAATCCCTGTTTTCTTTATGTTTTGGTTTGCTTCACTTATTTTATTTTCTTTCCTTGACCAGAACAAAGGAGATCAGGCCAAGATTTCAAAGTGCAACTGGTAATTCAGGATGCAGAACAAAGGCATCTGTTTTTAAGAGAGATCACAGCTCATATACACTCTCTACAATTTGGATCTCTTAAGGAAGTCTCAGGATAACTGTCCTAGAACTGAAGCACTGAAAGTCATTAACCTTCAAAAGACTTTCTAGCTTTGTTAAATAGTCTTTCTGACCCTGAAAACCCACTTGTTGCAAAAATCTTACACAGAATCAGATAAAATCAAGAAATGCAAAGATGCATAGTCTACAAAACAATTGTGTCTTACTCAAATTTAAAAACTGTATTTGCAAACCAAACCAAAGAACTGGAAGGAAAACTGGAATACACTTACTTCAGCAAGTTCATTCCTAGAAGTTGCTACTTTTAAGTATGCCTCTGATCCTGAAAATTCTACTCAGAAATAATACATGGAAAAAGGTTATGAGATAAAGACAAGATCTTCTATGAGAGCAATCGATAATTTTTTCTCCTTTGTATCTAACTACAGAAGTAAATAAAGAGATAATGTATGCACTTCTTCAAAGGTGGCTTTTGAATGGAGGAGACAAATGTTTTAATAAAGTGAAATGTATATATAAATTCTGCCTCTCAAATCTTACAGCATATCTTAACTCTTACCTGAGATGTGGGTCTGGCTGACATAAACTTCAGGCTGACAAAGTTTGACTGAAGATTCCTGAAGAGTTAACTGCTGCTGGAAATCTGTCAGGAGATCTGCCATTTTGTCATCCTCTTTGCTATCCTCAACACTAGAAAAGGGGCAATGCCAACACTGTAATATTGGACAAAGCATACCAACAGATGCCTTCATCTTGGCAGCAATCCACTGCCTTACTCTCATTCTATAGAGCTATTTCCTGTACATTTTTAAAGCAATCTCACTTCATCATACAATAAAACAACTACTGAAATACAATCAAGGTCATTAAAATATTGCTGGAATGCCTCTGAGAGTAACAACTGGGGTTTTTCCACTAAATTCCCATCCCAGTTTTTTTTTTGAATTTGTGAGTTTTTTTACTGAAATCACAAAAAAATTTCTTGATCTCATGAAAAGACAAACCTCATCTTTTATTTTGTCTAAGAGATGGCATATGCAAGAAATAAAGTGTCGTTAATGAAAACTTGTATTTTGTAATCCATCTCATGATGTAAGATATTGGAAACAATTAAGGATTATTTTTCACACTCGTGTTATTCACTTAAGAGTGATCATTGCTGGGTTTATTCAACAGTAAGGAAGAAAAACTACTTTTGTAGCTATTCTGTAAATGGGGAGAAACAATAAATTTCAGGACCCAGAACAGATAGCAGAACAGAAACAATAAGCTTGCTACTTATCAGTAAATTTGAAGGATTACTAAGTGATAAAAGAATATTACCACATTTTAAAAAAAGAAATCTAAATTCAGGTTGTATGTCATAATATAATATTTTAATACCTGCCTGCTTGCTCACCCCAAATAACCAGAAACGACACCAAACTCCTTGAGCACATGGCAAAACACTTTCTTTCACCTGACTTGGTATACTAGCTAATTAAGAAACCCTTCAGTCACTTTTTAATTCTATTCAGTTCTACTCTAAACAAGCTAATAGAATGAGCTAACAATATAAGCAAGCAACTAGTAGACCTACCAATGGGTTTTGAAGTATCACAGAGAAGACAATTTTGTTTGGGCCAGTCCTAACTAAGACTACAGTAAGATGTGGCACTAAACATACCTTCGTTTATTTTGATAAGTATGATGGTCAGTCCCAGAATCTACTGGCCACACTGTAAACTGTCTTTTCAAATCTAATTGTGTAATTTTTTTGGGTGTTTTCTCTCATCAAGACTGTATGAAACACCTACAATAGTAATTCAGAAAGCACAAACACCCCAACTAAAATCTCTCAAAAACATACATCTCTACAAACACTGCTTTTAAACAGTAGAGTAAGCATTGCAACTACTGGTTGTTTCTCCTTCACTGCCACAAAGTGCTGGGAACAGTACAGCAACATTTTAAAAAACACATAAAAATCCACAGAATTGTAGAACCATTTAGGTTGGAAAAGACCTCTAAGATCATCAAGCCCAACCACTAACCCAGCACTAAACCAGGTCCCTAACTGCCATATGTACACATCTCTTAAATATCTCCAGGCACAGTGACTCAACCTCTTCTCTGGGCACTATGTTCAAGGCCTTTGTGTGAAGACCTTTTCCTAATATTCACTCTAAAGCACACCCTGAGGCCATTTCTTCTTGTCCTGTCACTTGTTATTAGGGTGAAGCGACCAACACATACCTCAGTACAAGAAGGTCTTCCCTGAGCCTCCTTTTCTCAGGCTAAACACTCCCAGCTCCTTCAGCTGCTCCTCATGGGACTTGTGTTCCAACCCTTCCCCAGCTCCTTTGACCTTCCCTGGATTCTCTCCAGCCCCTCAGTGTCTTTCTCGCAGTGAGGGGCCAGAACGGGACATGGCACTCGAGGTGTGGCCTCAGTAGTGCTGAGCACAGAGTGACAATCCCTGCCCTGTTCCTGCTGGCCACTATTGCTGATACAGGCCAGGATGTCACTGGCCTTCTTGGCTACCTGGGCACACACTGGCTCATGTTCAGCCAACTATCAACCAGGACCCCAGGCTCCTTTTCCACCAGGCAGCTTTCCAGCCACTCTGTCCCCAGTCTGTAGCCCTGCGCGGGGCTGTTGGGACCCAAGCACAGGACCCAGTACTTGGCCTTGTTAAAATTCACACAATTGGCCTTGGCTCATTGATCCAGCATGTCCAGATCTCTCTGCAGAGCCTTCCTACCCTCCAGAAAGACCACTCCTGCCCAACTTCAGGTCAGAGAGTCTTAATGGAGTAGAGAAAACTATGCTAAGGTAAGAAAATAATCCTACAAAAAAAAGAAGATGTTTACATGACTACAGCGCATGATCCAGTAATTTTCCTACTGCACAAATGCACAGCAAAGATTTCATGCCAGCAACAAATTCAGAAACGAAACTAATAGATGTAAATAAAGCACTTAGCTCATCTTACACTCTTTTGTATTAAGTCAACAGCTGCATAGGAACTGTACTGTCCTGGGGCAACAAGACTGAGCTAGTAATCCACAGGGATATGGTTGTGCTTTCCTTTTTCATTCTCCATGTTAAAACTCTTCATTTTTTGATGCAGCTATCAGCAGCACCAATGGCTGCTATGAGTAAGCAAGAATTTGGGAAGCTGTTCCATAAGCTTGTCTATGTTAGGCTGCGGGGCTGGAACAGAAGTCTTGGCCTCAGGTTATGCCAGCCCTAAGACACTACACATCTACTCTGCTGAGGCTAGGGCTATTCTGATGTGTATGATGATGAAAGACTAGACTACTCAGTTGCAATCTTTGAGCTTCTAAATGTATTGCTCTACTGAAAATGCACTCATTTGGCTGTGTTAGTACAAGAACATTCCTTTGCTTAATTAACTTGCTTATTTTATTAGTATGAAGCTTTGACTAATTAATCTTTTTGCCATCTACAACTTTGTATATGAGCCTAAATTTGAAAATCAAAAATCAAAGTAGTGACTGATGCTTTTTTAAAATTAAGTAACAGCATAACTATTTGTAATCCTTCCCCCTGAAATTAGCTAGCTCCAAACAAGCCTGTTACAGTCCTGGAAAAACATAGTCTACTCAACTAAGAGTAGGTTAATTTTCCAGATACTAAGAGACTTACAACTGCATATTACAGCAGAGTACTGATATCCTTCAGAAACAAAATGTCATCTTGTACTCCTATGCACCTAATTAGTAAAATTTCATACTTACCACCTCTTTCCAACTCCATCACCATCTGGGGACCGTGTATAGGTGATCTTAAACTCTATATCAGGTACAAGCTGCATGGCTAGACGATAAAACTTGATGGCTGAAAATAAAGGTTTCATGTTCAAATATATCTGACGCCCATACTAGCTTATGAAATCAATGACTGGTTTCAGAGAGAGAGTTTCGGCTAAAAGCAAAAAAAGATGGAAAATGCCTTTGCTGAAGAAAGCTTATTTAGTCACACTGTTAGGTTTAAATTCAACAAAGAAGATAGGAACATTAAGTATCTGTTTCAAAACTAAAAACCTCACTTTTTTAGAATAACGAGTTGTCTCAGATGTGTTCAGCTTTTATAGATTTACCTTAATTACCACAAATGCAACTATGGACTAGACAGTTTTACATTAAAACACTACCAACTCCTGATGTTGTTTGGTGCCCAGCACCTGCAAAGATTTCCCAACAAGCTGTAAAGATTTCAGACAGTAGATCCATAACTAACTGTAAGTTCAATGAGAGAGAAAAATTATGCCGGTACCTTAAGTCCCTGATATAGGTCAGACAGGCATTCAAATATATACAAAGGTGAGAATGATAAATAAAATATTGTTGCAATTAAAAAATTTTAGATGCAAAATATATCAATTTCTCTATAGAAAACCCTGGAAACTATAGAAGGCACAGAAGCAAGCCACTCAACACACTGAGGGTGAAGAAAGCAGCCTTATCACAAAACAATGGGACATGAAAGAAAACCTAACAGCTTGGGGTTTGCACACTTCTCTCACGCGCACACAGAATATACTTCTGCCTTTAGCACTACAAAGATCCTACAAACACTGAGAAAGAGGTTCAGGAACATCACTGTGGCAGCAAACAGCTATTTAAGCTGCAGAATGTCTTTCTTCTGAGTCAGCTCTGTGAATGCTTCATAAATTAAATAAATTTGATGTAATCACATTCAATCTATTTTAATATCAGTAGTAAAATCATGTGTGCATGTATATGTTTCTTTGTATTCCTACATTGTGATACCAAGATCAGAAGGCAATTCTTCAGCTTGGACTCTTAAAACCAAAACTCAAATAAAACATCAGTGAGTATGGAGTTTAGAATTTGTCTGATGAGTCTGAGAAACTCAAGTTTGGGGGCTAGTAAATGTTCCTGTTTCACTGAGTTCATGTCAGGGCCAGTAACTGACAAATAATATCCTTTGGCTGTTGAAGATGAGAAATACCAGCAGCCAGCTAAATAGAGATCACTCTCAACTTTAGCATTTAATCTTGCAGACAAGGCCTCTACTGTACTTAAGTAAGAACAAGCTGCAGCACACAACTGTCTCACAAACATCAGGTATCAGCAGCTTTCAGAAGCAAGTTTGGATTCTGGTGATCTGGGCCAGGTCAGCAAATAAAAGCCTGATCTGAAAACAGATGTCCCAACATGTGCTCAGTAATATATCTGTGCCTGGCATAGGACCATGCCTCTAAGGTCTCATACATATCTATGTGTAGAAATAATTCAGTTTAGTTTCTCTAAGTCTCAAATCAAATTCAATTGAGAAATAATTCAGTTTAGTTTCTCTAAGTCTCAAATCAAATTCAATTGAGAAACATGAATGCATATTCATGCAATCCAGATGTCTGAAACACTTTTGTGAATGGAACTGTTAGATATTACTATTTCTTTGCTGTTATGTTTAACATACAAGGAGTGCACTGAAGCAGACGAAGCCACGACTTTCAATTTACGTACACAATGCTTAAAAAGACTGTTTTCCTCACCTTTTTTTTTTAAATTTATTAAGAACCTTCACAACCTACTACATGATTTCCTAAATACGTACCAAATTTTTAGTTCTGTCGTATTTTTTTACTGTGCATTTAGTCCTTTACTAAACAACCACCACATCTTAGCATAAAGTAATTTTGCCCTGTAAAAACGCATAACAAATTAGAAACTAAGACAACTGATTTTATTAACTACAGGAGACTCATATTTCTCTTAGTTAATATGACATATGAAAGAGCCACCAGAAATCCCTTGAAAATGAAGGAAAATTCCCATGGTGAAGTGGAAATTTTGTATTCAGCAGGTGGCTGACTTCAGGAGCTTCCAGAGTTCTCTCAGATTTTTGTATCTTATTTTGCACCTGCACTTTACACATGGTGGCCAAACCCTCTGGTGGATGAGCAAGATGGCACACACAATCTGCTTTGCTTTCTTTCTCACATGAAAGAAACAGAAAATTGGTACCTCACTACTGACCTACAAGACTTGGAAGTTTGACCTACTTATCCTTGGAAGGACAGACTTCTTACTCTTTAGATTCTGAAAACTAAATATGAGAAAGAAAACTCTGAATTTCCATTTTTACTAGTGCTGATAGCAAGAGTGCAGGTAAGCAAACACCTTAAATATTTATGACAAACCTCAAAGACTATCAGATTTGAATGCTCACTGCAGGAATTCTTGAAAAAGCTACTTTAGCATTATGTGTTAATCAAAAAACAAACAAAAACCTCCCAAAAAAAAGCACCAAAAAAACCCCACAACCAATCAACATAGCATTAAACCATTCCACAGATTAAGTAGTTTCGTTCACAGTGAAATGATGAGCACAGGAAATATCGTTTATTGCCTTAATTATTATTCTAATTTCATGTTAGAAGTCACATAAAGAGGCACTCTAAGATACTGTTATTTTGCCTGAAAGCTAGAAATTCTTTCTTTGATGTAATTTTTGTGTTACCTCAACCTTAGAACTGTGATATGATGGTTCCTTCTGTAGCATGTTTGTTTGCTTATCTGTATGACAGAGCTCTCAAACCACTGTTAGCCTGTAGTTTAAGTTCACTGGCACCATGCAGATCTGCCATAAATCACAGATTTATGGGTGTTAGATTTCTCTACAATAAGGGTGTTCACTGTAGACTTCTATATTACCTTCATAAAGGGCCCCATTTTGTTCTTCTTCCACTGCCTTCAGGAAAAGTTCTTTTGCCTGCACAATAAATTACACAGAGTACTTCAATTCCTTATTAATACAAGTGCAATGTCACTTGATTTAGAATTATTTTTGATTTTACCTACTGCACCTATGACAGAGATAACAAAATAAATTTCCATAGAGAAGACATACTCATGTGCTACAAGACGTAACTGCAATTCCCAGTCAACAAACTATCTGTATTCCTGCTACTCCCCCCTTACCTACAGTCTTTCAGAAAGCAGATTGCGAAGGTGACACCAAGGCAAACAAAAAGACTAGGAAAATCAGTGTAGGCTATGTAGACACTAGTATGGAGAAAAGATGATAACCTCCAAATTTAATCCAGCATTAGGTTTTAGAAAAGTTATAATGGAACAGTAATACAGACAAATAAAACCTCAAAATTATGCATCTTTTTCTGTACCTTTTCTTCTTTTGCTATCTCCTGTTTTCCCTTGGCATCAACAGACTTTAGTCCAGGTTCTCTTGACGATGCTCTGCATGGCAGAGGCTCCAACCCACTAGAACTCACACCTGGGGCAAGCTCAAACATCCACTGAGCTCTGAACA
Organism: Sialia sialis; assembly: GCA_009812075.1. Taxonomy (NCBI): domain Eukaryota; kingdom Metazoa; phylum Chordata; class Aves; order Passeriformes; family Turdidae; genus Sialia; species Sialia sialis. Next base: position 7,200,789 of record VRYO01001589.1, read on the forward strand.
TCTGGAGCTCTGCCTAGAAAACATGATTAATTCTACTTAGTATCCCATATTCAGACAGTATATCTTCTGAGGAGAAATTATAAAGTATAAACACAAAAAAAGAATTTCAAAACTATGCTGTACGTTTCCAAGTCTTATATGGCTTCAGTGAATTTAGGCACAGAGAGTTAGCAATATTTATGGTAAATAAAATATGGTTTTATGGTAAATTAAAACAAAAAAGTGCACAAGTACTTGTTCAATCTCATTCAATAACAAAAGTGTTTTTCTCTGGATTGTTCACCTCAGAAGAAAAAATGATGTTTCAAGAAGCAGTTGTTAGCACTATAATTATGACCTAAGTAAGATTCCATAGAAAAGTGATCTTTACAGATCACTTTACACTTCACTTTACAGATGTTCATGTTTGTTCTTGTTTATACAGAATTATCGTAAGCAGGACATCAATTAGCTCTTAAAATTAAAATTTAGAAAATTGAAGTTTTTGTTCACAGGCATTCTAAGTTATTTAACATTCAAAGATGGTCATTTATATAATATACAAATAAGACCTTACTCCTTTCTCTTTTAAAAAGTACAGACTGTACTCTGCGAAATAATGCAAGTTACAATTCCTGCCACACCTTTTTTTTTCAGCATCTTTGAAGTTACACTTTACATGTCTCTTGCAATGATCGCAACTTTTGGGGAGCAACTACACAGAATTCCAGTCTTGTAAGAGAACACATTTATCTATTACACTGCTTTCATTAGCTTTCTGGTCCAGTAGAGAGTGACAACTTAAACTGGAATTTGATCACAGAAACTGCTGTTCAGTTTCTACAGTTCTTCAAAGAAATTCCAGATCTGTCACAAGCCTTCTTTTCATCTACACAGACAGCCAAAGACTGAATTTGACATTTGGAACACGATGCAAAATTTATCTTTTGGAAGGGCAGACAACAAATGTGTGGTAACTAAATGAGGATAAGTGATGCAGTTTAAATCACAGCAGTACTGTGTTTGTAAAAACCCACCAGCATGAGAGATATACCTGAAGATTTGCTTCACCAGATCTTTCACTGTCATCAGTTCTTACCAAATCAGCGTGACAATCTTCTTCAGCTTCTGCCTAGTAGAGAGCAGTCAAATGTGATTATAGGGTCTGCATGAATCCCTACAGCACATTCACAAACAACAACTATCATGGACATACATTAAAAAAAATAATTACAGTAATTTCATGCTTATAAGCCACACCTTTTTGACTAAAGTTTTGAGGCTACCCCAGAAGTGCGGCTTTTCATCCGGTGTGGCTTATTTATGGACAAATTCCGGCGAAATGCCAACACGGAAGTGCTAGCCTGCAGCAGCCCTGAGCCGAGCCGGGGTCGGGGATGCACCCTGTGGCAGTCCCAGACAGGGCTGGAGGCCACTGTGAGCTAGTGGAGCTGGCAGGCCAGGGGGCCGCTGGGAGCCATTGGGAGCGGGGGCGACACCGGGAACGGGGGGTGCACAGGCGCAGCCCAGTCCCTGTTGCCGGCAAGCGGGGCTGCATGGGGCTGTGCCCATCTGGGCTGCTAAGAGTGGGGGTGAGCGGGGGCACCCTGGCCCCTGCCGCCGGGTAGCGAGGCTGAGTGGGGCCAGGCCGGGTGGAGCGAGCAGGCAGAACGGGAAGCGCCTCGCCGCCTCTGCCGCGCAGGGGAAAAAAAAAAAAAAAAAAAAAAAAAAATAAAAAAAGCGGCTTATCAACTGGTGCGGCTTATTTATGGACAATTTCAGTGTTCATCCCAGCTACCCGGATGTGCGGCTTATAATCAGGTGCGGCTTATAGTTGTGAAATTACTGCAAGTATTTTTATCTTTTGGTATAAAAATTAATTTTAAAACTACTGAGACTAGTTGTACTTACGTATAAACTCAATGAAGATGGGTTTTGCATTTTAGACATGTTAATCCAGATTAGTTGTGTATCACTTGAAGGCTTCCATGCTTCATTACGCTGGCATACCTGACTAAATATACTCTATGTTAAAGCACAGAGCTAAAGCTTCAGTATTAAACAATAATGTGCTTTGTTCAACTAATTAAAATTTAATCACTATCTTCTCATTTTAAAGATGAGCAGTAGGTTTGATTTGCTTAATATTTGCAAGAGCACAAAAGTGCTTTGAATAACAATATATACTTTATACAGACATGTGAAACTAAGTAAGAAATGTATTGGAAAATGAAATAAAATGCTAGCATGAGAGTTTGACAGTTGGTTTTATTTACAGTACGGCTGTGAGACAGGTTAAACAAATAAAACCTGAAATAAAACCTTTGAGTTAACATAACATGGCTCCACACAGGAAGTTAAGCCAGCTAGTTTAAGAGGAAAACTTTAAAATATAAAAATTAATTATCAAAGTGAAATATACTGAGATTTATGGAGTCTATACTAAAACAAAGAAAAACTAATTCTGAGCATCAGTAACAAGCCACTACAATGACAGTAACAGCAAGATGCCAGTAAGAGAGAAAAAAATCCCAAAATTTCAACTAAGACACTTGTTTAAGGTTCTTCCTGCAGCTAAAGGAAACCAGTTTTTCTGCCATTCTGCACTGAAATTATATGCCCATCTATAGTTCTGCAAGTAGATAACGCAAAGTGAGATTACAAGAAGGCAAACCTGACATTATCACTACGTACTTTAAAAAGTTTTACTTCCTACTCCTTCCTATTGTACTCAGTGCTCAGAGACTTCAAGCAACATTCTGTCAGTGAGATTCTACCAAGCTCTCAAAAAGAAATCTCTGTCTCCTGCACAAAGTATTCTTGTATTCAGTAAATTGATACCATTTTTAGAGCACACGGAAGTTCTGATCAAACTACAGAACACTAGTAAACATGATGGAGAGGCAACCTTTAAGCTCTTTGTCTTGGTGACAAGTACCTCCCTGGAGTTAGCACATCTTCAGATTCCCCAGCCACCACAAACTTACTGGCGTGTCATCTGTAAGAGTCTTTTCACTGATGTCTCAGATAATTTCTCATTTACAATTGATGGACATGGTTGGTTGGCTGAAGATAAACAGATATTGCATTTATTTCTACACTCTGATATTTAATTTCCCAGTAAAGCAAACAGGTAAGCCAGAACACTGTAAAATACTAATGGCATTAAACCTCAGCAAAGAATAAATAACTTGGAAATTTCATGGGCTTTGATTCCAGAATTTAATTGCAGGCAGTTAAGGCCGTATGAGTTGTGACAATCCTACATTATTAGCATCCAGGAATATTTTGTTGGCCAAGCAGAGCCAGCCTAGGAATGAGTTAGCTCTGAAATGGGTGTCTGTAAGTGCATTATTACGGCACTGGGCTGACAGAAATAAGGCCTAATTCTGACTGTGTAGAATGCAAGGCTTCTGGTTTGCAGCTGAATTATGTCCAGTCAGCTCTCCAGTCTGGGCAATAAACCTGTTTTTATCTGCAACATGCAGAAACTAGCAATTTCTAAACTAAATCAACACATAATCTTTTTGTGCATAAAGGCACGCCCATTAAAACTTTAACTCCTGAAGTCTGTAAACAAACTGATTTAAACATTGAAACTACTTAGAAGGTTAGGAAGCTGGATGAAGTTTACCTCATTCAAAAACTTTTTATTTCACTAATCTGTTAAACTCTTGATTTTCAACCCCTCCTCTCCATTCAGCTGTCCTAATTCTTGATTTTTTGAGTCACAGTCAGACATGGTAATGGACCAACTCCATCCAAAATGTCATTCGATGTTATTTGAAACCTAAATATGCTCTCAAACCAAAAATACTATGAAGACCTGGCTTACAGTCTAAAAGCTGTCAAAAACCATCACAAAATTGATTACAAGTGAAGTTTTGTCATTACCTTCCCTATACTGTATGCATGTGCAATCTGCAATCTCTAGTATCAAAGGTCTATCTTCTGGCAGTAGTAGCAACCTAAGTGGCCACTCCTCTAAATTTACCAGTAAAGCAATTACCAGTACTGCATAGCAATGAACTAGAAAACAGATCTCTATTAACAACCTTTGCACTATTTATTTGATCTGCTGAACCCCTACAATTTTGCTAGGACAAGTGAGTAAACACAGGTACTGTGAAGCAAGGACCTTCACCAGCAGACAGCTCATGAGATCACACCTAGAGCACTTTGCAAGGTGTACAAAATTGGCTCCTTGCCCCCACTCTGAGGACACTTGCGGTGTACTTAGAGTTTCTAAAATTCACAGAACACTGTGCTCTAACTGCTACTTAGGGGATAAATCCAGATTGTTCATCCTTGTGCTGCTGGCCTTTCTCCTGATACAAGACAGCTGTCACATGGAACAGTGACTTCATCCTGACTGAAAGGAAGACATCGTACTGTGTACTGGTTGATTGGCTTGATTAATTTTCCACGAGGAAAGTAGCAGCCTGTCAAGCCACCAAAAGATAACATGTCAAAAGTAAACATCTAATTTAGGCTGCAACTTGTAAAAAATTAAATCAGTTGGGTAGATTTAATTCTGATTTGCTTGCAAAGCTTTAGAAACCATTTGCCAAATGCATAACTGGTTTATTTGCACAGTTCAGTTTTGTTTTGCAATCAGTATTTGCATGTTGATTTCCTCAGACTACATTACTCACTAAACTGTCTGTAACGTCAGAGAGTTTAATAGTTCTGATCTCTGTTTCAGCAAAATAAAATCAAGATCAGAAACAGTTCGAAGCTGAGTGTCACCAGTTGAACAGGCTATGTGTTATGTGTGAACCAAACAGAACTCAGGGAGGAGCAAGCACGGCAAAGCCAAACAGTCACTGCCTGCTAATATTCCTCTTGGTTTTATACAAAAATGAGAGAGTCACCCTATTATTCAGTAAGTGTGGTAGAAACAGCACTGTGCTCAAAAGTAAGAGTTTTTATAAACGTGATGAGGCATTTGAACAGCTCCCATGTGATATAAATGGTTTAACTTTGAATGATCGAGTTCTCATCATGGATACTTGAATCCATGTTGAGGCGCAGTCAATAAAACAATACTGAAGCAAGGAGTATTTCTGATATGTTAAATGACAACTCGAGTCTCTGGCCCACGGAATCCTTTAAATTACTGAGTGACTTTATGCCACCACATTTTTGAGGGAAGAAGGGAAAGTAAGGGCACGCTCCCCTGTAATGACACAGGGATTTTGTTCAGGCGTTCCTACGAAGGGCTAGTTCGCTCCAGAACCAAGCAGCCCCGCTCATCACCATCCTCTGCGGGAGGTGGCCGTGTCTCGCCGCGGTGGCGGGATCACAGGACACTTCCCACAAGCATCACCCGGTGCCGGGGACGGACAGGGCAGGGCAGGGCAGGGCTGCCTGCCAGCAATTCGGCCAGGGGGCCGCTCCCACGCACACACCCCCTCGTTCTGGTCCCGCCCGGCCGTCTCTGCAAGGCGGCCGAGCTCCCGCCGCCCGGGCCCGCTCACCATGCTGCCGACGCTCGGGCGGCGCTGTCCCGTCCCGGGGGCTCTGCCCCCCGGCTTGGTCCGTGTGTCCTCCCTGCCCGCGGGGGGCACTTAGCAGAGTTCTCGGTCGGAGAAGCGCACCACGCAGCGGGAGTCCCTGCGGGCCCTGCGGACGGCAGCCATCTTCCTGGCGAGCAGGGCCGGCGGCGGGAGCGGCGGGACACGGCCCGGGCGAACCCGCCAGGTCAGAGCGCCGCCTCCCGTGCGGGCCGCTACGACGCGCGACCGCACAGACTCCCCGCCCCAGTGCGCAACGCGGCCCGGGGCGCCTCTGCCGCCCGCGCTGGTGCACTGCAAGGCCTGCTGGGGAGCGTAGTATGCGGCCGCACACCACGGGAAGGGCGGCAGAGCAAAGGCTGCCGGGAACTGTAGTCTCCGTGAGTGGGAATCCCGGCAGGCGCGATCTCAGGAGCGGGAGCCGAGGTAAAGCGGCGATGTCCGGGAGCAGCGATTTCTGCAGTGACTGCAGTCAGGCCGGGATCCTGGCACAGTCGAATTGCCGACGGGGTAACGGGAGAGCGCTCAGTGCCGTGCCTGTGGAGATAACAGCGGTGCCGAGGCCACTGAATCTCGTGGCCCTGGTCATTTGCTCGTCCAGTTCAGTGACCGTAGTTGCCACCTGCTGTCAGCACACGCCTCGTCAGGTTTTCTAAAATTGGATTAAACCTATTTTTTTAAAGCGTATCACAGTCTTTTTGTTCCAGAAGAAAACCACGTGTATGGATTTGTGAACTTTCGTGCATGTCTGCTGCCCTGAAGGTTTTCAGGAGGAGGATGAGGAGGCCTGTGGCTTCTCTGGAGGGGTAGGTGAGCACCCAGGCTCAGGCAGCGGGAGCAGGAATGGGGATGCAAGGGCTGTGGTAGCCCTGCTGGCATCGGCAGTGGGTTTCAGATGCAGTGATTGTAGAGCTGCTCTGTGGAGAGGAGAGAGCCAAGGGAGCTGCCCGACAGGCCGGGCACCGATCCCTGGCCGGGCAGCCGGACGTGGTGCCGAGCAGGGGGGATTGGGTGCTGCTGCCGTGCTGGTGGGCTGTGAGCAATTGGGAAGACGCAGCATGACCACCTGAGATTTTGAGATGGCGTGCTGGTGGCTACAACTGGGTGTCATTAGTGCTGCTTCTCATTTGGAGCTGGAGTCATAGCTGGTTTTCTCCTACCTCTTTTTCGATATTAACTGTTACATATTAGTAAAAACTCCTTTACTGTGAGTGTGGTGGGGCACCGGCACAGGTTGCCCTGAGAAGCCATGGATCCCTCATCCCCAGCAGTGTTCAAGCACAGTTTGGGTGGGGGTCTGAGCAACCTGGTGTAGTGAAAGGCATCCCTGCCCATGGCAGGGGGGTTGAAACTAGATGATTTTTAAGGTCACTTCCAATCCAAATAATTCTATTATTCTTTTGGGAATGAAGAAGCCTTGCCTGTAACAACAGAAAAACGGTGTCCTGTGGCTGTCGCTGGGCTGAGTGCTACTTGTGATTATGCACGTGGGATGTAACATAGGTAGCTCAAAGCAGAAATCTTATGTAAGTGTACACTGCTCCTTCTGGCTTCACTAAGAATCATGCCTGTCTGTTGGAGGCAATTTGCATCTTTATTATATATTCATGTAAATATAAAGATTAGCTTCTGACTAGATGGGCTGGGGGAGGCACCCAGAGCTTATGTTTTTCCCACACCCGTTTTAGCAAATGAATGTCTTGTCCTACACTGGACTTCTGAAGTACAGCACCAGTTCATCTTGTCTTTCCAACTCTATGCTTTACTTTTAAAACCTAAGGGATGATCTGTAAAAAGAAGCTGACACTTCCTGAATCACTATTACAGTCCTGATAATCAATTGTTTTAGAAAAATTTTTTTGTTGTTTTCCTTTTTCTGCCCTTCCCATTCTGTTTTAGGCTGACCCTGTCAGAGCCAGCCTGAGCTGGTGGGGCTTGGGTGAGAAAGGCACAGGCCCACCTAGCAGCACTTAAATTGAGAAAAATTTTCCCATTTGTTTACACTTTGGCATTTCTGCATTATAGATTTTTGTTTAAACTCTGAGATGTGAGAGAGGCCCATCATCATTGTGGGGTTTGCGTTTGTTAGGCTGGGTTTTGTTTTCACAGAATCACAGAACTGTTAGGGTTGGTAAGGACCTCTGGAAATCATCTGGACCAACCCCCCTGTCAAGGGTCACCCGGAGCTGGTTACACAGGAGCACCTCCACGGATTTCAATGTCTCCGGACAGGGAGACTTCACGACCTCCCTGGGCAAACTGTCCCAGTGTTCTGCTACCCTGAGTGTAAAGAAGTTCCTCGTGGTTAATGGAACCTCAGGTGTTTCAGTTTATGGTTATTGCTCCTCATGTTGTCACTGGGCACCACTTGAGTTTGGCACCATTTTCTTGGGACCCACCTTTGAGATATTTCTACGCATTAGCGAAATCCACTCCCAGTCTTCTCCAGATTGAACAGGCTCAGCTCCCGCAGTCTCATGAGAGAGACGCTCCACAGATGGTTTGGTTTGGTTTTTTCTCGTTAAAGCCCAGCTCAGAGCCCCCTCTGCGAGGGGCCCGGCACGGCTCTCCCGACCGCAGTCGTGGGGCGCTGTCCCCCCGCGGGGAGCCCCGGCGGGCCGGGCCGGGGGCGCGGGGGGCTAGGGCGGGGCGGGGGCCGGGGCCGGGGCCGCGCCATGGGCCGAGCTAGGCCCGCGCGGCGCCGCTCTGGGCCGCAGCTGCTCCGCGGGGCGGCGGGGCCGCGGCGCCTCTGTTCCGGGCCTGTTCTCAGTCCGGGCCGGGCGCGGAGAGAGGCGTCCGCGGTGAGTCCCGCCGGGCAGGGGCAGGGGCACGGGCACGGGCGGGTCGGGGAACCTGCGTTCCCGTACAGCGAGGAACGGGAACGGGGGCATTCGAGAGTGCAGGGACGAGGCTGGGGATGGGACACCGCCGCTGCGCGGTGGCCGGACGGGAGCCGGGACCAGGCCTGAGCGGCAGGCCCGCCATCGCATATGTGTCCCTCCCTGCCTTGGTGTGCAGCTCATGGGGCACTCCAGAGCCCTGTGTAACAAACGCGGCGGCCGCTGGGACCGTACCCATGGACACCCACGGCTTTGAACCGCGCCTTTCTCACTGCTCCCTGCTACTGACACCTTCGAGTAATTGCCACAGTGCACAACAAGTTTTAAAATGCACATGCTGTTTGTTTACGGACTGCGTTTCTCAGATGTGAGCCAGTTTCGCTTTCAGTTCTGGGCGCTTCCGGACTTCAAACAGGAGTGGATACGTATTTAAAGGGTTCATAAGCGAAACAGTAGGTTTGAGTTGCACTTAGTCAGAAAGTACTGTCCATACATTGAATTAAGTGTGGTGTTAAAGGCCTTATAACTGATTTCTGTGGGGAAAAAAGTGTATAGGTGAGGTAAATTCTGAACACGGTGTTACAACATGGTGAAAATAAGGGGTTTACATTTTACACTTTAGTATCAATGCACCTTTTACTTCAAGATATTTTTGCAGTTTGTGTTTACATCTTCTAACCATGTCAGTTTGTGTAGGTTGTATTTTTAGATTGGACGATACATGTAGCGCTGCAGACTGCTTGTTGGAGACTCTTGCTCTGTACAGTGATGTCAGTGGGAGTCAGGCAAAACAGTCTGAAGGCCTAATAAAGTAAATTTTAAAAACAATCTCACTCTTGTTATGAATGAGAAACAAAACCTCAATTTTTAGCAAAATTTAGATTGCTTTATTTTATATAGACAGAGCAAAGCAGTGCTGGGGAGACGTGAGAGGTCAGTGCCTACTCCACGCTCTTCTTATAGTGTGGTCTCTTGTGGTAATCAATAATTTTTGTTTTCTTGCTGTCATAATTTTGCCAGGCAAGCAGTGGTAGCCGAAATAAACATCCATGTGCAAGTCTCTAGGAGTCAGTCATAGATATCTGGTCTTAGTAGATAAAACTGCCAGAAATCAGGAGGTTCTGGTCTTCATAGATAGGCAGTCATTGATAAAACAAAGGCAGGAAGTCTGATTTTACAAACTGGTAGTAGGTACAAATTATTTAGAAACATAATATTCATAACAGGGGGATTTAAAACAGAACTGTTTAATCACATTTTTCCTCTATCAGGTGTCACTTCAGACCTTAGTGTTCTGGTTTATACAAACATCAATACTTTTATCAATTATCACGCTATTCAGTTCAACAAGAAATGGTGCTGATTGAGTTAACCGGAGAGGACTTGTCAGAGAGGTTTTGTCAGTGGGTTTTCACACAGGTGGGTTATCCTTCCATGGGACCTGGGTTAACTTCTGCACATCCTGGCATGTTTTCTAGCATGCATTCCTAACTGAAACAGTGGTTTCTGACTGGTTTCGTTTTCTAATTTTTTAATTGTTGTTTTTTGTTTCATTAGTTGTTGGGGCTTTGTTGTGTTTTGGTCTGGTTTTGTTTGTTTGTTTATATTTTTTGTTTGTTTGTTTTTGGGTTTGGGTTTTTTTTGGGTTTTTTTTGTTTGTTTGATTTTTATTGATGCTGGGGTTTTGGAGGTTTTGCTTGACTTGGCTGAGGTTTTTTTGGTGTTTTGTTTTTTTGTTTGGTTTTGGATTTGGGGGGTTTTGTTCTTTTTTGGGGTTTGTTTTTGTATGTTTAGGGTTTTTTCGGCTTTTTTTGCTCTACTCACTTTTATTCCTCAAAAATATTTCAATTGGTCTGTTTTGGTCACATTTGACAACAGAGCTGGAATTGCAAAGTTTTCATACAAGTTTTGTGAAAATTAGTATCCTCAGTAAGGAATAAGCAGTTAGGTTCACCACTTCATCTATTCAAGAGACATCAGACAAACAACCTATCCAGCCACTGGTGATTATTGCTAGTAGTGTTAACATCTTTATTTTTGCTGTAGTTATAAAATATGAGGCAAGGATGCTCCTCCGCTCTTCAGTCACAGTTCCCTGAAAGGGATGTGTGAATGGTAATTCTGGGGCAGCATAGGAGTCTGTAAATTTTAGGACATCACATCTGTTAGGATCACAGTTTCAGAACTCTGTTGTCAGGACAGTATGTGCAGAAAAGTCCACAAGTCCCATTTCTGTTGATTTGAAATTACTATATAAAATCATTTGGATATTAATTTGGATTTTCAGACTAGGAGAACATGCAAGACATTGTCATTGTTTGTAATCTTGTGGCCAAGGATCTGAGTAAAGGCTTCTGAGTTGCAATCCAGTCACTGACCTGTTGGAGTAAACAGGTTAAACCTTTATAACCTGGATGCAGACCACTGAACATAGCTTCAGGTTCGCAACCTGAAAACTAGCCAAAAAGGAACTGGTATTCCAGACTGCTGTTGTTACAGACAGGCTCTTGTTCCTTGGCAAGTAGGCCTTTAGTATAAGGTGCTCAGTCCTGGTTCTCTGTTGTAGTGAGTGTATGGAAAGAAACAGGTACTGCTAGAGGGCAGTTCCTCCTGCCTGAGACACTGCCTAGTGTCTGAGATAGATTTAGAGGCACACTGCACAAGGGGAAAATTGTCAAAAGGTCTATTCCTGTATCAGTTTTAGCAGGGCTAGTAGTTTTAGAAGACGGAAAATAAAGGATGTTCACAACATCTTGCATCTAGAGGGTTGTAGCTCTGCATTGGTGTCAGTTCAGAGTTCCAGTAACACAGTCACATTACTTCTAAGACCATAATACTGCTTTTTGAAATAAGGGAGATATAAGGCTACTACAAAAGAAGTTATGGAAATGCAGCTAAAATACACATTATAGAAGGCAAAAGTCACAAGCCATAAATTTTGTTGTCTTTTTAAGAGGTAAAGAATAACAGAATGCAGTGACCAAACCTTCATTTTAGGGGAATTCTATTTTATTTCAATTGTATGGTTACTTTACATAGAATAGCTTACATTTTTTTCTAAACTGTAGTGGAGGAAATACCAGCAACAATTACATTAAACTAGAAACAAGTTTTTTTGCTTTATTACCCAGCAGAGATTGTGTGGGTGGATGCCCCATCCCTGGATGGGGATGACTGGGTCAGTCTTTGAGCAGCTTGGGTACTGGAAGGTGTCTCAGCCCATGGCACAGGGGTTGGAACTAGGTGATTTTTCAGGTGCATTCCAACCCACAACAAAAGATCAGATAGATAACTGGATGTAGCTGCTACTTCTAGAGACTGATTCATGCTTAGAGTTACTGTAATGAAATACATTTGGTCTTAGCTGACATGAGTGTAATATTCTTCCTCTGCACACTTTGTTTAAAGAAATGCATACGGCTGTACTCTCTCACATAGGACCATATAGAAATTCTGGTTATTGGTTTAACTGATGGCAGTGTAACTTGCAAGATGGTGACTTACATGTCTAAAAATTCTACTAGAACAGATCAGCTGGTATTGTAAAGCTTCATTTTTTCTGGTAGCAGACTGTTTTCTCCAGACAGTGAGATTTTATCTTGTGACTTTAGCAAGTGTCTCCCATCAGGGCTGCCTGCAAGCTTGCTGGAAGGTACCTTTAGCTTTAACATAGGAGTGGCTTTGGGGATTATACCCAGTCGTGTCCAAATACAGGCTGGCCCTTTCTGGTGAGAGACCAGGACAAGTGTTTGTGTATAGCTGACAGGGACTGTTCTCTTGGAGGAGAGTGGAGTCTGCAAACAGGCAGTCTCAGAAGAATACAGAAATCAAATGGATTGTGTTCTGTGCTTTCAGACCAAAGGCTAAGTCTTGAAAACATGATTCCTGCAACTGTTCACACTGTCCTGAGTGCTCTATATTTATGCTGCCACAGAAAGAACTGGTTACACTCGGAGGAGAAAAAACACAGGAAACACCAAGGAGTGAAATGCGCTTGCAGCTGAAGTGTCCTCATCATGAATAGGTACAAAACTATCAGACAGCTTGGTGATGGGACCTACGGCTCTGTTCTCCTAGGGAGAAGTGTTGAATCTGGAGAGCTAATAGCCATTAAAAAGTAAGTGTTTTTATACATTTCTTAATAATGCATAGTCCAGGTTTTTCCTTTCTAGTTCCACATCAACTTGGTCATGCTGGTTTGAGTACTTCACGTTCCGTGCAGCTTTTTAATATGGAGTTGTATTTGGGCAGCATGAAAAGTTCCTTGTATCTTCCAAAGCCTCAGCAGGAGATAAAGAGGGTGAGATACATAGGCATTGTGTAACAGAACTTTGCTGCTCTGTGTGGTCAAACATGTGTTTTATGTATTGTTTAGAGTATTCTGCAATACTTTTCACAGCTGCTTACATGGAACATATATTTTGTAGTCTAATTTTCAATGGAATATTAATACATTATGATAATTAACACAAGTGATCTCATTGTCCATTATCTGTATCTTTTATGCTATTACATATTGATCTTTTCAGCTCAAGACTTCCTTGAAATTCTTTGAGAAATTCACTTGATTTTCTCTTCTGCTTCAGCAGTGACCTTAGCTTGTAAATGGCTTATTTGTCCTAACTATGGTGAGAGACAGCTGTAAAGCATTGTGGCACCTTCCTGAAATACGGACCATGACCATGACAAGGGACAGACTTGTCAAAAGAGCTTTTAGTACAATGCTGTTTTGTATGAGCATTCAATAGCTGGCTTTATCAACTTTGTAAATCCCCTGTGCTGAGGGTATTTTGCCTGTATCAACCTTGCTAGAAGTACCTTTAATTTTCAGTTTGCAATATGAGAAAAACTCAGAAAAGTCAGAACACACCAGAAGTATTCTCTTAGCTTAGGTGTTAATGCCGGTTCTTTGTTAAAAACAGAAGTGGCCCAGTAGTGAGTGCACAAGACAATAACTGCAAAAACACTGCTTAAAAAAATATATATATCCAGGCCCCTTCATCACATGTATGGGTTGTAGTTCTTAAACTACTCTAATTGCAAGAGCAAATTTCAAACTGGAAACTTGCTACAATAATAAGTAATACTGAATTATCATTAAAGGCGAAGGCTCAGATTTTCAGAGAGTGTCTGAAATCCAGACTCTACACAGCTGAGCATTTTTAGAGTTTTATCTGTTATCTTATGTGTGCATCTTTGTGTGAGCCTTCATCCTTTTTGTTCCTAAAGCATGGAGTTACATCTCAAGGAAGTGAGTGGTAATCAAAATGTGTATGAATACACAGGACCATACATTAAAACAAATACTGTGTTCAGAGTTACAGTATGGCTTAGGAGAATGCCACATAGTTTGTTTCTATTAGAGCAGAGCTGCTTATAAGCTTGAAGGGCAAAGCAGAATCTGAAAAGCAGTTGACATGATAGATGGACCTTGCAAGGGAAGGAGAAACATGGGGAGCAGTGGACAAAGGAAAACGTGGAAATACAGCAAGGTACTAAAATTACAGAGAAATCAAAATATAGAGAAGAGGGACAAGGAGAATATTATAAAATTGGAGACCTAATGAAGTGATTGGATCTTCATTTGATTTGTTTCAAAACATTCCTCTGAGTTGTTCATAATTGTCAAAACTACCCTTGTTCTTTTTTACCAGTTAGAATGTCCTCCACCACATTGTTATACCAGAATTTAAAGAAAATAGCATGTCTGGGCTTGTTGAAGGCCCTGAATTATTTTCAGCAAGATACATATGCAGAAAAATGCAATCATGTGGAATAGTAATTATTGTTCTATTTGTATGTGTATTCTAGTAAATCAACTTGACTATACTGTATCTAGAGATGTAAAAGTTTTTGACAAAGGAGCTAACATTTTGCGATTGATGGAAAAACTGAATTTTAAGATGCAGAGACTTTTGGTGCTAAGAACAGCTGATGTTTTCGATGCATAGTCATTATTTTCCCCTCTACTTTTGTAGAATGAAGAGAAAATTTTATTCCTGGGAGGAGTGCATGAACCTTCGAGAGGTTAAGGTATTTGTTTTGTTCAATTGTTGACTTCAGGTTAGACAATCACTGTCAGATTTGGAGATAACATCAAATTCTTCACAACTCTTCTGTCAAAACATTGCTCCCAAAGTGAGCTGTAGCATATGACATTACAGTTCTGTTTCCTGACTCTGCATTAGAAGGGAGTATTGGTAGTCTTATAAAAATGCTTATTGAAATTCTGTAGTCTTACAAAAATTAGATGGTTGTAGGGAGCTGCTTCCTCCCTGAAATGAGGCATGTGTGAGTGAGAGCATTGCTGTCACAACACCTGGTGTTGATTGGTGTTTGTTTTTCAGAGCTTGAGAGCACATTCTCTTTGTGCAGGGTTAACTTTTATACATGCAATTGTTTCTCTATAGTTGGCTTGGGGACGGATATTTGGCATGAAGTTCTGATGCTGATGAAAAATTGGGGGTAGGCTCTAAGGACCTCCTTAATTTATAGTCAGCACTGAAAATATGCAGGAAACCTAGGTAATTTTTCTAATGGTACCTTGTGAAAATGGATGTCGAATACACTGAAAATCTAAAAAGAAAAGAAGGAACACACAAGTTTGCTAGTTTTGGCTAAGGTAGAGTTAGTTTTCTTCATAGCAGCTTCTGTAGGTCTGTGTTTTGGATTTTTGACCAAAACAGTCCTGACAACACAGGCATGTTTTAGTAGTTGTTGAGCAGTGCTTTCACCACCTCAGCCCTTCTCTGTTTTTCATGCTTCCCTGTCAGTGAGTAGGCTGAAGGTGGGCAAAAGGCTGGGAGAGGACATAGCCAGGACAGCTGACCAAAGGGACACCCCTTTTTGTGCTGAGCAACAAAAGGGCAAGGAGGAGGAAGTAGAGACCTTCAGAGTGATGGCATTTAATTCCCAAGTAGCCATTATATGTGATGGAGCCCTGTTGTACTGGAGGTGGCTGAGCAGTTAGCCTGCCCATGGAAAACAGTGAATGAATTCCTTATTTTGCTTTGCTTGTATGCTTGACTTTTGCTTTTGCGTCAAACTCTGTATCTCAGCCTATCAGTTGTCTCACTTTCTGCCCTTCTGATTATTTTTCCCATCCCACTTGGAGGGCTGAACAAATTCAGCTGCCCACAAAGGTTAATCCAACAGTACCGAGGAAGACTTTCCAGGGTTGTTTTTAGTCTTGACTTTAACCTGACTGTTGCCAGTGCAGGTGCAAGAAGGGTGTGAATTCTGCCATTTGGAAGTTTCTTACAGAGAAAATGCAATTGTTCTGGTGTTTACAGTGATAGCAGATAGCTGGCTTTTAGATGACCAGCACATTAAATTGCTGCATAGTGAAAAAGTGCTGCATGTATGTGTCAATACTTGGAGATCTAGTCTTTGTTCTCAGAGCTGTCTGATGATTTAAGATGCCAAAGAGTTTTTGAAGTTAATCCTTCTGCAACAGTGAAATAAGTTGGCATCTTTTTTTTCTTCTTCACTATATTAAGACCCTTGTAAAATCTTGTTTGTAACTCTATTTTCTGTTTCTAGTCTTTGAAGAAATTAAACCATGCCAATGTGGTAAAGCTGAAAGAAGTTATCAGGGAAAACGATCATCTGTATTTTGTGTTTGAATACATGAAGGAAAATCTTTATCAGTTAATGAAAGAGAGGTATGTAACAGTATCTCCCATTCCTGATATAAATTAATTACTTGTGTAATGTGGTTTTTACAGCCCTGATACTGTTCTAAGGACTTTGGATCATTTGTTTAGGCTTGGATCGCTATAGCTTAAAGCTGCAGGCTGCAGGAGGACCTGTGACTGTCACCTTTGAGCATATCCCAGCTGGATCCCACTGTCTTGTCCAAGATTAGTGTGGCAGGAGAGTAGGGTGCTCTTTTGAGAGATTTGAACTGTGGGCTTTTAACAGTCCTCACACTGAGGAGGCATTGGACCTAGAACTTCTGATTTCTAAGTACTTCGATGGTGCTTTTTTATAAGGGAGTGGTATCGCCACCTCTTCTTTTCTGGCTTCCTCAGATAAACAAATAAATAAAAATTGGAACAGTAATCAAGAGGTGTCAAATTTTGAATTGCTTCCAGGAATTAAGTTTCCTTGTAATGTGAACTGACATGGCCAAAGGCTGCTTGTTTCATTTGTCAGCATTCTGAATAAAATCTAGCTTTTTGATATTTGCCGGATCATTAGTAGTGTCTTAATTTTAACCTTTGGGCCATGATAACATCCACCAGAGGATAACTAAGGCCAAAATTTCTGGCTTTAAATTATTTTTCTCTATGCACCATAATATCAGCCTGGCAGATGTCAATAATTTTCCTTGATTTAACAAAGTAAGGTTACTATAATATATCTATGCGAATGCCTCATAAAATACCTTTTTAAGCATAAAAATGCTTACTATGTATACACAGGTATAGAAAACTGTAATTTAATTCAGCACATATAATTGATATATAATTATGTATAATTATATATATATATATATATACATATATATGAAATAATGAATTTTGAAGAAATGGTTCAGATCTATAACAGAAACCAGTTACCTTTGGGAATTTCACAGAAATGCTTGATATCCTACCTTATGAAAACAAAAGGTCCAGATGTCTCTACAAATACGCTTTGCATCATGCTCTACAGTTTAGCTAGGCCATGGACTTGTTAAACATTGAGTAAGTCAAACCTTTAAGAATATGATTTATTTCCTTAGTTCTTAGTTAAATGGCCAGTTTTGTGCCAAGGGACTGTAGGGGAAATAAGAATTTCTTCTATAGCTAGAAAAGAAAGTAGGCAAATATGAAAAGCTGACTAGCAGTTTTATTTGTCATTGCTACCTTTTATCTTTTGTTTGTTAGATAGCATGAACTAATGTATGAGTTTAATCATTAATATTTATTTTTTCCCTTTTATTCCACAGAAACAAACTGTTCCCTGAATCTACAGTTAGGAATATTATGTATCAGATCCTGCAAGGGCTTGCATTTATTCATAAGCATGGTAGGTTATGTTTTAGCTATAAACATTCTGAATTAGTGACAGATAGTGTTTGTGTAAGTTTTCTGATTAATGCATAATCAATTACATTAATAACTTTAGTAGAAGGAATTATCAAAAGAACGACTCTGTATGAGAGATTCAGATTGCTAAAAACATCTGTATTTTATAGTTGCCTAATACTTAATTCTGTTCTTTTTCTGTAGATTTCCACTTTCTCAGTCTGGCAGCTGGCCTCTCTCAAACTCTTTGGATATTAATGAACACATTTCTTGATAGATTTAAAGGTCCCTTGAGACTGAGAATAAAGAAGAAATTACTCTTTTTTCAAGGAACACAGATATCTGAATAAAATACATGTTGTCCATAAGATATATTTAAAGTAATAAAGTCCAGGTGACAAGCAGCTTTTGTTGCATGGGCTACCAGCTAATATTTACAACAATGATAAAAGCTAAAACTGATGTATCAGCTAGTAGTAACAAGAATTCCTTAACTAATAAAAAAATCTCAAAACAATGTTTGTTAACAAGAGCTTCCTCACGTTTTTTTGCTGACCTTTGCAGTTCTGCTGTATATACTATAGGGTCTGTTGCTGGGCAGCTCTCTGGGTTATCAGAAGAGAACCTTCTGAACTGACATCAGTGGCCAAAGTCCTGGAAGTGAAATGTTTATAAAGAGTAACAATACAGTTCACTTGAAGAACACATTTAACTGTGTTTTGCAAAATACTTACCAGCTACTGACTTTATTCACTCTTCTAATGAGGCTTGGATACTCATCTGAAACCTGATTATAAATTCCCATCTGTTTTGGTGACATACTTCTACATAATGTGTAAAAACAGAAAAATATTAGGATTGATTTGCAAAAATCTAAGCCAGCTTTTTTCAATAAATTGTGAAATGGATCACAGCCTTTCAGAGCAGCTTTTATTGCTATTTAACTTACTATAGCTGTGAACACTGAATAGTTCTATGTCAAAACTGTCCTTTTCACTAACCTACTACCACATTAGACTTGTATATCTGCCAAGATGTTGCACATCTGTAGTTGAGAACACCTGGAAATGCTTGGCAGGCCCAGCAGGATGGTTGTGATGATATTGTGGCTCATAGTGTAAAAATTAGTGTCCTGAGATTCTCTCTGCAACAGTTTTGGAAAAAATTGCACTAACATTTTTTTCCTCTCTATTTCTCTGTTCTGCTCGTGTCTGGCATATAAATGCTTGTCAAGTAAACCTCTTACCTTCTTTGTCCATCCAAACCCTTAAGCATCTTTTTACATTTGAGTACACAAGGGATTGCTCTTTTTGCAAGTTTGTAGTGAAATAAATTGCCTACAAGCATTATGTTGGTGCATGTCTGCGCAGCAAAATACAGAAGTGATTGTACTAAATGCTAAGAACAGCCTTGTTTGCTTTGCCTGGTGCCTTTCACAAAGAAGCAGTAGTTTAAGCCAGCACCAAAGTATGAACTCAGCATCCCTAGAACGATGCAGTCCCCTGGTTAGATACCTACAGCACTAAGTCTTCAGTGCTGTTATACATTAATCTAACAAACAAAAGCTTATCTAGTTATACTGAGCAATGTAGACACATCCTGTGTCAATGTTCAGTCCATTCTCTGTGGGAACATACTCAAAGCCATTGAAAAAGTAAGCTTATTGGAGTCTCTGGAAAGGAGCTGGGAGAGCTCCACTTACGTATTACAGAGGGAGCTGTATCTAGGAATAATGACTCAGATGGTTGCAAGAAAGAAGAATAAGGACAAGTTTTCTGGGCTAATGGTAGAAGCAAAGTTCAGAGACAGTAGTCCATGATACACCAGCTCTCTTCTTTCATTTGTATTAAAAGAGCTCTCACCAAACATACATTCCTGATCAGTTTTTGCACTAAAAGAATACACTGAGATCTTCTTACATGGTGTTGAGTAGCTGAGTGCTTGCAGATTATGTTCTCCGATTTAAAAATAAGTTCAAAGTGAAAAAAGAAAACCCTCATTTTAATTTATATTCTGATAACTTTATTGGACAGTTTCCAATTAGAATGAAACTAGCATTAAAATGGTGGAATATCTGAATTAATGCTCTGAATTGTTACAAGATAGCCAACTTGTGTACAGTGTTCTTCACAGTCTAACTGAACAACACTGTACTGATCAGCCCTGCTAATCACAATAGACTAATATCTGTGTGGTGGTATTCCACCTTCAATGCTAAGAACTAAAGCAAAACAATCCAGTTGGAAAATAAAGGATACAGCTGTGAGTGACATTACAATCCACTGAAATCAATATTTCATTTGCATTTCAGGGTTCTTTCACAGGGACTTGAAACCTGAAAACCTGCTTTGCATGGGACCAGAACTCGTGAAAATTGCAGATTTTGGCTTGGCCCGAGAAATCCGATCTCGACCTCCTTACACTGATTATGTATCCACAAGATGGTAAGTGCTAGTACTCACCTGCATTCTAGGTAGTACAGTACTGAATTTATGCTGATTGTTGTACTACTTTTGATGCCTCCTTGTTATGAAACTTTTATTTAAGTTTAGTGTAATTCATTTAGTGCAAGACAGTTTACAGATAGCAGCATCACAGGAGCAGAGCAGGGGTGTGGTAAGGCAGGTGGGAGTGTGCTAGGATTGCTGTGTGTCTGGCAGGTGTAAGAGAGTTTACAGAAGCTTATGTAGCTTTAATCAAAAAAAGAAATAAAGTCTGCATACAGGAGAGGAGGTTTTTAAGGAATGTTTGCTCTTAATAGCAAAGAATGAGGAGGTGAACGATTTCATGTATGCTTGAATTCTGTAGATTGTTGGGATTTCCTTTTCTTCCTTTCCTTTACAGGTACAGGGCTCCTGAAGTGCTTCTGAGATCTACCTGCTATAGTTCTCCAATTGATATTTGGGCTGTTGGTTGCATAATGGCAGAAGTTTACACCCTGAGGCCTCTCTTCCCAGGCGCCAGTGAAATTGATACTATATTCAAAATTTGCCAAGTCTTAGGGACACCAAAAAAGGTAACTGAAATGATATTCCAGACTGCAGTAATCCTGGAGTTATTCTACAATGCACAGTGGTACAGTTATAATAAGCATAAAAGTAATAAATCTTCCTGCTTACTTGTAATTTATGATAATGATATCAGATACAATAAACTAAATTAAAACTTACTTTCTGTTCAGTAAGTATTTCTGTGCAGTAATTACAGTAATTTCACCATTATAAGCTGCACCTTTTTCATTGAAGAATCCAGCCTACCCCAGTAGTGCAGCTTATATTCAGGTGCGGCTTATCTATGGACAAATCCCAGTGAAATGCCGAGCCGGGAGGGCACCTGGGGCTGCCTTGAAAGGCTTTGCTGGTCTGTGAAAACTGTTGCAACTTGAGCACCTGACACCAAACCCTGCACTGGCTGGATTCTGTTACTAATTTGTTACTTTGTTACACATGGATCCTCGCTTTAAAAAAAAAAAAAAAAGTTCGGCTTATATTCAGGTGCGGCTTATATACGGACAAATCCTGTGATCTACCCGGCTACCGGGAGGTGCGGCTTATAATTGTGAAATTACTGTATGCTATAAAAGCTGGCACAGAGAGGGGCAATTGACCCCTGCACAGCAAACAAAGTCCTTTGACTGTGATTTCATTAGGTGGGAATTCAATTTTCTCTTATACCTTACATATAAACCTGTGGTTTAAGAGGCTAAAAATTGGGATCGTGGCAAGATTCCTATTTCCTGATTCCTTTTATGCCCATGTCAGATGTACAGCAAGACTCACCTCTCACCAGAGATTTGAGGTGAAGATTTTTAGTGAAATTCTCAGTATAAGACCAGAGTAAGCTGGACACCGTCTATGGTCTTTACTGATAGTATATGTGCTGCTAGTGTGCTTAGGCACTGACCCTTCACAGCTGAACTTTTTTTGTGTTTGGAAATCTTACTCTTCCAGAACGACTGGCCTGAAGGCTACCAGCTTTCAGCTTCCATGAATTTTCGCTGGCCTCAGTGTGTACCTAACAACCTGAAAACTCTCATACCTAATGCTAGCAGTGAAGCAGTGCAGCTCATGAGAGACATGCTGCAGTGGGACCCCAAAAAGCGGCCAACAGCTAGTCAGGTTTGATTTTGTTTTCTTTTTCTCTGCTTGTGATTTTTTTCTTTTACTGCAAGGAACATTTAGTAGCTGCTCAGGGGTGCAGTTCTTAGAAGGGAGAAGTGGGAAATCCAAGAAAAATTTGCAGGACAAAGGAGGGTAATTAAGAGAGAGTAATCAGTCTTTTGCATGAAACATCAGCTGCTTGGGGTATGTGTACTCAGTGATCAAAGGCGTGACTGCAGCATGTAAATACACAATACACTTGAAGTAAGCATAATCCAGTCACTGAGAATAGCAGCAGGGTGAAGGTAGGATGTAGGGCTGAAGGCTGTGATGCTGTTCTTTCATTGTGGTGTGCCACAGAATGACTGGAATCTTGCACCACCTTGCAGTGTGCCAGTGTTCTGTTACTCTCAGAGTAAAAAAATGTTTCTTGATGTTCAGAAGGAGCTTCTGTGTTTCAGTTTGTGCCCATTGTCACTGAAAAGAGACTCAATCTTCTTTGCACTTTCCCTTTGGTTTTTTGCATACTTCTCTTCTCTAGGCTGAACAGTCCCAGCTCTCTGTCTTTGCTCATATGGGAGATACTCCAGTCCCTTAATCACCTTTGTGGCTCTTTGTTGGACTCTATCCACTATGTCCATCTGTCTTCATCTGGGGAGGCCAAAACTGGACACAGCAGTCCAAGCATGGCCTCATCTGTGCTGATCTGCTGGTAACACTCCTGTTCAGGCATCTTAGGAGTTAGTGTTATTTGCAGCAAGGGTGTATTTGGTAGCCTTTCCATGTTCAACTTCGTGTCTACCAGGTCCTTTCCTGCAAAGCTGCTTTCCAGGTAGTTGACCCCAGCATGTACTGGTGCATATGGTTATTCTTTCACAGGACTTGGTATTTGTGCTTGTTAACTTGGTGAGGTTCCTGTAAGCCCATTTCACCAGCCTGCTTAAGTCTCGCAGGGTGGCAGCACAACCAGCCAGTGTGTCAACCCCTCCTTCCACTTCTCACATCAGCAGCCTTGCTGAGGGTGCACTCTGCAACACCAGTGACATCATTAATGGAGGTGTTGCAACAGTATTTGTCACAATATTGACTTCTGGGGAACACAGATAGTCCTGGCCTCCAACCAAGACTTTGTTCCACTGATTGCCACCCTTTGGGCCTGGTCTTTCAGCCAGCTGGCAGTTGACCTCACTCTGTTCCTCCAGCCCAGTGTTGCTTGCATAAGGCTTGCTTTTGCAGGGCAGCCTCAGCTCAAGTGCATTGCAGATACATTCCAACATCCTGTACGTAAGCATTGCCCAGGTCATCAGTATTGCACACATAGTGCGGTGGTAGCCACTGGTTTTGGGTAGTACTCAGCTAATGCAATGAGCAGGGCACCTTTTGGAAAACAGATGTGATTCTGGGTTCAAATCTGACACTTGTCTTCAAGGGCCATAGCCAAACCTTTGTGATTTAATTAGACCTTCCGTACAAATTGCAGTAAAAAGCTTGAAGTTTAGTTAAAACAGATAAAAAGTGAAATAGAGTTGGAACTGTGAAAGGTAATGAAGAACAGAAAAAACACTGACTGTAACACTTTTAAGAGCATTAACAAATGTTTTACAATAGAGTACAAATAGAGTGAGCAATCTGAGCTCATAGAACCTTTTTGCAGTAAGAAGTAAGAAGAAAGGAAGATGAGTATGCCTGAAACAGTGAGATAGATTAATTGCCTTTACTGCCAACTTCCTAATTACTTGTAAAGCAGGATAAAAGTACTTTTAATAACTAACTTTACTAACTTGTCAGAAAAGGTAGAGGCTAATTTCTATAAGGGTTGTATTTCTTTCACTTAATTCAGTCTTGGAAATGGAGAATGGAAGAGATGGGATGTCTCTTGAGGTCATTGAGTTTTGCTCCCTGCATCTGTAATGATGAGGGGCATATATTTGCATATGTACATATGAAAAGACAGCATGTAATGAAACGTGCCTTTAGATGCTGTATGTCTGGTTAGCTATCTTAATTCTGCAGAACCTTTCCTTCTGTACTAGTCCACAGAGGATTTGGTAACTCAGTATGTCTTGAAACTTCTCCACTATTTCTTTGAAGTGGATTGTGCTCACTTGAATCTAGTGTTGAGAGATGGGTCTTCTGCTGTTTCCTACTCCAGAAAAAAGGGAAATTAAATTTGTACTGACACAAGGGCTGGGGTAAATGAAATACTTTGGTTTTCTAAGCCTAACATCTTTACTCTTTAGGCACTTCGATACTCATACTTCCAGGTTGGGCATGCCCTGGGCATTCAGGAGCTGGGAAAACAAAAGGAACTGCATACTAAATCGTCTCTGCATATTAAGCCTGTCCCTCCAGCACAGCCCCCTCCAAAACCTCATGCCCGAATTTCATCAAGGCCTTTTCAACAAAGCCAGCCTTCTCAGCGCGTGGTGTATGCATGTAAGACAGACAACTCTGGGACTGAGAACAGTAACTACTTACAGGAGGACAAGTCTAACCAGGTTCTTCTGCCTGCACTTCACAGCAAGGTTCCTCAGCAGGTAAAGGTCCATCTAGCATAAGAAAGCTTTCTGATATACTGCCTTTTTCCCATGTGTTTTTGTTTCTTATTCTCTTTCAAGGTTTTTGTACTTCACTAAAAGGACAGTGGATGGAACTAAGAAATGGTTCCAGCATTCCAACTTTCTGCTAAAAACCAGAAGTTCGTTCCTCTTTTGAAATCTAAATCCAGTTGCTGTGAAACAAGCAAGTGAATTTCTCGTTTTAGAACGATTTTGTGCTTCCCTTTGTTTTAAAGCACCACTTAGAGGAGGGCACTGATTTCATATTTCATATTCACTGATTTCAGTAAAAAGGATGTACGGTGTTAAAAATATTAATGGGATTGATGCCAGAGAGAAAGCTATTAAGCTAAATAGTATTGAAATGAGGGAGACTATTGTCTTCATCCATTTAAGACATCCACTTTATTGACTGGGAATAATAATCTCTGTGGTCTTCCATTCTGGACATGGAAACAACAGATTCTTCTTGCAGCATGAGAATGTACCCTTTCTGTCTGCTTATGAGGAAATTGGATTCATAAAGTAGGTGATGGGGCAGATAGTGTGAATGCTGCTGCTACAGGGTTAGTCATAAGCAGGGTCTGTACTGCCCAGTGTTACACAAAGTCAAAATATACTGCTGAGCCTGGAAGACTGAAGGGGCACAAATTTGTGCCTGTGCTGTCTTGCAAGGGAAAAAGAAATGCTTGTGGAAACGTAAGCGTTCATGCAGTTTTACACTCCCAGCATGGGTCTAGAAGTAAAGATTGACTAGAAGGTAATGGTTTGGGAGGTGCATAGTGAAATACTAAAAGAACTGGAATTGAGACCCAAGAAATTTCTTCTTCTCTCACGTTCAAGGTGCTTTATTACAGGACAAAATGGAGAAGATACATAAAAATGTCAGCAGGCTACAAATCGTGTTCTTAGCATGTCTAATGGACGTTGTGTTGTTATGGCTCTACTACTACTGTTACTCTTTGAGATAGAGGAAAAAAGGTCCTCTGTTCCTGTCACCTAACTGGTGGCCTAAGAATGTGGGTTTGTTTCTTTTCAATCTTTATAACAGAAAATATCTGCTGGGTCTGAGAATATCAATGGTGAACTTAAGCCAAAACCTAGGCGAAGATGGGGACATCTTCCCAGGACAGTTAAGAGTTCTGAAGACTGGGATGACTTGGAAGATCTTGATTTCAGTTCTTCCATCATGAGAATGGACTTGAAAAACAAGAAGAAGCAGAATGATGAAGCTCTTTGTAGGTAAGGGGGTTTTTATGTGTATGTGCTATTTGGTCTATTACTTTGGCCTTTTCCTCTTTCTTAGTAATGTTGCTCTTCATGCTTTCTTTGTATCTAGAAATGTATATTTATGCAATTTTGTGTTCTTTTTTTTTTCCCCACGGAAAAATGATAACTGGCTTAAATCTCCCCAAGCTAATTTTTGAATACATACTTTCAATTTTGCACATGGACCATTTTGACATATTCCATGCATATAAACTGTTTTGGACAAATCTAAGCTGCAGTTTCCATGGATGGCGTACAGAAGAGAAAAAACTTACTAAGTGATTTATAAAAAATTTAAAAGCAGTATATGAGGGAACTAGAAGCACAAATCTGATTTTCAGGGGCACTTGTATGACTTCAAGGTGATGATATTCCCTTTTGTCTGTGTATTTATGGTGTAGCAAACACATTACAAAGAAATGATTCCTGGAGATGGGGTGGAGTTGAGAAAGTCAGCTGTGAATAAACATGCTGTAAGAATTGGACTACATGTACCAATTTTTGAATTACAGATTTGAAAGCATTTTGGACCTGAAGCCTTTGGATGCTGTAGGCTCTGGCAGCAGCGCACGAACTTCCCATGCAACCTTTTTGCGACAGGACACTCCCACATTGCGAGTTTCTGCAGCAAAGCAACACTACTTAAACCATTCTAGGTATCGACCTGGTTAGTAAAAAATACTTTCCTTTTCTTCCTGCAATTCCAACAGGACTGTGAAATAGTCATTGGTACATTACCTCTTACCCTTTTAACTTGTGGAGGGGGGTTACTGCTCAAAGAACATGAGGAGAGAAAGGGCTTTCCTAGTGTAGATGGCCGTGACACAAACTGCATTCTAGTAGTCTAGCAACTGAGAAGTGCTGCTTACAAACAAAGAGATAGAACTGTTGGTACTTCTTCCTCCTAATGGATACTCTTATACTTGGAAGTGCATTAGAAAATGTCTGTGTATGTGCCAGACATCCCTGTTTCCCTGAAAAGGCTGGTCTTCTAGACTGGAAGAGAAGTGCCATGTGTTTACCTCATGAATATATAACACCATGAACAGCAGGCAAACTGGTAGCAGGATTATGCTTTGCTGTAGTTTAGAGTTAAGTAAAGTGCAGATCCATGTCTCTATAGAGAATTACATGCTTGTCTTCATTATAAACTCTGCTATACTGATACCAGTGCTGGGGCAGGATGAAGTACAGGAGGCAGACAGCATGTCTGCCACTATTGAAAATGAGATGAATTTAAGTGTATTCTTTCTCTTTTTCTTTCTCTATTTTTTTTCTAAATTTCCATTCATAAAGGTAGTATTAGCTATTTAGTCACTTATAGTACTACTACTTCAAAATCAATTGAGTAAACTAGAAGGTATTGTGACAGCAAACTCAGTATTTTGTCCTGAAACAATTAATTGACTTTCAAATTGGCTCAGAGTTTTGGTAGCTAAAACTT
This sequence comes from Sialia sialis, assembly GCA_009812075.1. Lineage (NCBI taxonomy): Eukaryota > Metazoa > Chordata > Aves > Passeriformes > Turdidae > Sialia > Sialia sialis. The sequence continues at coordinate 7,227,509 of VRYO01001589.1, forward strand.
GTTTTACTAGAGGTGATTGTAAAACACATTGATCCCAAGACTGCTTTAGCCGTATCAGAAATTTTGAGTGCATCCTTGAATGTTAGGTACCCTGCCTAAAAATGGGATTTATGTTAAATACTGTATAAATAATACTATATAAAATAATAGGTGTCATCTGAACTATAATGCAAACTGTTTGCTTAATCTGAGGTTTCAATAGAGACACCAAAAAAGAATACAGTGCTATGAGAAATGGAGTTGCCATTATTGCGTCTCAGATTATCTTGTCCCTGTTAGGCTTTCGTAAGAAGCACAGATTTCATGTACATAGCAAGGTTCACTTTCTGTGACATGAGAATATTCATGGCCTTGAGGTAAGGATCCTTTCCTGTGATAGCCATTGATGCTAGAGAAGCTACTTACATTGTGTTGTTGGCAGGATTAGGGCCTGTGGCTATAATTATAGCATTCCTGTATTATGAGGGATTGGAGAGTGACTCAGAGAGTTACTGAGAGGGAGAGGTTTTGGTTAAGTTGAACCAGAAATCTGCTCTAAGATTGTGCATCAGGTAGAATGAATGCAGGCCTGTGTGGCAGCAGGGATCTTAGTGAAGTAATCTTTGCATTTTTGCAATATAGGAATAAGCACCAGGAATAGCATAGTCTCCACTTCAAACAAAGAGTCTGTTCCATCTGATCAGTGGCCCAGTTCTGGTTTGCCTGGGAAAACTTTCGATTTGGGAGGAAGTACTACCAACAGGATGAATTCAGGTAAGAAGGTGTTAAGACTCTTGAGAAATGATAATAAGCGATGTCTGTGCAATTCCCCACCAGTGTATTTTGGAGTCATCCATTTCCAAAACGTTGTCAGCTCCCAAGATACCTGCTAACTCTGTCTCATCAATGTGTGAAAATCAGTTATGAGCACTCTTCTTTGGGGAGACTGCCTTAAACTGAAATACAGATATTTCTTTTAATGAATCCTCACAAATGTGAAGTACCCCATTCATAGAAGGCTGGACAGCTTAGGTCTGTTCAACCTGAAATATTTCATGTTGTTTTCAGTTTCCCTCTTCAGTTTCTTTAAGTCATGTTTTCTGGTTTCCATTTTGGTCCACTTGGTATATAAATGGCTGTCATTACAGGAGGAAGCTGGTATAAATTGAACTAGTGATACACACCACTCTTGTTACATGAATTAAGAAAATAATATCTATCATTATGTCTTTCAGTTGATGTCATTTAAAATAATGTAGTAATTATAGTTTTAAAAATTCAGACAAAAAGCAAAACTCTTCCATTTTTCTTCTTCAGGATTTTTTTGGCATTTGGTATTTCAGGTATTTAATCACTTGTTTGAGTTGAAGTAATTAATTTGTAGAGTTTTACATTAGTTTTTATCAGATATAACATGTTGATAACATGTTGATGTTTTTAGATATCTATGTATTTCTAAACTGTGGCTTCAGGTTTTCATGTGATAAAGTTCTGCAGTGCTACACTTCTTTTTGCATATGGTGTTTTGAAAGTGTTTTATTGTCAAAGTTTGTGTTGAATCTTGGCCCAAATAAATATTTGGAGCCTCTAGAAACTCAAGTTAAAAAACCCCCAAAACAACAACTTGAAGTTTTGGATGTAATTTAATCAGAAAATTGTTCTTTAAGCTTTCAAGATGGGAGGACACTGTAAATAGCTAAACTACATTAGAACCTTTATATATGTAGCACCTCTCTCCTTCCTGTCTCTTTTAGAAGTTTTTGCTTCTTTTGTAGCAGCATAGGATGCCATTAGATTTTTCTCTTTTTTATTTTATTACCATTGTTTCCCACAATAGACTTTGCCACTGCTCTGGTACAGCCTAGGGACGTGTATGATGGCTCTGCTCTGTGCATGATATCTTGTTTAGTATCCCTCTGTGCTATAACTCTGTAGACTGTTTTGTTCCATTTCTGTGGCTTATCCTACAGATCAGTTAAATCTGTTCCCGCTTATCTTAGGGACAAGTTTTGTAGCTGGCTTTCAAAATTTGAAATGTGAATCTATACCACACTGGCTTCACTAAGAGCTTTGTATAGCACCAAAGCCCCAGACTCAGTACGTAGAAACCAAGAGTTGATATATTCTTAGCATATAGTTGCAGAAAGTCAAGGAAGATAATTCCAACTGAAATGCTAAGCTCTGGAAACTTTGAGAAACGTGAAAAAACTGAGATGTGAGAGAGAATTGCCATTCTCCCTGACAGGGTACAATTTGTACCTGTTCCCCATTCATCTGTAATGCAGTCTGATACTGACAGTCTCCTGAATGCAGGTGTATATATAGGAGCTGTGGATTTCAAGTGCTTTCAATTAAGTTCTTATTTTGTTGAGTCCATGATCAGTCTTGGTCATGAACATGATCCCTCAGGGCACACCTTTGTCACCTGTTGACAGTATGGGAAATGCATTGCGTTCAGATGTTCCTTGCCATTTCTTTCAGGCCCCACAGGATCAAGCAGTCTAACGAGTGCTTATGCCCCTTCATTTCTGAAGAAGGAAGTAGGTTCTGCTGGGCAGAGGGTTCAGTTAGCAGCAGTTGTGGATCCATCTTCTGGTAAGTCCTGTACTAAAGTTCTCTTAGTCCCTTGGTCAGTACTCCAGTAATGCTATATGTATGCAGCACGGAACTGCTTATCTTTGCTTTATTTGTCATATATGACTGACTGGAAGTATTGTTTGTAACCTTGCAGAACTTCATATGGAGAAGAATTTAGTTTGTGTTTACCTTTTGTTTATTAAATATGTGGGTTTATCTACAGCTTATTTCAGTGGGACCTAAAGGCTGGTGAGAGAGCTGGCACAGAATTCACACTTGTCAAATCAGTGATGTAAATACTCTTTGTCTGGTAAGGATCCACTGTTGTTTCACATCAGCAAACTTTGTTTAAAAAGGAGGCTTATTTCCTGAAGAAGTAATGATCTGGACCTGCACCCAGTTATTGTTCAGTTTGGACTGCTCTCACAGATTTTTTTTATCCTTTAGATTTTGCATCTCTGACATCAGTCAGACCCCTTCTTGGATGGCCATCATTCAGCTCACCTACCAAAAGCTCGCCGAGGTTAATGCCTCTCCCACCGGCAGCGGAGCCAATCCACGGGCGCGTTGACTGGTCTGCGAAGTACGGCGCTCACCGGTGACCTGGGAAATAACCCTCTGACCACTGCGTGCTTCCCACGAGATGGGAACGTGAGACCATTTCACACTGGTTTATATACCTGTACATTTAAAAGGAGTAGATCTTCCATGAATGAGACATTTTGAAGAGTTTTTTTTACTTATTTGCATTAATCTGAATGCAATCTTGTACTTTTTGTATAAAAATGTTTTGTTATATACTTGGGTCCAGTTATTTTCATAAACGTGATACATTTTGTATATAAGGCTTAGGAAATTTGGCATTTTTATACAGCAAATTTTTATAATTAAATTCTAAAAAAAATTATCTTTTTTATTAGACTAAACTTTTTTATGGAAGTGGATTAAAAAAAACCATGGTGCAATATTGCAGTGAAGGAGAAGTACTGAGGAAGGGGCATTCATTAGACATTTTCTGAAGTTTATGTGCTAAATGAGGCTGTGTAATTTCAAGTGATGCCATGTCTCAGTGCCACACTTCTGTTGTCCTATGCTTATTGCTTCATACCGACATCAGAGGAGTGAGTGACTTAACAGTCTAAAGTCTCCTTTGCAGTCACTGAGAGACTGCTGAAAGATAGTGGGAGGCACCTTTTTTTTTAAATTTATTTCTGCCTTCAGAAGGTTTTTTGTTGGACTGCTATTCAAGTTTGCCAAATCTGAGGACTCTTGTTTGGCAAAGGGTAAATACTGTTCTATAGATCTGTTTTCTGACACAGTGTTCCTTTTTCCTGCTTAAAAGTTTTTCTTTGGCATTGTTCACTATGAAATAGAATGTGGACCTACCTCTTAAATTAATGTAAATGGTCTAATGATTTCTAAGGAGAAAAAACAAATTCTGTTTCTTCTTTTTCTTTTGTTGCAAATGTAAAATCTGAAGACGTGTTAAAGACCGTATTAACAATAAATTCATAAAACTAATAAAACTGGTTACAGAGTAACATAATATGAATAATATGCCAGCAACATAGTTTGAGGAAACAAGATCTATGCAGTTGACTTAGTTTTCACAACTCTTTTAGATTGCTGTTTTAAATCACTTATAAGGGGGGGAAAAAAAGCTATAAACCAAAACAACCCAGAAGAAATGAGCCAATCTGAAGTTACTTAAGTTTATACTCAGTTCTTTTTCACTCAATACATCTTCATTTACAACGCGAAGAATATGTCAGCTTCCATAAATTAGTCCCAGAAGCTCTGCAGGAAAAAATGGGATCTTATGTGATCCTGTTAAGAAAACATTGTAAAACTGTGGTTGATTTCACTGAAATTGATACAGTTCTTTGAAGAGCAGTTTAACTCAGTTTATGAGAGTATGATTTATATCAAGTTCTAGAGAAAATAAAGTAGCCTCATAATCTGGTTTAGTTCTGCTCTGGAAAGGAGTGCCAGAGTCCAGCCATCAGCATTTGTCTGTTCCTGCACCTCCTTATACAGAAGAAAGATAAAACTGTTCAGTGCTGTGGGAGAACACCTTCCATTGGTGTGTTCTGGAGCAGTGCTGCCAAAGCTGAAATGTGCTGAGAAAATGCATCTCTCTGCAGAAGTGTGCAGAAATGCTCGTCTTTCTGAGCTCATTGTCTGATCAGCTCAGGAAAATTGTTTATTTATGAGACTTAAATGTAGCCTAAAGGGATCAGAGCAGGTGCAGTTCTCGGTTTCCAGCCGTTTCACAGGAAGTGGATGGCTTGTGTGTCAGCGAGATCCCCTCCATGGGATCTGCCAGCACATATGGGGCAGCTGCTGTGGTCTTGAGACTGAGAACAAATTCTGACCTCCTTGGTGCTTCCCATGATGAACATGTGGGATTTTGAGGAAACTGTACCCTAGGGTAGGCTGCTGGCTCAGTGCTACAAGGGGAACCACAGGGAATACTGGTCACTGCTAGCTTTTATGGGCTCAGCCCATAGTGAGACGGTTCAAGACAAACAGAGAGCGAAAGTGTGCATGTAAGACTTACACTTGCCAAAGACGTCAGTGTCCTGCTGCTCTGCTATCTGGGCATAGCAAGTACTTACTCCATATCTATCTGCTTCCACAGCAGTGATGCCAATGCTTACCACTAAAGCAGCCATTTGATTCCTAAAGCACACATTGATGGGTGTCTGTGGATAAGTGGAAAAGAAAGTAAATATATTTGTGTTAGAACTGGAAAGATAGTTGTTTCTTTTGGTGGAAATAAATACCTGTATTTATGTCTACATACCATTTAAGTTATTTTATCACCAGGCAATTTGTCTCAATTATGAACACTCTGAACCTGTCTCAGGATCCCTGGACCTAAGTAGGCTATTTAAGTAGTCTGGTCTGTACACTCAGTTCCTACAATTGGAAGGAGACGAGTCATGAGAACAGGCAGCTGAGGCTTGGATTCATCATACCTAAGTGTGAGCTCCTTTGTTGTGAGGTGACTCCCCCCTGGTGAGTGAGAATCATGTCAAAGGAAATCTGTCTCATTTGAGAACATACTAACATTCTGGAGATCCCTGAGTCTCTCCACTAAGGACAGAGACAACTCTGTGAGATTCAAGTAACACAGGATGAATCTGAGCCTGGCCTGTAATCTCTGAACCTTTATTAGAGTGTCAGTGATTCTTTTGACTATAGCATTCAGGCTTATTTAGTCCAGTGAAAAGATTGGAAAAATAAGTTGTACTACTAATTTATTTTTTAAAAAATCTCCTTTCCTAAGTACAAGCCTTTTATTTGGGGAAAATAAAGCTAATAATCGTGACATTCAGAATCACAGCTAGTTAGTGAGACAGAAAAATAGCTGTATGTAGTGGCTGTATCCTTCACTCAAGCAAATTCTTACTGAAGCTTGAAAAGTTCTTTTTGAGCAGGACAGAGCTGAGTTTATGTATGTGCTGTCTCTGTGCAATACAGATATGGAAAAGATGGAGGGTTTTATATACTGAAATCTGGCCAAGCAGCATATCTGAGAATTTATTATATGTAACCTACTACTTTGTGCTTTAATATTTAGTAGCATCTTTGTGGAAAATGTTTATAGAATTGTACTGTTTACATTTTCTCAGGTTTAGGCATAACATAATAAAGGAGTCTGACAGTGGATTCATTCACCCCTGTAATACAGATTTTCCAGAAAGCGGTGTGTAAGTGCCATGATGTTAGCAAGAAAAAAAAAAAAGCCAGAAAACCCACTCCCGTGGTGTTCCTGTACCTCATGTGGCTGTTGATATGAGCAAGATTTTCCATAAGATGAGGAGGAAAACATACTGAAAGAACATTTTGGAACTTAATACGGAAGAAGGGGGTAGAATTTTTGAGAGATGGGGAGAAATAATGGTTCATGTTTATTCAGCATTTTTGCTCAGAAACATTCTCAATGCTTGTTCCATTCCTTCTGTGTCAAATGTCCTGCCCACAATAAAGTTATCCTTGAAGAAGTACTGACTGAATGACTTGCTCTTTTATTCAATTTTTAATGACAGCACTTTTTGCCTTTCGTTTCGTTGTTTTTTCCTAGTTGGGGTTTGTTTTTTAAATAAGCTGCCTTCACTGCAGGTTCACTGGCCACATGCTTTGAGCGTGTAATTCCTGCAATATACTGTGAGCTCCCTGTAAAACTGATCACTTACTCTTCCTTGCATGTCGGCTCCTCTGAAACTGTCAGCAAGACTGAATGGTATATAATATGCATAACGCTTCAGGAGGACAAGCAATTGTGGGTCTCTTCCAAAAAAAAAAATGTTCTGTTCTGTGTGTCTTCTCCCCTGGCTTTCAAAGCAGTAAAAAGCTGAAGACAGCTTATAACTTGAAAGCCCAGCACTCTTGTTAGCTTTTTAAGTGGGCTGGAAACCACTTGCACATGAAGTGAAGAACTAGGTGAAAAAAAAACATTTACGAATTCCAGTTTTACCTGTTGGGGGAGCTTGTGAAGAGCTCACAGATTGTTACATGAGTGGCAAATTGGAGAAGCGATAAAGTGAAAGATTTGCACACAAGGAATAACGTGCATGTGAGGCACAAAACAATGGCAAACTGCCCCATGCAGCGCCTCACTTGGATGTGTCTGCAGTCTTGGAAGCTTGACTACCCTACGTTCTCCTACAAATGGACCTTGAGCTTGTTTGGAGGTTCTAGCAGGGGAGCGCAGCTACCGTATACCCTTGACCGATGAACGGTACCGTCTCTATCGGGGAGGTCGTCCTCTTCGACCGAGCGCGCAGCTTCGGGAGGGACGCACATGGAGCGTTGAGGGAGGAAGGGGACACCCGCCTAGCCAGCCAGATCAGCCGAATCAACCCTGGCGATCAATGGGGTGACAGATGTCGCAGCCAGATCGCCCTCACATCCAGGCAAAGTACGGGTGCAGAAAGCTATTTATAGCTCAGTATTGCCGACGCTCTTACGTCATGGTAGGTGGCAATAGCTAAGAACCCAGCGACACAGCGCATGGAATCAGCACTGTGCAGCGACAAAACCCTCCGGGAGCAACTGGTTTTTAACCCAGTTTAAAAATTGTAGCGAAACTCTTTGTGGGGAGACGTCTTTCCAGAAGGCTTTGCGAAACTTGCAAATATGCGGCTTCCCATTGGCGGCTGCTCCGCCCGTCACCGCCCCGTGGCCCGCGCGGGCGGGCGCTGATCGCGGTTGCAGGCAGGACCGGCGGGAGCGCTCTGTCTTAGGGTGTCGTGTGCTCGCTCGGCATCACCGCTTAGCCCGCCGTGTGTGTGAGTAATGTGGGATTTCTCTCTTCCCGTTCCCCCCGCCCAACAGTGCCCGTGGCTCGGTCACGGGCTCCCCCTGTCACAACCCGCTCTTCATCTCGTGTATGCCAAGAGCCGGGCCCCGGGAGGGTTGGGAGCTGATGGCCCGGGGGCTGCTGAGCACGGGACGTGCCCCGGGGTTGGTGGTGCGAGTGCAGAGTGGAACCGCTGCTCCAGTGGAACCTGCTGAATGCAGGCAGGGAATATCGGGTCCTAGAGTCCTGGATTTGCGGGACGTGTGAAGCACAGCTGGTCCCCTGGCCCTCTTCACCGATGTTTTTCTGCTCCGTCGTCTTAGGAAGGATTGCTTCTTGCCCTGATTACGTTCTCTCATTCCCCCTTTTTGCCCAGATGGCCTTTATAAATCACAGCAAGGGAGCAAATTTTTCTCAAAGTCCCAATTCCCGTTGAGGTGTCAGGCTGAGGGGAATGGACAGCAACCTACCAGCAATTGCAGCTCCTGGCTGCAGGTTGCCATGTAACCTCTTTCTGATGAAGGGCAGAGAACGGAGAAGGTCTTTGCCCATCACCAGGGTGCTCTTTCCATCAGATTTTAGTTCACAAGTTGGACTTTTTTCCAGTATGGTATAGCAGGCTCCGTCCTAGGAACTTTCAAAGCTTGTCGATCCCCTGGTATTTGCAAAGCAAACACCTGCCATGCCTTTACCTTCCTCTTGGCTCTGCTGCACTGAGGTGCAGTGCGTTAAGCATCAGTGACTTGCTTATGTCCTGTGACCTGTCCACTGACCTGCAAAGAGCAGGCAGTGGCACTGAGGAAAAGTGACTCTTTTGAGTCCTTATTTTTTTAAACTGCAAGTTAAAAATCACCTTTGGCTTTTTTCTTCTTTCTTTGTGAATGTAGCTGTATTACAAGTAGCTCCTGTTTAATTCTGTTATTTTGTGTAGTTCACAGTGATACTTTTCTTCAGTCTTTTCGTGTATTTCTAATTCACTGTTATATTTATCAGCGGTAGAGATACTACTTGGCAGTGTTTTAATTCCCTATGACTCAGCTAAGAGCAATTGCAGGCCCCTGAGCAGGCAGGGGTGGAATAGCCTGGCTCGTTTGAATTCCCATGGCCTGATGCATCTCATCTTTTGTGTTCTCTTTTCATGCCTGTTGGCTAGCAAGCAAATCGCTTTGTGCATGCTCAAGGTCTTTTTTCCCTCTGCTTATGAAGGAGCTCTTGGAACACTGAAAAATGGAAATTATTGTTTACATGCCAAGAGTTCTTTCCAGAATTGATTGAATTGTGGCTTGAAGTGACCATAAATCACCTTACAGAGGGAAAACAGCTCTCAGTTGCAGCAAGGATTTGATGTTAGGGAGTTCTGCATGTGAAATGCCAGTATGATTAAATTTGATTGCTCTCCTGACTTATGGTTCTACAGTGGAATCTCGTTCCTGCTGAGGCTAAACACTAGTCTATTCAAAAAATAACAGTTAATAGCCTCATTTATGAAGTCGTTAAAGAACTAAAATGCTGCTTGCAAAGCGTTTGATCATCTGAAAAGTCTATAAAGTTTTGCGTAGCAACAGGGTTTATTAATAGAAAGACATGCAGCCTGTACAAGGATAAGCAGTGCAACACTGAAACACTGTATTTTAATCTGGATTACTACAGAAGAAACAGGCCATTCTTCTAAAGTTTCTACTGATTGCTGGATCAGCACAGCTAGAAAAAAAAGTGAGAGGCTTAAAAATACATTCCTATGCGTCACCTAAATGTGTAGAATTAATGTTTCGATACTTTTGGCATTCCTTGATACAAGGTCTGCCAGTTTTGGAAACTCAGTTTACTGCCTCTTCCCTTTGGCATTTAGTGATGAGTAACTTCAGTGATAAAACCTGTATTTTCTAAAAGTTTTAAGGATTTTCCTCATGGTGATTTTTAAATTTTTTTCTGTTATCTCCTATTTAGCAACTTGATGCTTATTTTTCCTGAATTTCAGGGGGATGAAAAGTCTATGAAATAGTTTGACTTGACTGTGTAGCAATAAAATCAAATCAGTTTAGACTGAAACTGCTAAAATATTTTGTCAAAAATTAACTTAAATTTTTGTTGTGTAAATTGTGAACTATGCCAGCTGCCATCAGATTTTTGTATAATTATTAACTTACTACTTCTTATAATTCTTTCAGGTAACAGAAAGTTTGAAGAAATGTCTGCAAAACCAAAACTTTACTACTTTGATGGAAGAGGCAAGATGGAATCGATTCGTTGGTTGTTGGCTGCAGCTGGGGTCGAGGTTTGTTTTAGAGTTTTTAACTTCTAGCTGCACACTGGTAAGCTTGTCTTTGAGACAGATCACATGTTATTAGTCTAAAAAGAAAAGGCATCCCAAGATGCAATAGCAAATGAACGTTGGCTATTCAGTGTAATTAAATACTTTTACTTCAGCACCCGAAAGCGTGGCTTCAAGTTACATGTTTTCTGAGCAGTGACACTGTAAGCAGTGACACTTGCTTAACACAAGATGGCACAATCCTTAATTAAGCACTTGATTACTGACCCAGAGCTGCTGAGCTGATAGATGTGTTCCTTGCATAGGAAGCGTTATCTGTGCCCAGTAAAAGAGCAGTTTACTTTTTCTGGTCTTTCAATTTTCAGTTGAATGCTCAGAGAGAGACTTTTGTTTTTATTTTTCACTTGACTGGCTGCATCTTCCATAATAAGCTTAACACAAAATATCTTGTCTTGCATCATTTAGATGAAACTTAGCAGGGTGAAGTGAGCAAATTGACCCACATGTGCAGAGAAATTAGAAATCTCTGCGCAGAAGGAAAAACACTTTGGTAAAACAGAGAAGGAAGATAGATACCTCTTTAAGTTTTTTTCTGATTGTATGTAATTTACTTATTCATTTGCTGTCCATTTTGATGGTAAACTGGTAGTACAGTTTGGACTAGTATTTGCTCTGAGTGTCCCCTTTTACGCAATAAGCTGTTACAGTACAGTTACTTGTGTACTGAACCAAGGAATACAAGCTTTTTAAAAAGACCACCAGTCTTTTTTTGAAGGTCTTGAAGAAGACAGAACTTTGTTCCTATGTTTTAAGTCCCTCTCTCTTCTTCTTCTTTTTTTTTAAGTTAAAAAAAAAAGCTGTTGATGAGTATATCAATTACTACATTTTTTTCCTTTTTTAAATTCTTTTCTCAGCTGCTCTTCAGCAGAAACTTGGGTTCTGAATTTTAGACTGTGATCACACTTGCTGTGTTTGAACATTGGCAGTATGTTAATATGCCTAATCTTCTGGGGTTTCCCTTGGATAGCAAATCTTAATTACAGTAATTTCACAATTATAAGACACACCTAATTATAAGCCACACCTCCCAGTAGCTGGGTAGACCATGGGATTTGTCCATATATACACTGCACCTGAATATAAGCCACACCTTTTTTTTTTTTTTTTAAAGCAAGGATCCATGTGTAACAAAGTAACAAATTAGTAACCAAATCGCACCAGCAGGGTTTGGTGTCAGGTGCTCCAGTTGCAAACAGTTTTCATAGACCAGCGAAGCCTTTAAAGGCAGCCCCAGGTGCCCTCCCCGGCCGGTTCTCACTTCCGGGTTGGCATTTCACTGAGATTTGTCCATAGATAAGCCGCACCTGATGGTTAGCTGCACTACTGGGGTAGGCTGGATTCTTCAATGAAAAAGGTGCAGCTTATAATCGTGAAATTACTGTACTAACATGAGTAGCACAGATGTTATGAGAAAGGCTGACTGAGCAAGGCATTTAGGGATTGGTAGCATCAAGCATTTTCTAGTTTCCATGTTCTGCACTGATCACAGAGATGTATGGTACATGCAAACACATATGTGTAGATGTCTAACTTTGATGTCTTAATCTTGAACTCAGTTCCTCCATTATACTGCTTGGACTGGCCATCCTCAACCATTTTGAATGCAACTACATCCATCTGATCACCAGCAATTTTGTATCTTTTTGTTTCTCCTCTTGTGAATAATTAATCTTCATGTATCTGAAACATGCATCTGTTCTAAACTTCCTGCAGGACTTGCTACTTGTACACTATTTTGTAAAAGCTTTGTTTTAACTTCCAAATAATTTTTTCCCATCTAGCTCCCAAATCAAAATACCACACAGCAGATTTTTTCCACATTCCAGAAAGCATCTTAAGGACAGCCTAGACTGTACTGTTGATTGTTTCACATTACACTGCCTGTTTGATACCAAACAAACCATCCTTACTCCAGTTCTTATTGCCTGTTCTTCTGTTAGGGCTGCCCTTAGCAGCATTTATCAAGTGTGACAGTCCGGGAGATATTGCTAGTACTTCTGTCCTTGGTGTGCTCTCCCTTAGAGCTATATGTGAAATGGAAAGAACTGTGATGTATATTCTTTTCCTTTTACAGTGCTTTAAAAGTTCATCTCTTCTAGAAATGTGAAAAGATTCTTACTTCCTCTTCTTCCTCACTCTTTTTTGTCAGTTTGAAGAAGTGTTTTTGGAAACCCGAGATCAGTATGAGAAGCTCCTGCAAGGTAAGTCCACGTGAAACCTCAAGAAAAGTGTAACCAGACTTGGAGAAGATGTGTGAAGTCTTTGAAGACTGTATGTCTTCCTTTCCACACAGAAGAGTAAAGCTGAGAGCTGTAAGCAGCTGCAGAGGCTGTTTTTTTCCACATGGGCACAGATAAAATTGCAAACTAAGTATCTTTCCAATGTGGAGGGTTTGCCAGGCCTCTGAGTTCTTCTCTATTGTCTACGATCTCACTTGGTCCCACCAACTTAACCATGAGCTTCAGTAACCAGAAAATATGTATCCCAAAATTTCGTTTTACATCCTGATATAGCTGAAAGATTGATCATAAGAGAGAAATCTGTAAATCTAAAGTTTGCTTCAAATAGTATTTGAATAATGGAACAGATTTTGTTTTACATTGTTTAGAACTAGACAGTTTTTACTCAGTTGAGATGTTTAGTGTGATTGTCTCCACTGCATTTCAATTTAATTTTAAAAGCTTCTGTACACAGTCCTGACTGCAACTTCAGTGAATTTTTTTAAGGAAGGATGGTAACTCACAATAATTTTGTTTTTCAGTTTAATTTGTTTGCACCACTATAATTTACTCTGTGCATGGAAGAACTCCAGTTTAATACAATGACTACTTACAGCAAGCTCACCATAAAAGCAATGTTCCTCTGGAGACAGTGAGAAGTCTGATATGGAGTTATTAGATCAGTCAAATAATGTGTGTCTTTCCTTTTAGGTGGATCCCTGCTGTTTCAGCAGGTGCCCATGGTGGAGATTGATGGGATGAAGATGGTGCAGACCAGAGCCATCCTCAGCTACATTGCAGCAAAGTACAACCTCTATGGGAAGGACCTGAAGGAAAGAGCCTTGTATGTAACAGTATTACTCTTCCTGAATTTAGTATAGTACCTCAGATGCACCTAGAATTAATGGCATAGTTGCACATATACCTGTGCACAATCACCTCTGGGCCTCAATGATACACAGCATGCAGTGAGGCTGAGAGGCCACAGTTAGATGAAAGCCAACTGATTTGTTCTAACTCAGTTGCTTTTCACATAAAAATATTTTGAGTCATGGGTTTAGTGTGTCTTACTGAAAGATTAATACAGCCTGACACAGGTATTCGAGATGTGACTGGCATGTAGATGCTGAACTACTTTTGTAACCAGAAAACTCTGAAAAGAAGTGGTTAGTTTCTAACTTTTGGTTTGCAAAATAAGACCTGTCATTGACATTATCTGTGGTTGCATGAGTCCCACTGCACTGTAAAAAGTGTGTGGTTTAGATCTTTGGGAGCCGGGGAGAGAACAGCTAAAAGCTGTTGAAAAACTATTGGTTTCATGTGAAATAACATCCATGTGAAATTACATCTTAATGTTGTATCTGTGAAATAAAAAAGTATGACTGAGCTTTCTCAGTATGCAGCATTTTAAATGTCCATCTACAATACAAAACCTGCTCTCATAGCGCTGGAAAAGGGACAATGCAAAGAACTACTGAACTGATAATTTAGCTGGATGGATGAAGAATCTGGTATGCCTTAGACTTCCAACCCCATTATTTATCTATTTAGCTCTACTTAGACTTTGGATGAAATTCTGAAGGTGGGATATATCCAGAAAATTAAGTCAGTTGAGAATGACTTCTTGTGGTGCCGCGTGTTTCTTTGATGATTGTGAAGTCATCTGTAACATCAAAGTTACAGCCTTAACCTCTGTGCAATCCTGTTTAATTGTTGCACAATGAAGCAAGTAAATGGCCAAAATCACTGCAAATACAAATAAGACTCCCACTGTGACATGTTTTTTTTTTTAATTACAGAAATTATTTCCATGAGGGAGTGAGTTTGAGATTGCTTAAAAAAGCATTTCTCAGATCACACTGCAGCACACTACAGGGTGGGGGAAGACACCAGGACAGGGGGATGGGAAATTCAATGTTTACTATCCTAAAACAAATATAAGGTAATTCTGCTTCTGAAACCTTCTATTTAAGGTTTTTGTTTGCTTTGGTTTTAAGGATTGATATGTATGTTGAAGGAACTAATGACCTTATGGGCTTCATTTTGATGTTCCCTTTCCTACCAGTGGAGGATAAAGAGAAACAACGTGCTTTTATAATTCAAAAGGCAACAAGCAGGTATTTTCCAGTGTATGAAAAGGTATGGAGGAGGATCATTTTTTTCTCTGATTCTGGAGGGAGAACAATGGGAACACTGGGTATTTCACCACAACCAGAAGCAGAAGTGTCAGTGCAGTACTTTACACCGGTCATCCATACTGTCTGTTGGCTGGAGGGGGTGGTCTGGTGCTTCTGGTGCCCAGCCAGGCTCAACCCAGCACAGTGATTTGCATTGCAAAAGCAGTGCTAATTGTCTTCTTTGTTTAACATTTCAAATACATTTCATTGGGTTTTTGTAAATCTTGGTGTTTTTCTAATTGATAATTTGAGAGATAGGACGGAAGAGATACTCTCAATGGAAATTAATATGCATGGACAGGATGATCTAGCAGGAATAGCTCCCTCCTCTCCATTTTAAAGATTAAAGAGAAGACAGTTTTTCACTTTGTGAAGCCTCCTATTGGTGATTGCCAGGGTGCATTCTGCCCTATATTCCACTTGTTACATCTTAGTCCTAATGCTTTAGGCTGATCACTTCTCTTTTATTCTCTCTGTTTTCCCACTGAAGCTGTATAAACATATAAAAAAAATCCAGATAAATTAGACTTGAAAGGTGTGCATACCAAGAAGGTATCTGACCCTATAGTCCAGTACACAGGGCTATAGGAAGAAAGGATTGGTAAGAAAAACTCTGGGATTCTAGATTTCTGCTGTAAAATGATCAGTGACTGCTGCATGGGAGAGAAGGGTGAAAAGGAGACAGCAGTATTGTCAAAAAAGGTGTGCCTGTGCCTTTTGAAAACATGAACCTCAGCTGGCTATCCACACCTGAGTGTTTTCATCTATGAATTTCTAGGTTTTGAAAGACCATGGCCAGGACTTCCTTGTTGGCAACAATTTTAGCTGGGCAGATGTTCATCTTCTTGAAGCCATTTTAATGGTAGAAGAGAAGAAGTCAGATGTGCTCACAGGCTTTCCTCAGTTACAGGTACCTTGCACTAACAAGATTCTCATATGGCTGTAAATGTGATGAATGATATTTCAAAGTCTGTTATGTGTAAATAATTCCACAAAACATTTGTTACTTTTTCATTGTAGTCTTGCTTTTCCTGCTTTGGGAAGAGCCTTGTAAGATGTTTTATCTAGAGAAACTGTTATTTTCTGGAGTAACCACTGTACACATCTGAAGAAATGCATGCTCCCTTTTTTGGACTCTTACCAGTTCTGTGATTGAGGGGAAGATATTTTCTGGATTACAAGAACTGATCTGAGTAATGTACATATTAGAAACCACAGATAACTGTTAACACTTCATCACATATCAATACAAAACAGAAGGCTCATTTGTTACTGTGGAAAATAAAAGGGTTGAAGTGAGTGGGAGTAAAATTCATCCACAGTTAAAACATTATTTCCTGTCTTGTCTCTGCATACAGCTTGTTAAAGGATGTTACACAAATCAGTAAAATAGTGTTTTTTCTCGTGTTACTTTCTGTTCTTTAAATAACACGTAATTACTGTTTGCCTTTTAGGCATTTAAAGCAAGGATAAGCAGCATCCCTGCAATCAAGAAATTTCTTGAGCCAGGAAGCCAGAGAAAACCTGTTCCTGATGATAAATATGTCGAGACTGTCAGGAGAGTTCTCCGCATGTATTATGATATAAAACCAAATTAGTTTGCCTGGTCACAGGCTGTGAGAGAAATGCCAGATTGCACACATTCAATTACACTGTGAAGGAAGGCGAAGGGATGTTCAAGAGGTATTTCAATGGGCAGGATGTCATGCTCTCACACAAAATACAGTAGGCAGGTATTTTTTATAACACTTCAGTACAAGCCAATTTTCTCTTTCATTCATCTTGAGATTTTTTTCTGGTAATTTTAAGCAAGTGAAATGGTAGCAAGCACACTTGTCTTCCTAGAGACTTTGTAGAACAGTGGAAAAGACAAATGTGAGTTGCTGACTGATAGCTTCAGTATGTCGTGATATTTCTGAGGACTTTTTTCTAGAACCAGATCAGAATTTTATATGATAGTTGCATCCAATGTAGCCTTTATTATTCTTTGATATCACTGTTGGAAAATGAAACAAGTTGTTTTTAAAGAAAGTAAGAGGAAGGTCATTCTCTCGATAGTTCTTCTGGACATCAGTGACTTGTCTAAATATCAACACTGTGCCTTTATAATTAAACTGCACTTTTATTATTGAATTAGGAAATAAACTGACTGCCAAATGATGTTTTTGTTTAACTGCTCTATCTAGAGGACCAGTACTAATCAAATAAACTTTTTATGTAGCCACATTGTAGTCCTGCTGTCTCATGAATGAAAGCTGGGGCTTGCAAACATCATTTTTCCTTTTCTTGGAGGATATATTCTTTATATTTGATATGAAAAAGGTTGTTGTTAACACACATGCCTCATGGAAACGCATATTTTCTTCGTGTTTATAAACAAGAGATTGGAGATGTGAAGAAGAGGTAGTAAACCATCACACAAACCTGATATAGCTCCTATCTAGTACCAAACTCAAAATGTTGTTTCTTTTCCTCTTTTTTAAGTCTATGACATGTCTATTGCCTGTATCTATTTCCACAGACAACTAGACAAAGGAATTTAAAATTGTTTTAAGCACTTTAACAAATGGCACTTAGGTTTTGAAAAGCCGTTCTGCAGGATATTACCTTGGTATTTCATACCTGTTTATAGTTCTACATTGATGACATATCTTAGAAGAAAAGATTCTGCTCAATCTCTAATGGCCCTGGTTTATTCCCGTGTTACTATGGGTTGAGAAACAAGATGCTGCTTGACACTGGGATGTAGTAAGTACACTCATCTGATATTTGATGAACAAGTTGCCCATTTGAGAGCTCACCAGACTCCACAGCTTTAGCATGATTGAAGTTTTCAGTCCTACAAACACTTTCCCTTCATTGCCAGGTATACAAAGTTTATATTGACCTACAGTAATTTATCAGCTAATGTAATGTCAATTGTAATTACAGTTCAGTCCTTGGTTTAATCTTAAGATTAGTTTAATAGAAACGTTTGGAAAACACTGTAGTTGTTGATCATAATTCCTTTGCTGAGTGAACTTTTTCTCCACAAAATGAGGAAAGTTGTGGTATAATGCTGTTCAAGAGTTCCACAAGCAAAGATGCAGCAGATGTAGGAAGTGCCTCTGCCAGTACTTGTTGGTGATAAGCCTAACAGCTGATGGTTATTCCTGTTAGTAAACAGAGTGGTACAGCAGCAAGGAATGTGAGCAGAAGAACAGTTAGCACTGAAGCTTTGTCATTAACACTATGTGTTTGAGACAGGGTTAACTTCAGCATAGCTCAAGAGTGGTTGTCTAGACTGAAAGACACTTAAACAGTTTTTGGTGCACTCTTGGAGTACATTTTTCAGTTTAATTTCATCCAGGAAGAATCCAGTTTGAACACTCCAAGATCACACTGTGATGGGAGCCAAAGCCCAGTTAAGAAAGTAATTTTAAAAACATTCTCCTGTTCCAGACCACTAATAATGACATACCCATAAGGCTCCAGGTCTGGCCCAAGTGATGGTTCATTTCCTGGTATTTCAGTAAATTGCTTATAAATATTTTTATTTATCTTCCTGGTTTGTTTTGAAATGAAAACACCTAAAAGTGTTTATACATTGTGTGGACTTCTCCATACAAAATCTACAGCCATGTTTGCTTATGCTGTGGTGACAGGGTTGCATGGTGTGACACAGTACTGTGGGTTAACTCTGTCTGATAATCTTATTTTGATATTCCTATGCAGGTTTGTCAATTTACTTTCTAACCAGTAAAGAGCAGCAGGTTTACAGACTATTATTGTGATCTTTCATTTTGTGAATAAACTAGAGGTAAAATCATCTTCAATCTAAGCCTTTCATAGAATATCTTATTTTACTGTGCAACCTTGAGTTCTGGTAAGCACTCCAGCAGTAAGTATTTAAGGTTTTAGTTGACTTCAGTAATGCTTTTGCAACATGTAAGAGCTCTTCAGTTCTGTTACCAGCCTTCAAGACGGTAGTTAACAAGCAAAATATACAGATGTTTGTTGCTGTTTCTTCTATGTCTCTCAATGTTGCCACCCCAATAATTCCTGGGTAAAAATTAGTTAACACATAATAACCTCAAGATTTGTTTCACTCTTACCTGTCACAAAGCACTTTGGTGTTAGGCAGTTTTGATGTGTTTTCTGAGAAGGACTAGGGGTTTTCTTCAACTCTTGCTCTGGGTAAGACCTATTAATGTACAAATCAGCCTGAGCACCATTCTGATAGCCAAGTAAATTATGCTTAGTGGAGGTAAGTGTTGTTATCCTACACAACCATTTTTGGTTTAAAACACTCCGCCGATGGAATTACAAGTTCATTTCCATTGAAAACACTGGGATAATTCCCACTGATTTACTAGCGAGTACAGGATATTTGCTTTAGTACATGTTATGGTTTCTGATGATTGTATGGCATCTTTAGTTGTGCTTGCATTGTGCTTGCTGATGTTTTTATAGATTGCAGTTAATTCCAGTGGAACTCTACTATTTGGTTAAGCACATCTGAACGTGTAAAAGAAGCATCAGCTATTCATAGGAGGTTTTCAAGTCTCCTGCATGTTTCGTGTGGCAACATTAACAAAAAAAAAAAAAAAAAAAAAAAAACAAAACAAAACAAAAAAAAAGCAGCAAGATGCCAGATTCAGGGAAAAGTAGCCAGGCTGACTGACTGGAGGATTCCTAACACTGCTTCCAGTATCACCGTAGGCAAAACAGACTTGATCTGGGGAAAATTTATTAGCAATTAATGCAGTTGGTTGGTGAGAAAGAAAAAAAAAATTGAACACTTTCCTCCCACTCTTCCTCCTAGACTCAACCTCCCTATTTTGCTCCCGTCTCCTCTGCCTTCTGGTGTGTTCGCAAGGCACTTTCTTCACTGCTTCACGCTGGCCGTAGGCCGTGCAGGGCTCGGCCTCGTTAAATGCATTCCCACTCCCGCCCTGGCCGTGGCTCGGCCCGGCCCTGCGGTGCGCGGCTGGATCCGGTTGGATCTGGTTGGATCCGGTTGGATCCGGCCGGGGCTGCCCCGGCCTCCCCTCACGCAGCTCCGCAGCGCCGCTGGAGCCAATGGCCACAATGTACGGCCGTGCCTGGTTGAATAAGCTGCTCCCCCAGCGGGTTTCCAAGCGGCTCGCGGAGATGAGTGGGAGCTGCTGGTGCTGGTCACACCTTAGAGGTCCAAGAGGGGAAAGTTTGTGTTCCCTAGGATGTAGGACTTGACACCAGGGCACCTGGACGCTGCTGGTGCAGAGTTCGTAGGAGGCTGCGCTCGGAACCCGAAATTCGGAAATGGCATCAAACCCCAATCTTGCTCCTAGGGAAGGGTGCTTTATTTGCCGCTTGTTATAAGTTTCAACTCACACTTTTACGGAGTTGCAATGCCAATGGGAATTTATTGATTAAATGGGCAAGCAATAGCAGGCAAGTACAGCGCTGGGTGTGACTGGGGAGTCCCCGCTCCCATGCAGTCAACACCAAAAGTTCAATTCTCAGTCTTTTTATCTTCTCATCCTTTTGTGAAGACGTCAGGCTTCCGATGTCTTTTGCGGCTGCGCAACTTGTTAGGGGGTCTCCTTCTGCTTTCTGGTGGTCGTGGGAAAAGGCTCAGTGCTTCTTCCTCAGCTTTCAACAATGGCCTGTGAACAACTTCTCCACATATGGTTAGACCACTCTTCTGACAAGCTCAGGGGGCCCCAACATGACAGCTTTATGGTTTCCTGCTATTTACACAATTCTTATCAATTGATGAACAAACGATTCATGCAAGTAATTTATTACACCGCTGGAGAAAAATCTGAGTCGTAGGCAACTCCTCGGCGTGTACCCGGGCTCCCTTTAAACTAATCAGGACTCAGGGCATGGAATTAGCGTGACATTGCTTTTGCTGCCCGCAGGTGGGGCTCTGCGCTCTCCGCAGGTGCCTCGGTGGGGCTGGCTGGAGGGAGGCGATGCATCCCGGAGCCATCCTCAGCCACAGCCTGAAAAGTACAACCGCCCTGAGAAGGGCCTGAAGGACGGACCCTGGTGCAGCAACTTCAAACTTCTAAGCACCAGGTGCTCGTTTTTAACGTGCGACTACTTTTGGAGGCAGTGGCAACAAATAATATTGTCAGAATGCAATTTAGGGATGGTTAATCTCTGAGCACCTAACAGGAAGCATGTCTGCAAACCACCTTGGAGTGCAGGGCAGAGAAAAGGATATATATATGTGCACATTTCCAGCTTTCAGGCTTTGTTACAGAGCAGAAATCTGTTGGAATTTCTCATGCTTCAGCCTGTGCCTGTTGTCTCTTCTACTTTCATTATGCTCCTCTGAGGAGAGCCTTGTCCTGGCCCCTCTGCAACTACATATAAGGTAGGTGAAGAGAAAAACCAAATCCTTGGTACTTCATTATTTCACATTTTTGTGAAAGGCCTAAAAGAAAAATAAGCACATTTCATAGTAAATAAAATAAAGTGATAATAGGTAGGAAGGTTTAAACTCAGTGATCTGAATCTATTCCATACACAGAAATTAATAAACCAGAGGCATTCTGATGTGAGAAGCAGGAACTCGGAGGAGGAGGAGGAGCTGAAGAACACAATGGATAATCAGCCACATGCCAGCTCCCAGCATGCCACTGACATCTGAAAATGCTAATGTGACCTCGGTGTATAGTGGAAATTTTAAAATAGCATCATTGTATGTCTGACTCTGACATTGATCCAAGAGCTACCTAGCTATAGGCATCGCTTAATCCAAATGCAGAACTGGGGACAATTTTCTAGTTGTGTTGCTTACCCTACAAGCACTACTTTGCATTTCAGACCAATTTCCACACTGCAGCAGTACCATTTAATCTCACACCTAGAAACGTCATCCAAGAGAAGATAGAACAGAATGTTAGCCTTAGAAGATTAGGAATCTCCACTTTAAACCGTGAAACATATCTCCCTCAACACTTTTCTAACCTGAGTGTACATCCTATATTTTATTATTACAATTTTCTTGCCTTGTGTATGAAGACCATAGGCAGTTTCCACATGGCTCTCAAGCACACCAAAGCCATCCTTCAGTATTCATGTTATGGTAAGGACTGTTCAGGTGTCTGTGTACATCTATTCAGTTTAACCTCTCACCATGCAGGCTGATGAAAAGAGGCATGTGTATGTGTAAGGGAGCTGCTGCCTTTGTGAACTAGTGCTGTTAACTAGTTGGGCAAGATAACTGGATTCCTGTTCCATTATCAAACTTGCATTGAGAACTTCCCCTTGAGAACAAGAAAACAAAAGCACATGAGTGTTTGTATCTGACCCAAGACACTTATCTTGTCCTTCACTTTTTATGTATCATGTACTGTATTGACAATTTCTTCTGATACTTTTTCATTTGTAGTTTTTATGGAAATGTAAAAACTATTGTACATGTGCAACCTACAGAACTAAGGATGCAGAAATGAAGGTTTAGATTGTTAATGACTTCATTGCCTCTGTTCTGGAGAGCAAAACTCAGAAAAGTCATTAGGTTTTTAATTCCTGTAAACATTGCTCCTCTTGAATCAAGCTGGTTACAATCTTTCATACCTGTCAAACTTCTGTGGACAGAAGTCCAGCAAGTGATGGAAGCTGTCCAGATGGTAGAAGAAAATGTGCCCTCTATTCTCTCCAAGTTTCCTTTTCTGTAGGAAATTAAATCAAATAGTTATACACAGATATTCATTTCAAATTTTGAGGAAAACAGAGTACTTGGTAGTTTCTTGCCCTCTTACAGAATGCAGATGTAATCAAGAGAGAATTGGGAAATACAACCAACAGAGTAAAATACAAAGAATACAAAAGGAAAAAGCAGAGCTGGGAAATGCATGTGATAAGTGAATTACAAATCAATTAGTTACAAAAATTATTAGATAAATTATTTTTTATGTATGCGATTTCAGTATGAGAGACAGAGAAAGGCTTTCATCTCCCCTATCTTCTAATAGAAGTGGAATAACACAATTACAGTAGTTTCA
>VRYO01001589.1:7251085-7268032 GCA_009812075.1 Sialia sialis
TTGAGCACCTGATACCAAGCCCCATGCTGGCGCGATTCTGTTACTAACTCGTTACTTTGTCGCACATGGATCTTACCTTAAAAAAAAAAAATGCGGCTTATATTCTGGTGCGGCTTATATATGGACAAATCCCGTGGTCTGCCCAGCTACCCGGATGTGTGGCTTATATTTAGGTGTGGCTTATAATTGTGAAATTACTGTAAATAAAAGCAACAAAATACAAGCAAATAAAAGCAACATTTTCACACTAAGACAGTGGATCTCATTATTACAAGATGTCATTGAGGCCAGGAATTTAAATGGATAAAAGTAGTATGAAGGATATAATGAATGCAGTGAAATCTTGAAAGATAGTGAATGTTTAAGGGCTAAGCAGCTCTCCAGTGCAAAAAAAGATTAAACTGTGAAATGCAGGTTATCCCAGTATTGATCACTGTATGGTTTTATACTTTGCCTTGTAGGCTCATTTGACTTGCATCTGCTTTTCTCTGAAGTTGGACCATCTGCTCTTAGGAAATTGCCTCCTTCCTCATCATCAGCCCTGAGCCACCATCTGATGAAGCTGATTTCGCATGTTTTTGTTGCTTGATTAAAGATTTTCCCACCCCTCTTCTTAGTAGTAGAAAATAAAAAGATTCTTTAAAATTTAGGTTATTAGTAGTTTTAGTTCATAGTGCATTTTAAGTGAGAGCCCTAGAAAGACTCCTAGAAGGCAACAGATACTAAATTGAGAAAACATACACTAATACAAGTTTCTATCAAAATTTGAAGTATTTTGAAGTATTACAATAAATGAGCTAAGTTAAATATTTTACAATGAAATTTGTACTACTAAAGGTATGTTTCACTTGTCTTTGAAACCTTGATCTTGCCTATTTCATGCCTTGATAAATCAGCCCTTTGACCATGTTGAGATAGTTAAATCAATAAAGACTAAACCATCCAAATAACAGCATACTGCAAACCAGCTCTCCATTTAAGCTGTCCTCACAGCACTACAGTGGGTGTAAATCAGAATAAGGGGTAGCTTTTTTCAGACTTTCCTGTGCCAGTGGTCCAGCTGAGAGGCAAAGAGCTCAGGGAAATATGTGTGAGGTTACTACAAACTTGGTTAACCTTGCTTTAGGCAGCCATTAAAGCTTCCTGCACAGAACCAGAGCAATCACTGAAAGTTTGCAGCAAGGCTTAAGTGATGCATGACTTGTTCAAAGTATTCATGTGGACTCCAATTATTTTTATTACAGTGGTGTTGTGCTTCAGTTTGTGAGCGCAATAAGCAGCATGTGGAGAATCCTCCTACCCTTCTGTGTTTAATTCTTTGGTGACGTTTAGTGATGTACCATGTGCTCACCTCTGAGAGGATGCTGCAGTCAGGCATGGTTCCCCAAGCCAGCTGCTTAGTAGTTTATGAGGATTGCAGGTAGGTACATTTTGAGAAGACTTGGAACTTACATCATCTACAGCACAAGGAAGTGTGTCTGCAGAGCGCAGTGGGAAGGTGTCATGCCAGGGCAGGTTAAAATCTGCCTTTGCCCACCCTCAGATGACTTCAATAGCACCTGGGCCCCATGCCCGATTCTTGAATACTTTTGGGTGTGGCTTAACAAGCCATGTGTAAAATAAAGGTATTTTCTTTTCCGCTCTAGAGTTTTACAGCACACCTATTCAAGTTAGAGAAAACAGCAACCTCCTTGATATGATTACCTGCAGATTCCAAAGGAGCTTTGTAATTACATTATGAAAGGCTGTGCTGGAAGCAAAATAGAAAGAGAGCAAGGGAGAAAGTCTGTCGAGCAGGAATGGGTAGAAGGGGAACAACAGTAAAATCTGGATGTGGCCATATTCAGCAAATCCAAAAAGTATCAGAATGCTTTGCTTGACTACTCAGTCATCCCTGACCCTTAAATTAGGGATCTGTCCTCCCATTCTTTGCTACTACCTACTGCTGTCCTTGGCAGCATTTGAGCCTGCAGAGAGGACAAAGAGACTACAGTTACATGCATTCTCTTCTGTGGTCTGTTCCTGAACCAGCTCTTGCACTCAGGTGCATGCTGATATCAAAGACCTCAAAACAGGGATAGATTTATCTTGATTCAATACTGCCATCATGAATAGGTGTGAATAAATGCTCTTTTCCTACTCAGCTATCTGTGTATGTGCTGCATTCCTCCTGGAGCCACATCTGCATTACACAGGGATCACCATGCCCATGCTTGGTACAGGATGCATTTACACAATGTTCAGACCTTCCAAAATAGGGTACCTGTTCACCAGCTGGGGACTGTTCTAGGCCTCTGCTGGACTTCTGACCCATTTTAGGAATTTTCTGTAGGGTAGCCTGGTAGTAACTGGGTTTGACATAGAAAAAATACAGATTTATGCATTTAATGTTACGCTTGACTCGGTATATTATGAACTCAAGAGAGAGTTAGAATTACTCAAAGTGTAAAGAAGCACCTTACAATTTGATTTTGCTGACAGCATCAACCTCTGAAGCATGTAAATTACAAATTTGCAGGAAGCCTCTAAGGGAAGTGGATCTTCTAGAAGAAATCGCCAGCAATTGCCAGGCAGAGAAGCCATTACAAAATTCCAACTGTGAGGAGAAAATTACATGGAGATGTTTGTGCTGAGATTCCCCATAGTGAGGGTGCTATGTTAGTACAGCCATGGCCTTAGACAAATACAATTTTGATACCAGTGCGAGTTCTGTGAACAGATCTTTAGATTATTTGTACTGATGTCTGCTGCAGGGGTATAAAGTGGTGCCCAAATCACATGTGGGTCTGTGCTAGAGGAAATAATTTTATCTTGGCACCCAAAACCCATTTTCCATTTTGCTATGCCATTCTTGTGTCTGTTCACATCCACTTTCAATTTTGGGATTTTTAGCTGAAATACAGATAGAAAAGTTGAAAGTTACTTCTCCTGGGTAAGAAAAGAATAGTTTATTTCATTTCTGAGTATTAGTCATGTACCCTCAATTTAAAAAAATAATATATTTCCTTGAGACATAGAGTGGGTTGTGACATAAACACTGCTTTTATATCATAACATATATAATACTTTTTATATCAAGTACGCTTGATACTGCATTTCAAAGTAATTGAGTCCTGTTATCCCAACCTTTGAGCAACTTCTCTCTGCTATACATCAGCAAAAATAAAAACCTGCCCAATAATTAAATAAGCCTAGAAACTTCAGTGGCTTTTCTTTAAATTATTGCTATTACCTTAAATGTGACCCAGAAAACAATCTATAATTTTCTCAGTGTTTTCAAGTGTCTTGCTCTTGTTTTTGTGTAAAATGCCCCCAAAATTCTAAGAGAATTCTAAGCATTATGGTGTAGTCAAATCAGCAAACAAGGACTGCCTCTGCTTGGGTATCAGTTTTAGAGCCATCCGTTTTTAAACTGTATCGTGTCAGTTTAAGAGCCTTGGGAGGTTTTTTTTCTCTAATTGGATAGGGCTGGAAACTCCCCCAAGCTGCAGAGTTTAAACAACCTTGGGGAACCTGCCTGTGTTGGGTGGAGCCTGAGTTAAGGACAGAAGGTAAGAACTTAAAAATTCCTTTTCCTAGAACATTTGCATGACTATTTTTAAGTAAAACAACTAAGTTTTTAGGGTGGTTGCTGTTGTAATGTAAGTTCTCTGCTCTCCTTAGTCTGTGTGCTAGGTAGACTAAAAATGGCTTGATAGTTATGCAGGAGAGAAAATGCCAGAGAAAGATGTATTTTAACCAGGAAGCTAATTCTGTGGTGCAGTCCAGAGCTGACCAAGGCAACCATAAAACAATTGAGAGGACAAAGAGCAAGCCTCAAGCACTGTATTATTTCTAGGTTTGAACAGGAAAGCTGGCCCATGGAATATGCTGGACTCTGATTCAGGGCTAAACAGCACCTCATGCTGAGTGGTCCTGCTTCTGTAAGATGATAACCTCTTAGATTGTTCTTGCATCCCTGAGATGTAAGCTGAGAGAAATTCTGGACAGGCATGTTGCTAAGGGTCACAAGACAACAGGAAATAGAATAGAAATATGGATCTTAGACAAAAACAATTAAAAAAATTGTATCTAGTCAAGTTTTGTGTTAAGGCTTTTGCTGACTATCAGGGTCGTGTATGCAAGACATGATTATTTTGCTGCAGCATAAATTCATGGCATAAACCACTTCTTCAGCCGTGTCTGAGTTAGTGCAGTAGTCCCCAGATGCCCTGAGTAGTGATGTATTTTGTCTATGGGAATCAGATATTACTTAATTAAAATTATAAGGTTTTCCATGTCTGTTCTCAACAGTCCCTGGACATTTGGCCATTTATACCTTTTGCAGAGTTAGTTTTCTTCAGCAGGAGCAGTCAGACATAGCTTTTTCAGAATCAAGCAACACCAGCTCAGACTATGGGCTACTTGTAAGCCTGGTGGTTTGTACTGCTGTGTGCAATATATGTTAGACCATTTCCTATCTCTCTTTTTGTCATGCTGCCCTATGGTCTGGCTGATGAATGATAGCATGTTTCTGTACAAATTATATGACTTTAAACAATTCAGTAATTCATGGAGCATTTGATATTTTACTTATGACTAAAAGTCATAATCCACACAGCTTCTATAGCTGCCCAGTGGCATGGCATATTCCAAATGCATATTGAGCATCAGCATAAATATTTACAGTCTGTTCTTTGAACAGGCAATAGACCTTTGTCAATGCAATTAATTCAGCTGCTTGTGTGCTAAGCTTTGGACTGAGTGGTGAAGCTTCCACTGCTTAATTCACAGTGGTTAGTCAATAACCTGTATTCCAGTTGCTGCTTAGATAATATGACAAATAACAATTCCTGATTGGGATATAGAAACAGTGCATCTGTTAAATCTGCTTGAGCCTTTTAGGCTTTATGGGTGATTACTACACATTATGATGTCCTTCCTCCCTGGGTGGAAGGAGTAGTGTAGTGGGATTCAGTGTGTCAGTTACTATCACAGAGGCGGTTCCTTGCCGTTCTTGTGCAAACAAGCTAAATCATTTACCACAGTCCGTCAGTCCCAGCACAAGTGCAGCTAGCTTCAGAAATCTTGCATGTCTACCTTGTGTATTGCACAGTGAATGGGCTCTTCGTTACCTTGGGTTATCAGTATCAGGGGCTTTTTCTGTTTCCTTGAAAGAGCTGTTGGCAATGGCAGAATCCTATAGCTTCTGAGAAGTGGTTTTAGTACTTGGTCTTGGAAGATTTTGAATTATTTTAATATGATTTCTCAGATAACGGCTACTCATCATTCTGAAGAATGTAGCACAGATATTCTATGCTTCTCTTACACAAATTGTAACTTACATGGAAAGGCCCAATGACCATTTTTAATTCAGGCGAACAGTAAGGAATGGATGACAGCTGTACAAGATGTCTTGGCAACTGATAAGGCATACTCTGTCAAAAATGGATCAACTTTTTAAAACAGTATATCCTGAAAGTGTCTTAGTAAAACTAGAAAAATAGTGGATATCTGAGTGAAATCCCGAGGCCTTGGTCTGTAGGCTGTATCTTTCCCCAAATAAATGAAAAAAGATGTTGAGAGTCTGGGTGAATAGGTTTGCTTTTTTAAGGCAGAAGTTGCCGAGTTTCTAGTTAGTTGAGGGTTGTATCTTCTGGTGTTTAGAGAATCTCAGGTGTCAGTACTCAGGGAAATGAGCAACTAAACTGAGCCCACCAGACAAGACTTGGATTGAGACCCACTAACTGAAAGTAGCTGCCTGTATGTGAGCTACAGGTGTCGCATCCCTATATAGTCAATGGAGATGCATTCAGCAGATCTAAAGATTGAGGTGACTTTTAACCAAAACTCAGGAGGGCTTTTTGGGGTTATTTTTTGTTTGGTTGGTTTTTTATTTCTATGTTGGAAGTTTAAGGAAACTAAAATTCACTCAGAGCTGACAGTTATTTTTAATTTAAGAAAAATATTACAGCAAATTTTAATTCTATGCTTGTCATTGCTCTTCTCACATAATTTAATGCCACATAGGATCTCTGTTGATATGAAATGATAAAATGATACCTGAGGCTTCTTATTCCTTTTACTCTTCTTCTGCAAGCAAAAGATAGTGTTTCCAGGAGGATTGATGTTGATGTACTTTGATGTTTCAGTGGTTGGCTTCTTTAGTTAGTCTTGTTTATTGTAAGTTTTTGTGCATTACAAGTTAGAGCAATGTGTTTTGAAATGATACAGATGGCAGCAAAGCTGAAAACTAATGATAATGAAAGAAGCACCAGCTAGTTGTGAACTATGTTAATAAACTGCCCTACAAGGTGCAGAAACTAATAAAACACTGTCCCTAGAGCCAAACATAGTAATTAGGAACAGCTATTTGCACTTCAAAACTGAACATACTTTTTTCCTTAGTGTGTATTTGGATTGTATTTACTAAATTACCCCAAATGTCCCTATTTATTTTAGTAACATGACTTGGTTGTTACTGGAATTGCTCAAGGGAGAGTTCTCAATCTTGTTCTTTATCGTCAAGTTTTGGCAAAATATGTTCCAAATGTACTTTACTTTACACCTACAAAGCACTGTGACTTGAAGAAAACATACCACTAGAGTGTACTGAGCCTGATTCTAAGAAGAAATTACAAACACATGAAAAGTGTCACAGATATAATGTTGCAGCTTTGACTTTAACTGGGAAAACTGGAGTAATCTGGAAATTTTTTAAGTGAGGATATGATTAGGATATGATTAAGAGGTCTGTTTTAAAGGTTTTTTCCCTTCTGAAGTATCTTTGTGAAGGCAAATGCTATTTATGTTCTTTTAGTAGTTAGGGCATGAAGCACTGAGGAATTAAGGCTTGGATGTAGAAATGCTTATGCTCGCACATGAGCACTGCCAGTCCAGCTGGTTGTGCCTGTGTATGAAACAGCTCGGTACAAAGGCTCTGTCTCTGCCGCACACTCCGGGAGAGGCACCGGTACAGCAAAGCATCGACAGCCTCGATGTGCCAGTCCCCCAGACACGTGTGGCCCCCATGCCCCAGCGGGTACTTCTGAGGGCACATGTAGCCAGTGCAGCTCGGTTCCACGTCTGGCTTTGAGGGACACCTCAAGGCTGCTGTGAACAGGGAGGAAAAAGGCTGTAGCCATGCAGGATGGCCAAGGAAGCTCCTACTTAATGAAATAAAGGGAATATCAATGATTCGCTGGCCCCTATTTGAGGAAAGAAATGGACTGCATATGGAGCTGCAAAATGTACATATGGTAAACAAAGCTAGACAAATTTCAGCCTACTGGTAAAACACTTTTTCTTTTCATCTTTTCAGTGATAATAGCAATGAGGCTAAGTGAATAATTTTCCATGAGGATTTTCAGTGCCTTTGTATAATTGCCTTCACAGGCAGAAGTGTTCCCTCTGTAGCTAGGTACTCATACCACTTGTTTAAACAAGTCTGTGTTTGCTTGCAATCAAGAAACCTCTCTGGCAGCACTGGGGAAGGCTTTAAGGATTCACACATCTTTCCTTTCCCAGCACTGGCTGTCTGGTGTCACTGTTCTGTCTCTCATTTTATGTTTTGAACCAAATGAAGCTTAAACTTCAACAGGCATAGTGAAAATAAAAGGTGCTATCTCCCCTCCAAATAATGGTGCTTACACCTGTTTTATGAGATACTGTTTTCTGCTTAATATCTTTCAGGGAACCAGTAGCTCAGGAACATGTCAGGAAAGCCCAGACTTACCTACTTGAATGGAAGGGGCCGCATGGAGTCCATACGATGGCTGTTGGCAGCAGCTGGTGTGGAGGTTGGTTGATATTTTCAGTAGAATGTTTACAGGCTGGTGTTCTTAACTTTTCCCCAGTGAGGGACAATTTAACGTGCATGTAAAAGATAAAAGCTGCGTGAGGGTGGTTAAATTCACTTGTCCAGTGGCACTGTGTGTTTGTAAATACCTTGTTCCGTGGTTGATACTTGGGATGCAAACTCAGTGGCATTTAGTGTTTATTAGAACTAGTATCAGTCTCCTTAAATGATTGATCATAAGGGGACAAAATGGGGATTAATTTAAAGGGCCTTTATTAATCAAAAGTTATATAGCTGTGCTGAACCACCTTAACTCAGTCTTACTAAGTTTGCAGTTACAATGTATGTAAACTGGGGTGGGGTTAGAAATATTTGATGTACTTTGTGCTTTCCTTGGTACTGGCTCCAACCTGTCTTGCTTCTGTAGATGACTGCACTCTGTGCTTGGTGTTGGGTTATTTCTGAATCAGTGCCCTGATGCAGAAGTGTCCAGGCTCTCCTTCTGCTCCTCATCAGCTGTCAGGGCATGTGTGGGATCCTCAGGACATCTGCACCTGAACAGGGCTGTTGAAGATCTGGCCCATTATATTTTGCTTGACTCGGTAATTGTGGGCATGGTTATGTGCTATCACTTAACAAAAATATTCAAAGACGGCAGTGTGACACTACTATCATTCCTTTTTCAGTTTGAAGAGGTTTATTTGGAAACGAAGGAACAGTATGACAAGTTAATCAAAGGTAAGAATCTTGACACCTGAGGCTTAGTCCTTCAAAATAGTTGTCCAGCCTAGCTAAATTGATGGTTCAAAAATAGTTTATTTAAACCAGTGGAAACTTCTGGGTTCAAACAAATAGTGCAATACTAGTTTTGCATAACCTGTTATTTCCAGTGCCAAATAACTGCTATAAGCTAAAAGTCAGAGCTTGTGTGATTGTGTTTATTGTAGTGCATTAAACAGGCAAACACTTTTACTTAATACAACATTCTTACCTATGCTGTTGAATTGTTAGCATGGTACCTGGCACATTTTTGATCCAGGACAAATAGACCTCCCGGAGCCTGAGATGTGAAGCTTCCCATAACTAAAAAACATGGGGCCAGCAGGGAGACCCATGGAAAACCTGGCATGGTCAAAGCAGCATGCCACAAAGGCTTCATGCCAACCTTGGGAGCAAGACCACTTCTTCCCACGCACCAGTGCAGACCCCTAGCTACTGCCTTTGTTATCTGGTCAGAAGAAATCCAGCAGTAAACCTCTCTATAGACACCCTGGAAGAATACCTCCCTGACAGAGTGGGGAAGGAGTTGGGACCATGAGGAGCAGTAGAGAGTGCACACGCCCCACAGTTCACCTGCTGCCCAAGACATGTAAGAAACCTTGGAACAGGCTGAGCTTGCCAAGCCATACAAGAAGACTTGGAAGAGGTCCTGCCTGCGTTGTGGTTGAGGTCAGGAAGAAAAAGCTGTCTAAAGAAATTCTGTCAGGGCAAACTAAAATGAACAAAAATAAGATAGAAATGGTATTAAGTAGATCAGAATTAAATTTGCAGGTCTGGTTAGCTGGTAAACAAACCAATTATAGCTCTAAATATAAGAGAAAAAAAAAAAAAGCCTAAATCTGGCTTTTACAAGAATAGGTTATGTGGATAGAGTGATACTGTAACTAGGATTGTATCTGAGCTTTTTGATATCCAGAGAGAATAATTAAATAGTGGTGAAAAGTTTATGGAAGTTTTATAAAGAAGATGAAACGTTTTATGTCTGTGTATTGAGCTTTAGATGGTGAGAACACAAAAAAGGTGTGGTTTAATAGAATGGATTGATGAAAGATAGATAAATTAGTCATCCCTATAAAGGGACCTCTGGGATGTTGCCAGTTGATCAGGGCAGGACTCAACAGGAGGAACTCCACATTACTTCTCCCTTAAACATTTTTTCTTTCCCTACCAATATGCTTTTTGACAGGGTTTCCTGTGTTTAGACACTACCACATTTAGACTGGCTCAGGCATGACTTTGGCCCATGCCAGCTGATGATCCTCCTGGCAATGCCCCAGCCTGGGCCAGGGCCTGTTCCCAACAGGCAGCTTGCACAAAGACAGCTGTTTTGGAGACAGAGTTAGATAGCTTTGGCCTGGGCAGACCTGTACCTGTTGGCCTGAGGGATCACTAGCCTGGCACAATCTGTGCAGCCAAAGGTTGTCCAGGTGGTACCTGGGTATCAGTGAGCTCTGCTGGTTGGTTACACAGACCACTTTTGGGCAGCACAATCCAATCCATGGAATTACTGGTAAACTCCTTTTAATCCTGCAAATGTATTCTGTGCTATGGTTATGTGAAGTGGCTCTCCCTGCAAAATGAGGGAGGAGAGGTAGTCCACTACTGATTTTAAGAAGGACTCCTCTTTTCTGTAGATAAGAAACAAATTGTGTATTCAGTTCAGTCATATTTGCTGCATTGCTTTTTGTCAAGGGCCAGAAAGACAAAATTTGTTTTTCAACTTCACGTCTTTCTGCTAAAAAATATCCTTCCAGATCTATTAGCTTTCCCGTTCTGTTGTTTCTGCTAGAATAAATAGCAAGTAATGTTTCTTCCTTAAGATGCAGAGGTGTGTTCTGGAAAAACAAGAACATACATGATCTTTCAGTGAATGTTTACAAGAATCAAATACAAGCTCTTTGATGCTGCAGAGAGAACTACTCTTTGAATTTTAACTAGAAATTAATAATATAGAATGAGTGAAGAATATTAATTCTAGCTTAGCAAGGTATTTTGATAGCTCTGGAGAAGCAGGCAGGCAGATGTGTCTTTAAAATGAGCCTTCATATCTGAAAGAAGGATTAATCAAACAGATATATATAAATAGAGCAATTAAAAGAAATCATTAACTTTGAGCAAAGCAAGTGGCAGCTGCCTATTTGGATTTGGAGCTCTGCTCTGATTATAAACAGGGCAGGATTGTTCTCTCGATGCCCTTTGTGTATAAATGGAAGAGGGAGTGTCTCCAAAAACAGTGAACTAGTCCAGTAGAAAACTGATCTAGAATAGACTGACTTTGCAATGCTTAATCTCTGTGTACTTAGCTGTCAGAGCTGCCTTGCTGAAAGCTCACACAATCCTCCTACCAGCACCAGCAGAAAATGGGACTACAAAGATGTTTCTAAATAGGGCTAAATTGTTGTAGAATGGCATTGAGGCTAGACCTGTAAAATCTATGGGGACACTCAAACTCTCATCCTGGAGTGGCTGTGTGAAACTTAATCAAACACCAACAGCTGTCACAGGCTCTGCCTCTAGCTCTGTGGCTTCAGGATGTTTAAAGTGGCCTGACCCCTTCCTGTATTCCAGTAGCTTGGTCTTGCTGTGGTACTACTTGTGTATGTAGCTGACAGGGAGTTGATCTGCATTCAAAAGAATTTGATTTTTTTTTTTTAAGTTCAGATTTATCACACATCTTTATTCTCCTCCTATTCCTTGGGTTGGAAGTGCTGGTTCAGATTTTTCCTGCCAGCATGAGGCAGACTCCAGAAGTGCAGAGGTACAATCAGGGCCAACTCCCACCAACCAGTGAAGCTCTGGCAATGCTGTCAAGCCCAGGGCCCAGCTGTGCTGTGGTGACCTTGCTACCAGGAGTGTGATGCAGACTGTTTGATCTTCCCCACAGTGTTAGTTGAGTGCTGTCAGTTTTACAGTTAGAGCAAGACATCATCCTACACTGTGAGAGAAATGTGCTCAGTGCCTCACTCTCCTGTACGTCTTGCAGTGTAGGAGGAACTAACAGGCTTTCCTTCACCTCTCCTTTTAGATGGATCCCTGCTCTTCCAGCAAGTGCCCCTGGTTGAGATCGATGGCATGAAGATGGTGCAGACCAGAGCCATCATGAGCTACATAGCAGGGAAATACAATCTCCATGGGAAAGACTTGAAGGAGAGAGCCCTGTATGTAACACCTCCTATCACTAACAGAGCAGTCTGTTATTTGATAGCTACATTATATAAACAAAATTCAATCCTGTAAATCCAGTATGAAGGCATCAAAAAGGCTAACAGTAAGATTTAAACACTGCTTCTCAAATGCTCCTAACAGAAACACTTTTTTTTAATTTTTGAAAAATAGTCAGGTTTTGTTCATGCTTAATTTTGGCTAAAATTGCCACTATGTTGGTGATATAAAATTCATGTAAGTTGCCTTAATTGGAAAATGAATGAAATAACTTCTGTGCTTTTTTTCTACCATCTGCTCCTGACCAACAGGATTGACATGTATGTGGAGGGAATATCAGATCTGATGCAAATGATTTTGATGTTTCCTTTCTCTCCACCTGATGCAAAGGAGAAAAATCTTGAGTCAATTAAGGAGAGGGCAACTAACAGGTATTTTCCAGTCTTTGAAAAGGTAAGTGACAGCAAGTATGTGTCTATCAAACTTGCAGTGATCCAAAAGAAGTTTTTGCAAAATAAGAATGTGTTTATAGTGTAGGTCAGTTCCCAATCCTCAGCTTTTTTGGCTCTCTCAAAGAAGGGGAAATACAGCAGCACACTTTCCTCTCTTTGCTGACTTGTGAGGGTGTGGTGTTTGAACATCTGCAAAGCAATATGTGCTTAGCTGTACAGAAAAAATTTTCACTAATGTGCAAGCAAGCACATGTGATTTATTTTTCTTGAAGGAACAGTTCTGTACTGATATTTGTTTAAAGCCCATCTCATTACCATACTTAATTTTCTTTGGAAAAGTTTCACTGGATCAATGCAAAAATCCCTTGCACACAAATCAGGTAGAGAGATTAGGAGTGCTTTAATAAAACAACAGTCATAGATTTATAAAACAACAAACCCAACCCATATGATTCATACATCTGGCAATGTTTCCCACTTTTGTAATATTTATCTAGTTTCCTTGGAAAGCAATGATAAAGACTGAGCATCACACAAGTTCTTAGCACTAAAATAACCCGTTCCCAAAGGCATGTATTTTCTTTACTTAGCTGTTGCAATTCTGCATTTCTAAGTTTGCTTCCCAATATCAGCATTGGACATCACTTCACATGAAATGTCTAAATGGGAGTTCTATGAATTCCTTAAATTGCTTGTTGTTTCCTCCATTATCCCTCTTTCTAATTCTAGGATTGTTACTAGTCTACTTAAGCACATGGTTTTGTTTCAGTTCTGTGTGCCCATCATCCTTCATTATTACTGAGTAACCAAGGTTTGTAGTCTGTGTACTAGAACACAAAATGAAAAAAACTTCATTTTTTTCCCAGCAATAGTGAAATTATTTAGGCTCAGCTACAGTTGAAAAGTCAACCCTGAAATTTCAGGATTCAGGAACATAGAATTGCTGCTCAGCTCTGCAGCTGAGCTGTGAGACTTAGCTGCCAAGGATGCCCATGTGCCCCAGTCTCATCTGCAGCCCATGTTTTCTTGTCTTCTCCAGATTTTGAAACAACATGGCCAGGACTTTCTCGTGGGCAACAAATTCAGCTGGGCAGATGTACAGCTAATGGAAGCCATTTTAGCAGTGGAGGAGAAAGTCCCTGCTGTGCTCTCAGGGTTTCCTCAGTTGCAGGTAATTTACTTACTGAGCGTGCTGTATTCAGGATCTAGAGGTCAGTCCTGAAATAATCATGTCCCCATGCTGGGTAAATCACATTTTTGTGGCTGGAATTAATCTCTTGTTCTGTTTTTTTTCTCTTTTTTTTTTTCTTAGGCATTTAAAACCAAAATGAGCAATATGCCTACAATTAAGAAGTTCCTGCAGCCTGGCAGCCCAAGAAAACCCCCACCAGATGCCCATTATGTAGAAACTGTGTTGAAGGTTTTTAAGAAATGAATGCCTTGCCACCTTTGGTGAGACCCAAAATGCTGGGAGAGTGGGGGAAAGAAGACCAGCAACCCCAAACCCTAAGCCAAGGGAGAAGGAAGCTCAGCAAATTAGTACTGTTTTAGTTAAAACTAGAGAAACAAAGCAACTCATACCAGAAATAAAGGATTCTATTACACTGGCAATGCGATAGCAACTTTGTCTTTATTGATATCAAATGCTTTGCAAAATATGAAAACAAAGGCATATGGAGGCAAAGAACTACTTGTAGGGTAGGGAATTTGTTAATCTGGAAAAAAGAAAAATGCAGTGTTAATACTGTCAGAATGTAACTTATTGGAGAAGATATTTTCTACATGAAAAGAAGCTCAGAGTAAGAGCTGTGGAAGAGAAGACTTGCATCATTACTTACCCTTTAAAGAAGTAGATTTGTTTCAAGTTTCTGTTCTTAAATTTAAAGCTTGTGGGTGAATTGGATTTTTAAGGTCTCTCAGCAAAACTTTATTTTTCTCTATAAATCAGGTATTTCAAAACTTGTGAATGATCATACCAGAAACTCACAAGCTGGTTACAAATACATTACGTCTTGAGAGCAAAGTGTTGTGAAAGAAAGGTGCAGTCTGTTTTGCAGTCTCTGGCAAAGCAGAGGAAGTTTATTTCTACATATTTAGGATGGAACACAGAGTAACAGACACTCAGGTTCCATTGAATTCCAAATAAAAATATTTGCAGCAGACAATAACAGCCTTGTGAAGTGATATGATGCAACAGAGAAGCAGCTGCTTAGAAGAAAACTGTTCAACAACCGACAGTTACCAGATCTGGTGTTTAATAGTCTGTGACATGAGTGAAAAAAAACAATGCCAACAAAATGCCAAGAAAAAATAAGGGAAAATGAAACCTGATATTAATATTATTTTCCAAAATAGCTCAGTGAAGTGACATTTTCAGAAAATAAAGTTAGGAGACAGACTATATATTAGTTGCCTGAAGTCTCAATGGATACTTGTGATAGGACAAGAAATGTCAGTGTTGGGATAAATCACAATGTGAAGAATGTAAATATAGTAACTGTACCACTTAATTAGTGGCTTGTCTTCATTTTCTTCTGTCTTCACTCAGAGTCAGGATTAAAGACTTGAAGGAGATGAATTTTCTCATGTTTGGACTTGGTTGTTTATTAAATCTTATCTGAAGTACAGAGAGTTCTGTAACACTTCCAGCTACCAGCTAAAAGTGGGCAAAATGGAGGTGAATCTAGCTAGTTACAAGGTTTTAAAAAGCCAAACAGTTTAATAAAGAACTAACACCTCCATTATCTATACCTCTGACCCAATAACACCTCCATTATCTATACTTCTGACCCAATAACCAAACTCCTGTGACCTGCAGTGCAGCATTAGCTATCCAACTAGCAACTAGTACTTGAAATCATGAGGAAGAAGATGACAGAAAAACAGAACACCCAAAACCCTCCATCCTGTCCCATACTTATTACTATATTCTAAAACCTTCAGATTCCAAACCCTTTACCATGTGAAATCACACACTTGTATTTTAACTACACACCTATGCCTCTAACTCCAGTACCCAAACTTAGAAACCTTCTCCAAGGCTCTATGTGAAAAATGGTGTTCTCCTGGAGGTCAGTGTCAGAAAGCTCAGAAAGCTCAAAACTCTCCCCTACCTCTAAGGGAAGGCTGAAGAGACTGGCTTCATCTAACCTTTTAACTACTTCAATTGAGACATTTTGAGTAGTTCAGCTGTAACTGAAGAGCATGCTGAGGGATTCCTCCTGAATTTGGACCTACTGGAAGGGGACTAAACAGCCAGACCAGATGTGGGTGTCTACAAAGTTAGGTGAGATGAGTTTTCCCCAGTTGTCTACACTATCATTAACTATCAGGCATGAACTCATGTTTTTGTACCAGCTGGTCACTAGACCCATGGTCTCTCCTAGAATTTATCAGGGGCAGGCCTATGAATGGTAAATCCAGACTCCTAAGAGGGAATTTGAGTTTGTGAAACTGCCAGATGCACCTTGGTGAAAGTGTCAAGGCATGAAGAGCTTCAATCTCATCCTACATGTGTCATAAGTCATTATGTGTCCAAAAGTGTGGGAAACACAGAAGACCTTCCCAAAATGTAAGGAGGGGGCAGAGGGGCACAGAGCCCTAATCAGAACGGGATGCTACAAGTGGTGCTCTCAGTCAAGGTCCCCTTTTGTGAAGCCTGGCTCCCCATTATGTGCCATATGGGTGAGAATGTTCCACCTGGGGACTAAGCACCTCCGAAAAGACAATACATATGGTGGTAACTCTTTTGATGCCTTATCCTTCTGTGGTTCTATCTTTCTCTAAAAAAATTTTTAAGCCTATTTTATTGTCAAGCATGGAAAACATCAATGTAGCAGGTTCCAAGAGTGAGGACTGATAGAATGTGGATCATTTCCAGCTACCAAGCAATGAAGTATGCATACAGGAAGGACATGGAGACAGTGTGCTGTACTGTAAAGGAACGTGATGGCTACATCAGTATTAACAATGTAGATTAGATAGGCTGGAAGATGCATGAGAATGCATGTTGTATTCACTTTCTGAAATCTATACAGTTGTCCAAAGAAAACAGTCAGAAGTGCAGAGTACAGTTGGCGTTTGGATGCCCCACTTCATTCACTGTCTCCTACAGCCGTCTTTGGTGTGTATTTTCAATGAGACATATTCAGGGAAACATT
The DNA here is from genome assembly GCA_009812075.1 of Sialia sialis. Lineage (NCBI taxonomy): Eukaryota > Metazoa > Chordata > Aves > Passeriformes > Turdidae > Sialia > Sialia sialis. Next base: position 7,267,417 of record VRYO01001589.1, read on the forward strand.
CTTCACAGAAAAAAAAATCAAATCCGACCCCAATGTCAGAGAGGAAATTCAGCAGAATTGCCTTGCAGGAATGTACACTAACTAATGCATAGAAGCTTGTGAAAGACTGAAGCTTAATTAGCTGATGAGACTTGTGTAAAGTAGCAGTACATTAAAAGTCAAAAATCCCCATAAAATATTTGAATAAAAGATTGGTGTAGAAGTATATTTTTAAACTGAGTGAGCTTTGCAGTCATTATTGTTATTTTTAACTAGCATGGTATACCAAGCAACGAAAATAGGAGGCATATTACCATTTTGTGCTGGCACGGATGTTTCCAGTGATCATGACCTCTCCTGTATCTTACATTTGTACATAATCAGCAATATTCCAGACTTTATTTTCTGTAGGTGAAAAGTAACAAAACAGAGTTCATTGGTTTTGTTTGCTTTAAGCAAAAGCATTCTGGTTTGCAAAGAATTTTTCTGACTGGGCTGTGTAGGAGGGGCTACAGCGTTATATAATCCCAAGGCAGAACTGCTGAGAGCTTACAGTGAGCTACGCTGTGCAAAAGGTGAGGCTTTTTCTTTATTTTTGCCCTAAAAATTCAGGGAACTCTTGTACATGAAACTCAGT